>JBBPCY010000013.1:15650688-15667844 GCA_037974405.1 Brachyalestes nurse
ACACACATTCACACACACACACACACACACACACACACACACACACACACACACACACACACACACACACACACACAGAGCTCCCCGGGCGCTTTGTTCCTGGCTGTCCACTGCTTCACTTGGTGAATGGGTTAAATACAGAGGAGGAAGAATTTCATGCTGTTCACACTGTGCACTGTGGTGTGTTCATGCATGACTTCAAGAATGGTCACTTTCACCCATATAGTGACAGAAACAGAGCACACAAAAAAGTTCAGTTTTTGCATGGTAGCAAATTTAAATGAGTTAAAATGGGTCATCTCAAAATTCTTAGAACGGATCCCCATCTGGGATACATGAAGTAATTAAATGAGGTATTTGTTGTTTCTTTCTTACTTTTTTCCTTGAGGACAAACATAGAAACAAGCTACTGTTTTCTATTACTGATAAAAAGTTTTTATTTTATAAATATAAATATTTCTTTGTATCTTGCTCTCAAAAGAGCTGTATCAGGATTGTTTGAAACCTTTTGTTTTTTTGAATGAATATATGGATTGGGGCCATACTGGGAGGTCCATCTGTGCTTAATTATAAATATATCTTAATATATCTTAAACGTAGCTTAATTATAACCTTCAGGTAAACAACATACCTCATGGATGAGGCTGGTTAGTGTTTGTTGGAAGCTCCGCCTTCGGCTGACCATGAAGCGGCTAATTGGTCGTCCATCTCTGTCAGTCTGAATAGGGAGGTCATAACACAGCAACAGACCAGCTGAAATAAAGAGGTAAATACAAATTCATTTCATTCACGGGTTTCGTTACTGTCAATAAAGTGTGTCAAAATGAGGGAGAAAGAATTCCCAGCAATCTGCAGGTGACACATTATTTATAAGCCTCATTACATTCTTGCATTGGAAATTTACAGCACAAATCAGCTGATTCACTATGCAGCTTAGGCCTGGGTCAGCGGCATCGTTCACTCCATTTTGTTGTTAAAACAATGGATTGCTGCAGGACATTAATACATTTCAACATACTGTCTACTCCTCTACATGTCTCTGACCATCATCTTCTATCTTTCAATTTCCCTCTTCAGACCTCCTCATCTCTTCCCCCGCGTGCTGCACCTACGTCTGTCCGCAGAAATCTCTCTTCTTTATCTCTGTCCTCTCTCTCCTCATCTATTCTATCCTCCTTATCTCTACCAAACTCTACTAATCCCAGTCCATCTTCTGTTGAATCCACTACCCATGACCTGCTTTCATCTCTTCACAGCTCATTTTACCAACTCTGTCCCTTGTCTTTCAGACCAAAGCGAGTCTCTCCACCAGCTCCATGTCTGTCTAAAGGTCCTGCGAAGCAACCGAAGGGAACTGAGAGCAGCTTAAGGAAGATGGAGGGAAGCGCTTCAGAACGTGACCTCTTATCGCACTCTCATCTAATTTTTCAAATGATTTAACTTCTGCTAAGTCTTCCTTCTTCAGAACCAAATTTGAAGAATCTGCATCTAACCCTCGCAAGCTCTTTGCCACCTTTCCATCCCTTTTCAAACCTCCTTCTCTCCGTGTATCTCCAGATCTTTCACCAGAAAACTTTGCAATATTCTTCGACAAGAAGATCAATCATATTAGAAGATCCTTTCCTCCAACCACCATGGTTCCCGTCACACAGAGACCAGGCCATGCTGCCTAGTTTCTTGCCTTCTCACCGATCTCTCCTGAAGAAGTGTCGCTACCCCTGACGTCCAATAAACCTTCCACATCTCTGCTCGACCCTCTCCTTTCGAGCACACTGCAGGTGATATCCTCAGACCTCATCCCGCACATCGCCTACATAATCAACGGCTCTTTGATGACTGGCCATGTTCCATCTGATTTCAAGTCTGCTGTGGTCACACCGATTCTGAAGAAACCATCACTGGACTCTTTAGATGTCAACAGCTACAAACTGGTATCCCTTCTCTCCTTCCTTTCCAAAGTCTTGGAACGTGCAGTGTATAACCAAATCAACTTGTTTCTCTCTCTTAACAGGCTTCTGGACCCCACCTTGGCATCTCGGGCACAGCCTGACACTGGTTTGCATCCTACCTTCATGACTGGAGGTACCAAGTTGCATGGCAAGGCACACACACTGCTCCACAAAGATTATCCACTGGTGTTCCACAGGGCTCGATCCTCGGACCGCTTCTCTTTTCTCTGTATACTGGTTCCCTTGGGGACATAATAGCCTCACATGGTTTTTCCAACTACTTTTATGCTGATGGTGTGCAACCAATTCTCTCTTTCCTCTCCAGCAACAACCAGGCCTCAACCTGCATCTCAGACTGTCTGGCCGACATCTCCTCTTGGATGGTGGCTCATCACCTCAAGCTTTACTCCAGCAAGACCGTGCTCCTCTTCACCAAAGGGAGTCCTTCACCAAGCCACAATCTCATCATTCCTGTTGGGAACTCAGTTATCGTCCCTTCTGAGAAGGTAAGAAATCTTGATGTCACACTAGATGATGATCTGTCTTTCTCGCCGCAGGTTGACCAGATCTCCAGAACATGCAGATACCTTCTCTACAACATCAGAAGATTCCGACCCTTCCTTACCACAAAAGCCACACAGATTCTCATCCAGTCTCTGGTTATCTCCAAACTGGACTACTGCAACTCCATACTGGCTGGACTTCCACAGAGAGTAACTAAACCACTTCAGCTGATTCAGAATGCAGCTGCGAGGCTAGTCTTCAATGTTCCTAAGTTCACTCACACCACACCTTTACTAAGGAGGCTTCACTGGCTCCCCATAGCCGCTCACATTAAGTTCAAGTCCTTAACACTTGCTTTCAAGGCCAAGAATGGACTTGCACCCCAAAACATAACAGCAATGATCAAACAACATGTCACTTCTCGTACTCTCAGAGCCTCAAGCACGGCTTGTCTCGAGCCTCCGTTGCTCAAAAGTAGAGGGAGACATGCGTCAAGACTCTTCTCAGTCTTGGTCCCCCCAGTGGTAGAACGAATTTCCTCTTCCGATCAGATCTGCGGAGATGCTCATTGTCTTCAAGCGTCGCCTGAAGACCCAACTCTTCAAAGAGCACCTGGGTGACTAACTACGTCTCATTTTTCTTGCTTACTTCTTAAAAAAAAAAACCTTTATCCCCATCCCTTCCCTACTTTTGTCTTAACCTATGACTTTGTCGTGTTGTTTCGATATTGTGTGACAGGTGTTGTTTAGGAGTACCGAGCGTGCAGTAACTTGATTGAATAATAGACAGTTTAGCTTACAGGTCTAAGAAACAGTAGACTACATAACCACTGATGTACTTCGCTCTGGATAAGAGCATCAGCTAAATGCCGTAAATGTAAATGTACCTGCTAGACCCGGTTTCAGTCCCGGCTGCTTGTTCTTTTCGTAAGTTTTTAACATGAATGCAGGAATTCCAGCAACAGTTTTGCCCTGGTCCGAGCGCAGGTTCCCCCCTCTCAGGGCCAAATGGTACACTCCACGGGGCATTTGACCCATCTCCTGCCTTACAAGAGCCGTCAGGAAGGTCTCAAGTGCTGTGGAGGAATAGATAGTTGAAATTAAGTTATAGTTCTGAATAAGGAAGAAAACAAATCATAATTTGACTACACATTAAACATAAGAAGGAGTAGGTTGAACAATTTAAAGCAAATTAAATCATTTGTGAGGATTTTTCCAGATTTTCTGCCCAATTTGGTCAACTGTGCTCTCTTGGATTCCCGGCCACAGACAGCTACAGCACCACTGGAGATCAAACTCAAGATCCAGACGACAGAGCCAGTGCTTAGGCAGTTGCGCCATAGCAATAATTAACTAGACTGCATTTCTGTGAAAATGCAAATTGTGACTGTGTGGTTGCTATAAAACCAGTGTTTTCATGGCCAAATAAAGTTCATGTTAAAACAATCTACTCGCAGCATGAATTTGAACATGTGCCTCCTTTGCTTCACAGTCCTTCTTTCATTTTGGTAAAGATCTGAACCCTTCAAATGTTTCACTCTTATCTTCTCCATGTATGTGACCTTTTTTATTCATGAACATGAATTCTTTTGTCTATCCCTGTTGCACAGATGTAAACTTGTCAAAATGTGCGCGTGGTGTCAGATGCTGAACCCTAAGCTCACCCTGAGACGTTTAGGATTAAAGGGGGTACAAAGTGTCTCTGAAGGGGTGAGTGAACACTTTGTGTCTGGGAATCACATAATGACAGGGGTGCTGACCTCTCCAGACAAGCCCTGTCTCTTCTCACACAGACAGAAACACAGATGACTCTCGTTTGGAGTGGTGTGCTGTTTACTTCTGCTAAATAGCACAAACATTAGATATGTTTGTGCTATTAAGGAGCACAAATACATGCAATTTAGAGTAAAAAGCACTAATTGAGCCGGACTAAAAACTCGTTCCATTAACTATAAATAGCCATGTTGAGAACAGTTCAGTGGTTTCACTAAAAATAGATGACTGGGGCTTTTGTAAGCAGTATATCATGTCATAAAATTAAACATTACATATTACAGATGAGCACAAATCACAAACCAGCGGTGTGGTATTTGTGTTCTTTTCTTGAAATGCGATTGCAAAAACTGTTTGTGGGTTCAAGGATTTCGGGATGGTATGCAGTCTCATTTTATTTTTGTGGGTCTTTGCGATGGGTTTACTGCTAAATCGTAACCAAAAATGCCGCATTAAGCTCGGTGTTGTAAAGTGTAGGTCACTGTTTTAAAAAACTGTCCTGTCCTTAGAATCTTTGTCAGCATGTGTAAACATCACCGCTAAAGTACACAAAAACAGTGCTCTGCGAATACCTCTAAAAGGCATTTTGAACATAATAAAAACAAATATGCAACTTTGCAGTTCCTCAGTTAGAGAGAGCTTAGATCAAAGCCTTATTTTTAAGCGAGATAATGTTTTGATTGAACTGAACATTTTTTGTTTCCTTAATTCATGGTGAGGGTATTTCTCTTCTCTCTAGTTAATCATTTTTTTCCCCCCCTTTTCAAAGTCTACTTTCATTATTTTCTGTGTGTGTGTGTGTGTGTGTGTCAGTGAGACTAAATCGAGCAGGGAAGAATGTTAAGCTTTTAAAATAATTGTGAAGATTTGAAGGTGCCGTGTTCTTCAGTGGGGAATAAACAACACTGAGCAGTGAGAAAAGGAGAAAAGAACATCACAGAGTCGATGCAAAGTACCACCTTTTGAAACACTTGAGAGCTGCACAATGGTGAAATGAAGGTTCAGATAAAGCCATGGATAAGATATTAGCCTAATTCTCCGAAGAAAATGTTCTCATTTATTCACATCAGCTATGTGATAGAATTTTATTCCAGCTAGGCAAGCCCATTGTTGTATCAGTGAAAAGCACAAAAGCTTCCTAATCTCCCACATATGATTCCCATAAGTTTTATTTGCCAATTCAGGACACACGTCTGAAGTGTTATGAGATTTTCCTCTCCTCAGGCATATGTGGACATTTCATGATATCTGGTTGGGTTCTTGACAGATTCTCAACATTAATAAAAGTAACATGTCATGAAGAGATTTTAAAGTAAATTCTTTCAGTAGAAAAAAAGAATAGGGAAAAAATGATTATACAAACATTTCAAATATCTCACGCTAGTCTAGCAACAATTTGTATTTGTATGTATGTTAATTCAAATGAAGGTTTGTAAACGTTCTTGGTTTTGCTCTTCATGATCACACCTCTCATTTACAGAAGTTGTTCTTCAAAAAAAACATTTACTGACAGGTTATCTAGGGCAGTGTTCCCAACCCTAGGGCATATTTCCTTCCTTGCACATCCAAAAGCTAGGCAAGTGATTGTTAGATCATTAGATTTCGTGGATTTGATGTTTTGGAAGCAGGAAAACTCTCAAATGTGCAGAGCAGTGTGTCTCCAGGACCACGGTCAGGAAACACTGGTAAAGGTTCTTCTATGACATGGCGCCAAAGAACACTTTGCTACCTTTACTTTTCAAGAATAGACATTTCATGATGCCAAATGAAGAGCATCTTCATTCAAAATCACACACCAGAGTACAGGACTAAATGTATTCTAAATCCTTAAATATTGAGGACTCAATTTCACATAATGAAAAACCTTTCCACATATGCATCTGCCCAAATCCAAACTGGATTTCAGAGTATAAGCACAATCTCTTCATACCTGTTAACACTGGTCGTGGAGTGAGACTAACAAGTTTTATGTAGGAAGCTCCTGGCACAGTTAAATCTTCATCCTTCTTATTTTCTTTCTCTTCTTCATCCTGATCATCAAGGGGTTTCATCTCTGGCCTGGCCTGTGAACACAACAAATATTCAGAAATATGCTTAAAAACGATGTGTAGCAGGGCCCCAACCATGTGCCCCCCAAAGAATACCAGCACCACTGCAAGCCCTCACTGTAGGGGTCACTTTTAAGGCCCATATCATTCTCTTAGTGTGTGTCAACACATACATGCACCTTCTTGTGGAGAATATTGGCAAGAATGATTCATCTGACAATATCACTTTTTCCACATCTCTGTAAACCAGCGTTCATCGTGAGACTGCAACCCTACTGTCATTTCTGTCTGCGTAGAATGGACTCTTCCTGCCAACACAGTCTGATCATTTCCTGTACGGACATTCTCAGCCACATGAGCTACAGCTGCTCTTCTGCTCAGGCATCTTGGCGAATGAACATGTACTTTCCACTGCAATTCATCTCATTGTTTACTGATGTTTCCCATACTTTTAAATGCAGATGTCACTTTAGTCATAGTTCCTATAGAAACAGTCGATCAGTCTTTGTGAATGAGGATTCTGCCACTCTAATGTCTCAATGACAACCTCTCTTTCAAACTGAACTCGAGCCTTTTCCCTTGCCATCTTGATCCAAAATCAAGGTCAAGTAGGTCAGCTCAGTGTTTTTATACATGCCACAGAGCATGGCAGGAAGTAATTCCTCAGCTTTCTCACTCACTTCAACTGTGTGAAATGTAACTGCACGTATGTTTCTCCATCCACGCATTCCAGTTTTTCCTTTAGTTGGCTAGTCCTCTGTAGTACGCCTTGCTTTGACTACATGTAACTTGTAAATCCACTATTCATACAGCGGTGAGAAAACAGAAGTGTACAGGCAGAAGGAGAGTCTAGAAATTGTTTTTGCTGCTAAACACAAAGACCAATGTATTTTCTTTGTGTGAAATACAACACAATATAAAACCAACTACACTGTACGGTGGGTAGGAGTGCACTGAAATACAGCTTTGTAAACCAAACTGCTTATGTTTCAAGATCTTCTCTGAAAGGACAAGGACATTTGACATACGTGTAAGAATAGTCACAGAAAATTTAGCGGGACGTGTCCAAGACAAAAACAAGATCCTTTTCTCTGATGTCTGGAACCTTATTTTCATTATGTTTTTAAACAACTAGTCACCTACTAAAATGAAGAGCCATGCAACCCTTAGTATGTATACTGTGATTACCTTGTGGTGTACTGTGATATTCCGTGTTAAAAACAAAGACAGGATGTGACTCTCACCATGTGCATTTGACGGCAGACATATTTGCTAATTGGTTAGCAGCACACACATATTATCTTCTGCAATGTCATTATTGCAAAGGTTACTATTTCGATAATGATTGACAAATGATATAGGACAAGCCCTAAAGCACAAAAAACAACCCCAAAACATAAAAACAACTGTAAGAAGGTTCCTACTTGCTCAGGGAGGTGCAGGATGGAGTGAGATGATTCTGGGAATTCAGACAGTGCTTTGAACCCACTGCTAGCCACCTCTGCATTCTGAAAAATGCCAAATATTAACAGCATTTCAAGCTTAATTCACATATGCTACTTTAATAACCAAAAATATTTAAATAACATAATGGTACATGGCAGAAATCTCAGTATTATGGAGATTAGAAAGAGACAACATGTCTAAGCACTCAATGTTTTTAGCTTGTGTTTTCTAGTGCTGATGAATAACGTTTAGAGAATGAATTAATATGAGGATTCTGTATTTTGGTTTCATGATCATAAATGAGGATGAAACAAAGGTGTGAGGTACTTCAGAAACAAGCCCAGTAGTGACATGAAGAAAAAAAAAATAATTTTTCATTTTGCACAAATAAAATAGAAACATGAGTCTGTTTCCAAGGAGCCACTGCTGTTTTAGGACACAAATACTAACCTGACTCAGAGCATGAACCCACAGAGCACTGACCACTTCGCTTTTGAAATTCTGCATGGAAAACAAACAAGTGACTCAAAGGTAGGTTCCATTCTTGGCTCCATCATAACACATCATCATATAAAGATAATCAATATATGGCAACCACACAGATACAAAATAGTACTCAGAAATAAGGGTCTTTACATGTTGACATTGAGCTACAGTCATAGAATAAAGAGAATCTACAGAAAGAGTAACTGTTGAGGGTAGGGGCTGGTGAACACTACCATAGAAGAATAATTTTTGGTTTTCTAAAGAATGGTTCAATGGTTTTTTAATTTAAAGAAAGCTTCCTGAAAGAACACAAATAAAATAAAAAGCTTAATATTACATGAAAGTTTTAAAAAGGTTTAACAGGTTCTTCACATTCACACATCTTGTTTATAATAAAACTACAAAAGGTTTTTCTATGGCTCAAAAAACTCCTTGCTGTCACATATTATTTCTTTTTGTTGTTTTTTAAGAGTATAGGGTTGGGCAAAATGATGTAGGCCTACCTCAAACTGCTCTGTTCTGACATGCAGTGAAGGCACTAGAGAGAGGAGCTCAGCAGTGGCCTTTAACACCAGAGGTCTGGTATCACAGCTCAGCTTAGGAGAGAGAGCCTTCCATGTGGAACTAATATCAACCACCTAAAGCATCAAAAGAAATAATAATTCAAATTAAAGGAATATCCCAGCGCTTTTCAGTCTAATCTTTATCTGCCATATCAACAGTGTACAAGCCTAAAAAACTTGAAAACATGAAACATATTTATAAAGGAAGACACTGGGACATTCATAAAAGTCAGTCACAGGTAAAACTTTCTCTTCAGTCACAGGTATGTGTCAATTAATCTGCAAATCAGTGGGATTCATTTTTTTTTTTAGAGATTTCTGAAGTGAAGAATTTGTGATGATAGTAACCAGCACCGTGGTACATACAGAGTTTTAATAGTCTTATGTCTGACTATTAATCACAGAATTCAGCAGTAGCTCAATAGCCTCAAGTTCTCTGTTCAGCTTTTGTACAGAGGAGTGTTTAAATTATTGCGCATAGAAATCAAAAGCAGCAGAGAAAGATTAGCTGAAAAATACTGGAATATTCCTTTAAAAAATGTACTCTGCATTTCACAATAAAGATCATTTTTAACCACATTACACATAAGTTTAACATTTCAGTTTTAGTGAGCCATTTGCAGAAGTGTCTTACATTTTTCTAAAGCAAAGACCAGATATCTGTTCCACTAAACCAGTGCCTAACTTGATGCTAAGGGTTACTTTTCAATTTAAAATGGACCATATAATATGATTGTAACTGGCCCCATGCTAACTTCTTCCCAAAACACAGGTTTCAGACCTCAGCTCTGCACAGTTCCTGGAGGCCCTGCAGGGCCAGCGCTGCCGGAGTGGCCTGATCCTTCCGTGAGCACTGAGTGAGCAGGTCTGCAATGGCTGCTAGCATGTCTCCTCCATGCTGGTAAGGCCTAGTGGAACAGAAAGAGCACCATGCTAAAGAAAAAAATCAACAATTATATCAATACACAAGAAGGCATGGGAGCCGGAACCATTACAGCACTTTTAAAAATCATTCGTTTCACCACCCCACAGCCTTGTGTCCCCCTCAACTTAAAAATGATTCAGACACACACGGAACACGGGAATAAAATTCATTTCTATTGGTCTATAATCATGAACTTTGGGGCAGATTGTTGATTGAAAACGAATTGAAAACGAAGTGTTTGTGTTGAGTTCAACACACTGGACAAAATCACAAAACCTCATCATTACCCACATCATTTTTTGGCAGAGGTGCCCGACTTTCATTTAAAATCTGCTGGTTCATCATAGAACTCATGATGTTTTGTTTTCTTTGCCGTTTATTTTTTTTTTAACTGTAGAATACAAAGTAAAGGATATATCATTTTAAACCCTCATGAGCTTTAAACATCAGTGGTTAGGCGGATTCCACTGTGAAAAAAGTGAAAGTAGCCCAGCATTATCGTGGCATTTGGTGGGAAAACAAAATGTTTGCCCAGTGAGCAGTGCATTAAGTTTTCATAATTATTTGAACTCGTGCATCCATTTAAAAGCGGTGACATATAAATGGCAAAAAAAAAGATGAAACATTGCTGTTCATAATGGCATTGAGAAATCAGGCAATTCTTTATATAAACCCTTTACTTTGCTGCTCTTATTCTTGCCTTTGTTTACCTGCCTGTTCATTCTCTGTCCAAATAGACCAGGCATGCCGATTCAACACGCTCCGTGGCCAAAAACTATTACTGACTAAACTAATCTGACTACAGGACAGAGTCTGCCACTAGTGCTCACCAAAGGTCTGAGGCCATCCAGTGACAGTCAGCCTGGTGTGTCCTGGCCTAAGAGCAGGGAAAAATACCCAATCCAACAGTGTTGAGCTCTTTTCTTACATGCACACCTCCTTTGTCTGGAGCTCTTTCACCTTCAAAAGCTTTTGACAGGTCTAGCTGCCACACGTCTCACAAAAAATGACAAATACCACCATTTCAAAGGGAGTTTACACTTTGAGCTCACTGCTGGCAGTATGCCAGCATGTTCCGTATAAAATACATGCACAATAGGCTTCCGTTCATTTAGAACAGACTATGCTGCATTCAAAGACTGTACCACACAGCGAGGTTTGCAAAATTACAACAGAACAATATACTCCCATTCTATAACAGAATAAAGATAATGCAAAAAATAATAGAATATATATAAATATATATACACACACACACATACACACACACACACATACACACACACACACACACACACACAATACATAGAACCATAACCAACCCAAGAATAAATAAATATAAATATATATATATATATATACTTTACAAATGGATCAGGCTTAGAGCAGGTATAAAATTTTTACATCGTATTGAAGGTTCTTTACAATTTAAAAAGGTTCCTCACACACATTTCATTTAGAAAAAAAAGAAAAAAAAGAGTTATTTCTAATTGTTTTTAAGAGTTAAGGAATATATGAATACTTTTTTTATACGTGGAACCTGCGCTTCCACATATCATCTCTCTGTATACTTGTATATGGTTGACTTTGAATTAATTAAATGGTCTTGGCATCTGCTGATCAGTAGTGGTTTTCTGAATCACCTGAATATGAAGATAAGTGATAAAACAAAGATGTAAAAAGTGACCACAGCATGCGTTTAATGTGAATTATTGCGGGACCTCTCTCTGCAGATGTCTCGAACACAGGCAGCTCTGGCCAGGATCTGCTCCCACTGAGCGTCCTTCCCCACCACCACGGAGGACTTCTCCAACATCGCCATCAGTTTCTGCAGGTCTGGGTACACACGGTCCTACAGAGAGAGAAAACAGTCTCACACACATTCAATCCTTAACAGCACCAGATACCAAGGATGCATGTTAGAATGAAACTCCCTTAGAATGAATGATTTATGACCCTTTGTGCTAAAGACTCTGTTATCTTATGCCAGTTATTCTCATTTTAGAAAATTAAAAAGGCCCTTTAAATAGCTTTGGCTGATACAGAGTACTGAAAATGTCCTCATGTACTTCACGTGTTTATGTAGCACACACTGTGAGCTTTAAGCTAAATAAAAATCAGCCTAAAAAATATGGGCAATATGGCTGTAAAATGACAAGTTTCATAATTGAAATTCACAATTGGTCCATCTCTACCAGATACCAAAATTATTACATATAAATAAATATTTGAAATTGATTTTTATAATACATTCAGTTGTGATTGTTTTTGTCTTCAATTGATAGTTTGGATCAAAAACAAACTTGTGCTTATGCAAAATGTCATTTAAACTATTCATTTGCGAGTATTGCACTGATGTTAAGGATAATGTAATGAATAAAAAAAGCTGATCTTCAATTAACGTGTTATCTGAATGCATAGACTTCCCTAAAACCATCGGTGGGTATAAGTTTCCACTAATTATTAGCTACATTAGCCTTACAGCTGCAGTGCAAAACTATGGACCGTTTTGGTTGCTTTGAGGGAGAAATATGCAAATAGAATTTTTTTAAAGAGCAGAATATATTTTTCACAGTACCTGTTTTTTCCACAGGGCAGTAAGAAGACGCAGAGCCACAGCCCTCAGCTTGGGGGAGCTGGCCAGCGTCTGAAGGACATGTAAAACCTGCGGTATACAAAACTCGGAGAACAAAGACGACCTTCATTATAATGAGGAAAGTCTGAAGGCCCATCCAGAGCAATCCTGAACAGTGTAATTCTGCTAAAAGCCCTTTGCTGAAAAGACCTGAATGAAGGGCAGCATTGAAATCTTTCTATCAGAGGGCTGAACTCCCGGGTAAGTGGTCTAGTATTAGTTTTTGTTTAAAGAATTTAACATCATAATCTCTTTAGAAAGGAAGGAATGGAGCCATTGTCCTGCACTCTAGACCCGCTGCCTAAACTTCTAAACTAGCTTAAATTCTCCTCCAGCAGTACAGCATTTTTACAAAGACCTGATGACTACAGCAGACAAAGAAATGATGAAAAAAAAGAAGAGAAATGTCCTTGCAAACATTGATAAGGATAGTGCTCTGCAACAAAACCCTAAACAAAAGCTACTCCCAGGTAGTTTGTGTAGAGTCTCTTTTTTAAGGATGTTGCAGGAATATATTTTGTTGATGTAGCACAATCCAACAAGCAAAATGTCAGCATCTCTCCCCTCCACTCGCACGCGTGTGTGGAGCAGCTATGAATAATGTGCATTGCTGGAGACACCAATGAATAACAACAGCAGTGAGCACAACCGACTGCTTTATGGCTGTGTATAGCGCCAGGTGAGCTGTTGCCATAACAACAAGGGAAGCATAATTATGGCCTAAAACCAGCAGATGCCAGATATTTCTATTACTGTAGCAAACGCTGAACAATAGCGTGCAGGACAGAGCACGGGCTTCAGCACTGAAGCTTGATTTATTTATTTTCATTAAATGGGAGCGTTTTCCAGGAGCTCAGTGTATAAAATAAATGTGAAACAAATATTCCTTTCACTTATTTACATAAACATCACGCACTTGTTTTATTTGTGTACATTGTAAATAGGTACCTTGTGTGTTCCCAGCTTTGGTAAGGTGGCAAGAACAGCTTGAGAGAGAGCAGAGTCGGACACTCGGCCCAGTTTGAACATCAGAACTGGAAGAACACATGGGACCTGAGAGAGAGAGAGAGAGAGAGAGAGAGAGAGAAAGAGAGAGAGAAAGAGAGAGAAAGAGAGAGAGAAAGAGAGAGAGAGAGAGAGAGAGAGAGAGAGAAAGAGAGAGAGAGAGAGAGAGAGAGAGAGAGAGAGAGAGAGAGAGAGAGAGAGAGAGAGAGAGAGACAGAGAGAGAGACAGAGAGAGAGACAGAGAGAGAGAAAGAGAGAGAGACAGAGAGAGACAGAGAGAGACAGAGAGAGACAGAGAGAGACAGAGAGAGAGAGACAGGGACAGAGAGAGAGCAGAGAGAGGAGGCATACAGAGAAGAAAAAAGAAGGAAAGAAAGCAAGAATAGAAAGAAAAAAAGAAAGATGAATAAGGATAAAAGGGGAATAAAAAAAGTATTAATACAAGAACAAAATTAAGTATAAAAAAGACAGAAAAGGGGAAAAAGAAAGACATTAAAAAGGAGGGCAGAGAGGAATAGAGACAAAGAATGGAATAAGAAATAAAGAAAGAAGACAAAAGAGGGGAAAAATAATGAAAGGTTAAAATTAAAAGGAAGAGAAAGAGATACAAAAGAAAGAAAGAAAGAAAGAAAGAAAGAAAGAAAGAAAGAAAGAAAGAAAGAAAAAACAGAAAGTGAAGTGAGTAAACATACACTCAACAAAACAAGCTCTAAAGACAGTGAGTGATGTGAGAGACAGAACAGAGCTTTTAATAGACCAGTGTGTGGAGCAGTCGGAGAGCAGATCACTCCGGGCAAAACAGAAGAAAAGCGGACGGGAGCTGAGGCGTGTTTGCTCAGAGCTGAGTGGAGTGTGTGAAGGAGGGAGAGAAGAGTGAGAGAATTCTTCTTCTGCCCCTCATGGTTACTATTGCTGCTAAACCTAGCCACACTGTCACATCCTATCCATCTCCTGCACTGCGTTTGGAGAACACCATGCGGAGAGGGAGCGTCCACAGAACCTCAGCTTTGAAGTGCCTCCAGCAGCTCTAACCACACACACCCCCCTCCCCTGCTCTCACTCCTGCTCACTCAAGAAGCTGTTGTGTTGCTTCAGTGGCTTTTATCATGCTCTGGTGTTGGCATGTGGCGATGTTTATCTGACTTTAAAGTCATCAGAAAATTGTGACGTGTTCAGCTTGAGGGCAGAGCTCAAAACGTTCAGGGAGCCAAACCGGTGTCAAAATATGGCACGGCTTTAGTACCTGACAAACGCAGGATAAAAGGACGCCAATCACTGCTTAAGCAGAAGCCAGAATAGTGTGTTCTCAATAGCTTCTTTAGAAAAACAAAAGGGGAAGAAAAGAGAGACCTGCAACACAAGATAATATTGTTTTTTGTGGTTTTAGTTCATTCAATCACATCTGTAATAGTAACTGTACATTCTTGATGAATGGGTTTAGTAATTAGTTTGAATGAGAAAGTGTTCAGATCACTTGTTTGTATCAGTGAAAAGAAGAATCCCACGCCAGTTTAATCTTACAAAAGCATGCACGCATCAATATGAAGTCAAATTATGCACTACGTGACTCAAAAGGTTTTCTTTAATTAAGTCTAGACTGAACAGCTTTGCATACAGCTAACAGGTAGCTTTACTGAAATCACTGTGAATCTGTAACACATCAAGTAAACAATGTGTGGCCTGAATGTCTGGTACAATGTTTAATGGTTCAGATATTTGTGTTTAAGATGTTTAAGCTGTCCTAAGTAGAATTAAACTCTCTATGGGGGGGAAATAAAATTAATTTTCCAAATAATTGCTAGATAATCTTTTAAACTACATAAGATGGAGCAGATGAAAAAGCCCCAAGCAGTATCAAAAACTGCCAGTATAATGATTTCATACACTACACTGAACTAAATCTAGTTAAACATGACTGTGTTCTCACATGCAGTTTCAGCGGCTTATTTTATTGCATATCGTCAAACTGTGTGGGGGAGCAGTGTGTGTGTGGGGGAGCAGTGTGTGTGTGGGGGAGCAGTGTGTGTGTGGGGGAGCAGTGTGTGGGGACGGTACCTTACTCAGGGTACCTCAGAGGTGCTTAGAGGTCTTGGGAATCGAACCTACAGCTTCCTGATCGCAGGGCGAACACACTAACCTCTAGGCAACCAACAGCCAGGAACACAGCGCCCTTACTCAAGGGAACCTCAGTGGTGCCACTGGCAGTCTTGGGAATCGAACCCACGACTTCCTGATAGCGGACGCCCTAACCACTAGGCTAACAGCTGCCTATTTGTCATAACCAAATTAACCACATCTGTTTGTGCTATACTGAACCTTAAATATAAATGGAAAAATAAAAAAATGCTCCTGAATGCTGAATATTAAAGTGCTGAATATGGTTTAAACAAACAAAAAAAAAAAAAAGCTGCATCCCAACTCTCATAGCACCGTCTCTGCATTGATTCAAATGTAGACCAAAGTAAAATCCTATGTTCGACAGTACAACTATCTAATCTGACAAGCATTTTACAGAATTATAAAAGACTGAGATAAATATCAGATTGGTTAATGTCAAAACCGCAATAGGACAGCTGCTCAGTCATTGCCACACTCGTAATCACCCCCGTCACTCGGAGAGCCACTGCTATGTACTTCACAATTCCTATAAACAGTGGCTGGAAATAGCCCAGTAGTGCCAGGTGTGTTACCAGGCCAGACTGTTTGGAGAGTTGGTCAGTAGGCCAACAAACAACGGGGTCCCTTACACGCAGCTTTATAACGGCTGTGGCAGCATGAACCAGTCTTGGTTGTCCTCCGTGACGGAGAAATGTCAAGGTTTCCATTCCTTCCAGGCCCTTAAAGAAGCTCACATTCCAGACGGGTCTGTGCACTCACATACTCGCTGCCACTCGACAGCTGCAGGCCCAGACACAGCAAAAAAACAGTCTGACCAACATGAGGACAAAACCAATTAATATTAGCTGGACTAACTCAGAACTAGGCTCTTGTGGAGTCTGTAATGCAGCTTTCACACAAAACCCAACCAGCTCACTCCGTAAAAGTAAGTTCATTCAAGATGATCATACAACTGGGTCACATAGTTTGGCCGGATGATTCACTAACCCTCTCTCCTGAGGCCAAGGCTGTAAATAGGCCTGTCACGATTGTGAAATTTTAGATGATTAACTGTCATGTAAATGTTCTCAATGAATGCAATGAACTCTTTCATTTGGTTTCGGACGTTCAGCCTCACATTTCAAGGTTTTTCATCCAATTGTACATACATCGAAGTAATTTGACTGATCACATGAATTTAAAATATTTGAACGCATTAATGAAAATATCTGACATGCCAATTTTCATTTCTCCAAAAGAACAGTCAATAGGAGGCCTGCGGAAAGGGGCTAAAGTATAATCCCAAAGTGGCCAAATTGGCTCATTTGCTATTTTGCTTCATGGTCGTCCGAAATGAAGACAAAAACTGCGAAGCTCAAATAAACAATCAAAACAACAGTCAGTGTACTGTAGTATTTACACTATATATCCCTATCCCACCAGTGCATCCAGTCAATTTTGTTCAAAGACACTGGATGATTGAGTAGATTCTTCCCATTCTTCACCAGATATGTCATGTGGTGAGCAAAGACAAAACACTGATAGTGTAGTTGCTTACTGACTTTCCTTGGATGGGTTTATTTGAGAGCACTCCTGCCATCAGTGACTAAAGTCCCCATGATATCACCAGTCACAAGTAAACTGTTCTTTGTCATCATTTTCATAAAGCCTATGGTATGTCTCAATAAATACATTTTCTGCATACTTTTATTTACACAAACATATA
>JBBPCY010000013.1:15667944-15678517 GCA_037974405.1 Brachyalestes nurse
ACGACATCATGTACCGAACCATGACCCATGTACCGTGACGGTTCGGGACGAATACATGTACCGTTACAGTCCTAGTGTAGAATAGTGTCAACTTTAGAAATCTCTCTCTGTCATTGTAAATATAACAACCCTGAATAGCAATACTACAACAACAACCCTAATAGTAATACTACAACTGCACTACTTCCTCATGAAGCAAATGACAAATTTGGATGAAATTCCTCAGAATAAACTGAGAATCGCAATACCAGTAAATTAGAATTATTGGGATGTCACGGGGAACACAGGAGAAATGGTGAAATTAGGAATGTCAAAATCCAGCTCAATGTCAAAATTATGAACAGACTGTAAGGTAGTTATTCGATAACACTACTTTTAATATAAAGTCGGGGAGAACGTCACGGAACAATGTTAACATTAATTAAGCTTTAACTGCATAAACTAAGTCCACTGAACACGACTGTGCCGCTTGTATTTGTAATTAAAAACATCGCAAACTGTAAAAAAACTGTAAAGATAAACATTAATGCATGGATGACATCATTGGAATTGTTTGATTCAAGTCTGCTAAAAGACCTCAGCTACAAGAGAGAGACACTTTCATTCGCATCTAAAACCGCACAGACTAACAAGCTCTGGACGTTTGTATGACTCAAACCTAGTCTTTGTAGGAGTCCAAGTCATGACACTTGAGTCTGCAGCTCTGCAAACCATTAAAGTTAGAGGTGGAAGAGAGTAAAAATGTGAGGTTATATCATATACTACTTACCAAAGACGTATAACTGACTAATACAACTTCATTTCCAACCTGCTCAGCATTGACTGTATTCCAGTAATCATTAGGCAGGCACCCAACGTTCACTGATCTTGCTGGGTCAAAGAAAAGCTTCTAGAAATTGAGTCAAATGAAGCTCATTGAATTTTAAAAGAAAAGCTTGTGCCTCTTATTGGATCGTGACCGATCACAGATCGCTAATCTGTGAGAGAAGGGAGGGCTTGTCATGCAGTCATGCATTCTCGTACTCTTGGATGGCATCACTGGGGACTTTCAGACAAAAGGGCCAACGCTTTGATGGCATCATCACTCTGGAGCCCCAGAAATGTACTTTTCATATATTGCAAGTCATTACAATTGCATTGTACAGCAACAGAAATACAGGGCTAGTATTCTGTCTATACAGCGCAGCCCTGTATGAAACCTGACTTAAACAAAAATACGATAGAATGACTCCAGCTGGTTTCCTCAAATATTAGACCCCATAATAACAACTCGTCTATATCTAAATTGCATGGTGCTGATCTAGACCCATTTTCTTCCACACTACACATGCATCAGTGGCTTGATATAATATAAATTAACTCTCTACCGCATTAGAGTTCCTGGGTTTCTCCCTTGGTTTCCCACTCCTGAAACCTACCCAACACTCCATTTAGAGGAGCTCAACATTATAGGACTGAACGGATGAGAATGATAAATGTGTGTAAAGAGGTTCTGGCAAACCACAATAAGAATGCATTTCTAATTCTTATAAAATCATGGCTGTATGTATAGAACAAATTCACCTAATCCACCAACTAAACTCACCGCAGTTTGGCATGAATTCATCTCTCTTTGTCATTCTGTCCAATAACTAAATGAATAAGTGACCAAGAAGGGATTCTTTAATTAGTTATGAGTAGAGGCTGCTGGTCCCAATGCCATTGTCATGATACCACTCCATCAGCCCTTACTGTTCCCATTCCTCAGCAGCCGCCATGTTGCCTAGCAACACTGGATCTGAATGGATAATGGGTATGGATGGTAGAGTGGAAAAAAGGGGAAAGACTGACTCTGCAAATGATTCCAATTCAAATGCCACCTGCTTTAACAAGTAACAGTTCTGTTTGACTGCACACGTACCAGACCCCGCAACATCCACCATACTGCTCGATTTCTAGTCACCATGTCATTTTGCTGCAAAATGATGAAATATGATAAAACTGAGGCAGCCTTGGAAAAGCCTAGCAAACTGATCATCACACCCTTACACTACGGGCTATAAAAGGTTTTTGGATAAACCAATTTGCTGACTGGTACAGACACTGATGTAAAAGGGTGATCTGAAAATTGAAACTGATCATGTTGGCCACAATAATTTAATATGTTCAAAATTTAAACAGATTCCAATAGCTTTAAGTTTGACTAAGCCCAGAGTTTTTGAATAAGGCAGCCAATTAGAACAGAGGTCATATTATATCAGCCTTAAGAATGCTAACAAAAACAGCCTTTTTAATTCTAAGGGAAACAGAGAGGTTAGCATCATTTAGACAGTTAAAGAGGGCTTTATCAAAGAAAAAAATGCAATAAAATGTAGGTTATGAACCCTTTTAATAAGCAATTTCATTTGTTAGCTAACTGTTTTTATCATCAGTTATGTTTCATCAGTCCTCTTCATAAACTTGCCTTTTAGGGGAACGTTATTTTTTTGGGCATCACATCTTTGGTGATGTTTGGATTAATGCTGGGCAACGATTAAAAGTGGAAAAAGAGGATGAACTCCATATGAAAGTCTATGTATCTGAATCCAGTGTCATTAAAGTCCCTGTTGGTGTAATGGTCAGGCGTCCCATTACTTGTGCCCATATAATCTGACTGCCAGACTGATTGGAAAGTACTTCACAGTGAAAATTGATAATACATACTGTGAAAGCAACCCAAGAGTATCTCAAGTAAAAGAAATCGGATATTTTTCAATGGCGGAGTCAATTACCTGATCTCATCCCAGCAGCTTTACAGTTATGGCCAAAAGTACGCCTGACCCCCACAAAAACCAGCTCAGACGCATAGCGCTGTGTGCTTTCAAAATAAAAAGATAAAAAATAAAGAAAAACCTGTGTGTTTGCAATTTATATGTTTGTGCTTTGATAGTGTTTTATGTTTAAATGTTGCAGTTCAGTTGGTACTGCTGTAGTTCTGAGCAGTCAGTGTATATCAGCTAAAAATTCATAAGCATGCAACAGTTTAATTGTGTTAAAGGAACCGTATGTCTGATACAAGTATTTATTTATTAAAATATAAAACAACCCATGAAACATCAGTGCTTTCCACTGATAAGATAAAACCACTGGACAGCTGAATATTGGTAACTAGCTGCCAACTAATACAGTATTCAACTAATACGCCAAATGCCATAAATGTAAATGCTGTAAATATTCAGGTCAAGACAAGGCAAAAAAATGTATCTATACTTCTTTCACACATTTCACCTTTCTAAAAGAGACTGAATCATACTCTTAAATGACTTGTCAGCATTAGGTATCTTCCTGCAGATGGGAGTGAGGTGTGTATCTTGGCCTTACCTGAGCTGGATCCACCTCAGCGATGGCTGCTGCAGTGTCCAGTGCAAGCCTGCAGAGGTGCCCCTCACTGCTGATGATGAGGTGGGAGACCAGAAGAGGAACAGCATCTGGGACACGCTCACAGAGAGGGAGAGTGGACTGGACGGAGTAGAGCCACTCTGTAGCGGCCATGGGGTCCGCAGAGACTTGGTGTAATACACTAGTGGCCACCTGCAGCTCACTATACCACGTGCTGAGAGGTAGGGTCAGCTGAGTGGTGTTCTATAGAGAGAAAGGCATCAAAAATCTTTGACTAAGTCCAAAGATATTGAGTCCATATGATGGCAAAATGACTTCTCCTTACATTTTCTTTAAATAGGAGTAAGATGTACTATGTTCAGGTTTTCACTCCCCAGCCCATACAGCCCTTATATGGAAACAAAGTAAAAAACGCAGCCCGCACCTATGAACAAAGTAGTTTATACCAGCAGTTCACAACGAATGAAGCTCCGCTGCTCAGCGCCGCCCCAAACATAAACAACCAGCACAAGGACGAGGGGGCATGGCGCACGAGGCCCGGACGTCACAGTCAGGTGTACTCAAAGGCGGGACGTTTGAAAGTAGCTAATTCGAAAACATTATTTATTTCCTCTTTGCTGCTGATTGGCTGCTGCCCTGTGACGCTGCAGTCCAGAATTTCCCCCACGGAGCATCTTGAGTGTTCTCGTGTTTTTAATTTTGTTCTTTTATTACTGTAAACTAACTTCATTTATTACTGTATTTATCCTGCTTATACCAAAGAAATCGACAGTGCATCTACACGTTAATATTTTACATTCTAGCACTGCGGGAGTTCAGTGTAAACTGTACAGTACCAATATGAGTTTACCTTTACATTTTCTTCAAGGCTAATGAGTTTAAAATGAAATTAAACGTGTTTTGGGAGCATACTTGGGGACATATTTAGGGTTTACACTATAAAAATAGGCATTTTTAACCACATAACAACAACGCGGTATTTCACTATACGCAGGTGCTCTAGCCCCGGGGGTTACTGCAAATATTTTAGTCTCACAGGAACAGCAACAAAAAACATGGATATGTATTATGACCATTTTTGCTATGTAGAACCATACAAACCACACAGTTTTTTAAGGGGACGAAATATGTATATATTTAGGCCCTTTAATTCTTACAGATAAATGAAAATATGCTGCCATTTCTGTCATTTAATCTACTTTAACTACTTTTTGTTGGAAATGTTACAATGCTGTTGTATTTATCTGATATGCAAAAACATAACAAAACCAAATATGTAGATTTTATAATTTTTTTGAGGGGTGGGCAATATGATAATATTAATCACTGTCACAATATGCTTTTCTGACCCACTGCATGTTTGTTTTTTTTTAGAAATAGAGCATATGTTAAATGGATTTTTTCAGTGCAGTGTGTAAAACACTTCAAATATGACACTAACAGTTCTTTATGCCTATTCATATCAACATATCAAATGCCAATATGATGCTATTACTTGCTACACCAAAACAGAAATACGCTTCATACTCCTTATACAGTAACTCTTATTAGATCCATCAGTAATCGTTCACCAATTCTAAAGCCATTCTTAATGTATACACATGCAGCACATCTAACAATGAAAGGTAGCTTTATGCTTCTATCTTTTTATTTGGGGATAGAAAACAAGGTAACACACAGAAAGGTCCAGTTCCACATGTTGATTTTAATTCAGTCTGGGGGTAGATTTTAATGAATTAAAGGGGGGCAATTCAAAGTTCCTGAATCTGAATCTAGAGCGGGACAGGTTTGAAGGGTTGTTCTTTCAAATATTCTGAAAGAAAGTTATTGGAAGCTTTGAGATCTGGACAAATCACATCTACATTTCAAATATCTTGATGCTGATAACTCCATGAAACACAGATTAAACTTTAAGGGTCGGTTTCCGAGACAGGGGTTAAATCTAGTCCTGGATTATGTAGTGCTGTGAGTTGAGTTTCTACTGACAACCAAAGTATAGTCAAAACTAGGTTCAATCCCAGTCTGAGAAACTGCCCTTAAAGGTTCAGTGGAGGGCAGAGCTCAGGCCGTGTACCTGCACTGGACTGCATGGTTCCCTCTGGACGGTCTGCAGGAGGGAGTTAGCCAGGTCCCGGTTCTTCGCCTGTATTTGGGGGTCTGTTAGTGCCTCCATGAGGTTTGAGCAGGAAAGAACCTGCAGCAGAGGCATCACTAACAACGAGGCACCCCAGGGAGGCCTTGCCTCAGGTGGTACAATCTTCACAGCTATTGGAGCAAAAAGATACACATATAGAAGATTTACATGCATTTTTATGAAATTCCCCTCAAAAATACAATTAGCAAATGCACCTCTAACAGACGACAACCGTGGGTTAAGAGAGATTCTGACTAATAGAATTTTAGTAGCGTAGTTCATATAGAATAGCCTTAATTTGAACTTTTAATTTGAAGTAGGACCCGATCATGAGTATTACTGCTCAGCAAAACTCTCTACAGCTGTATAAGTAACAGTGAATTAATAGTTAATAAAGAAAAGTGGCCAAGATGTATATCACACATTGTTTTCTTCACTGTGTTTTAGTCCTGGAAACACAGCACAGTGAAAAAAATAGACCATCCTCAGCTGTGTGAAAATAAAGCTATCTATATCAGTGAGAGTAGGGGTGGAGAGGAGAAAGGCTTCACCAAGCTCCAGGAGGGCACTCTGCTGCGAGGCGGAAGCTCTGAGGAGAAGCAGGGAGATCCCCATGATCACTTGCTCAGACGGGAGATCCTGCTGGGAGAAAAAAGAGGAGTCAGAGAAGAGCCAGACACAGATGGAGTCTTTGAGGGGGCGCTGAATGGAGAATGACAATCGCTCCGGGCTGGTGTGAAAGCTTCCACAAGCCTTTAGAGAGATGAGAGGGGAGGCTTTGAAGAGATTAGCATCACACAGCTAACCCCCGTTTGAAGCCATCGTAGCTTTTCCATTACGTTCACTGTAACAAAAACAAATCCCAGAGCCTGAGGGAGACAAATAAACCACATCTTTTTTTTTTTGTTTAAAGAGAAGGAAGCCCGGTTTATCTGAAAATAAACAGTTGTGTATAGTCTGGGGTTTGTTCAACCTAATTTCTGGACAAATAATCCTTATTTTTCCTTAGAGATGAGATTATTGATGCGAGATTCCTCTTACAAAGCCTCAGTTACACAAACCGAATCCCTGAAAGTCCAGACAGATCCAAGCACCTGCTTTATAGCGCTCCGACAAAGAGCACAGAACGATAATTGCACAAGGGAGGATTTCTCAGCTAGCAAAATAACCACTCTGATAGTGGTCTCTGTAATTATGATATTGCACAAGGTTGCCATGTCTAAATGAATATGAGTGAATATCAGAACAGTATCTGAAAATGTTTCAAAATATGTTCAAAACTGTAGAGTAAAATTTTAAACTCATCATCAAAGTTCATCACTCGCATGTCCCTCGGCTGCATCTATGCACACACCCACCCTTAAAAAATGTCTTTTGTCATATTCTGGGTCTAATTTGCGCCGTAGCCACATTGGAAAACAAGATTTGTGCACAACACTTCTAATAGTTCTAATAGTTTTACACGACTCATTTTAACTCTTGACAGAATTAATTAGGTTTAATCAAACCTGAAAATATGAGTATCAATAACACATCCACTCCACTCTAGAGGCACACTCGAAAACCCTTTCGTGTTTTTAAACATCGCAATGTTCAAATATACAAAGAGACTGAAATGTCATTATGGGACTTCAACATCAGTCAGTTCTAGCTTCTAGTGTTCCTAACCCACCAAGGCAAACCCACACAAAAGGCTCACCTCTCTGCAGACAGGCAGGAGCTGGTGGAGGGTGTGCAGGAGGGACCTGAGCTCTCCTCCCAGCTGCAGGCTGAGCTGACAGGCACACACCAGCTGCAGCGCTAGCTGAGCTAACTCAGCCCTCCAGCGCTCCGGCTCACTGAGAAGAGCAACGGTCAGGGATTCAGCTAAGGAACTCAGCTCCACAACGGCCGTAACACTGTCCACCTACACACCAGAGGCAAGCAAAGACTCAGAACTTAGCACAAGTGGTCCTATTCAGTTCATGCTTTTCTCTATTCATTTCAACTTTACTGTGCATTATCAGGAATGTGGGTATATCTATGTACGTTCATCTACATGAGTGAGAAAGCAGGTAAAAAAAAAAATACAAAAACATTTGCATAGAGAGGTCTATTGCTGTCCGATGCATTCAGTTCAAGCAATTGGCAAAGTGCAATTAGCTAAAAGCTCAATGAAAGAGAAAGTGCTATTATGGGTTAATCCTTCGATCAGTGATTGCTATTGGGAATCAATGTGCTGTTAATGAATTTCTGGGTTTAGTTTTAGTTCCTCCTCAGCAGTTGCTGAGGAACTTCTAAAATGTATTACAACTTTTATATTCTTCCCATGAGAGGTGTTTGGATGTTCTCACCAGTATATAAGGGAAAAGCTGGAAGAGGCAGCGCAGTATCGCTTGGGTGACCTGAGTGGAGGGGGAGCCTTGAACCTCTCTGGGCTGCAGCAGGACTCTGAGCAGGCTGTGTCTGAGCAGGGCATTCTCTGGCAGCCTCTGGGGTTCAGTGTAAAGGTACCGCAGGAACGGAGCCAGCATGGATATATACAATGTCTCATCTCTAGCACATTGGAGAAATACATTCAATCACTAAAAACAAATCTGATTAAGCACATTCATATACAATATACATACACACACACACACACGCACACGCACACGCACACGCACACGCACACGCACACGCACACGCCATAATATTAAAACCAGTTGGTCCCCCTCCTGTCACCACAACAGCTCTGAAACATTGAGGCAGGGACGCCACAATACCACTGAAAGCATCAAGACATTAACTGCAGATCCCTTAAGTCTTGTATTTTAATGGTTGAGTCAACTTCTTGAACTTTTTTGCAGTGTGGAAGGGCACATTATCCTGCTCTAAGAAGACACTGACATACCAGGAATAACGCTGCCTTGACATGTACTTGGTCTACAACAATGTTCAGGGAGCTGTTACTTATATAAATACACAAGTACATAAACGCCAGAACCCAACATTTCCCAACAGAACAATACCCAAAGCATCACACTGTCTCTGCTGCACAAGGGATCAGTGCATCCTTGTGCCATCCCTTCCCCCAAATACTTGGCCATCCACATGATTGGGGAAAAAATGTGCTTCATCAGGCAGTCCAAGTTATTCTATTGCTCTATTGATCCGTTTGGATACTAATGTGTTCACTGCAGACACTTCCGCTGGTGCACAGGGGTCAGCAAGGGCATTCTACCCAACTGCGTGTACACAGTACCATACAAAGAAGATGTTCTTACAATTTTTTCCCCATAGCCAGCATTAACATTTTCAGGGATTTGTGCTGTAGCAGCTTTTCTTAGGGTTCAGACCAGACAGGCTACCTTTGCTCCCTCCACACACATCAGTGAGCTTGTTGTGCTGATGACCCTGTCGCTGGTTCACCGGTTGGAGCACTTTTGGTAGGTACTAACCACTGAATACCACCAGACCGGTCATTTTGGAGACTGTAGAACTCTTACCCAGTCGTCTAGCCATTCAAACTGGAACTTCAAAGTAACTCAGATCCTTACGTTTGCCTATTATTCATGCTATTAACACAACAACTTCATCAAATGACTGTTCCCTTGCTGCTTAATAGATCACACACGATAGCATGAGTCACTGAGACGAGATAAACAATATTACGTCATTTGCTTCACTTGTCCATGGTTTTAAAGTCATAGCTGTTAGATATATATCAGTAGATACACATTAACACAACATAATTTGACAGGGAGTGTTCCATATGATAAAGAGGAGAGAGAATGACTCAAAATTATTTAACGTAGGTTAAAATAACAAAATAATGAGGCTTGAAATCACCTTAACAAAAGCTTCTTTGGAAGCCACAAGTTTAGAAATTCTCGAACCACTTCTCACTTAGTGCTTAAAACTGACCTTGATTCCTCATTCAATGAAATAAAGCAGACCACCAGAAAATATTCCCTCAAATTACTAACACAGAAAGTGCAAGTGTTTTTAGGAACTCTTGATCTGACAAAGGTAAGGGCAAGTGAGAGCACCCCGCTTTCCAATGGAAATAGAGCAGGAGCGTGTGTGAGTGTGTGGTGGTTTTCTCTCTCGCTCAAGGTCTCTTGTCTGAACATCATACTGAGAAGGAACTCTTACTTGTCAGCAGCCAGCTGGATGAAGTCATCAATCTCTTGCAACAGAGCAGGCCAGCAATCAGGACGATTCTCCAGCACTGTGATGTACGGGTGAGGGCAGCTCCTGAGGCCATGAACATGACACATACGCACAAACGCATTCATCCCAAAACAGATGGTAAAAACATAAAGGTCCTGTTTCACGGAAAAATGAATTATAATGCGGTCCGATGTAGACAGAACATGCTGTTCACTTCATATAGTCAACGTATACACACATATATACAGTAAACCCCAACTTATCGCAGGGGTTATGTTCCAAGAGCACCCGCGCATAGCGAAAAAACGCGATGTTGTATTGCATAATAAAAATGCCTCAGGGCAGCAGCCAATCAGCAGCAAGGAGAAATAAGTAGCATTCTCGGATTGGCTACTTTCAAACCTCCCGCCTCGGAGTACAGTGGTATTTCACCATCCCAAGATGTGGTTACTTAATGTTTCTCTGCACAGTACCAAAACATTTATAGTTGTATTTCATATGTAAATGTAGCTGAATTTACATTAATATTTATGATACAAGATTAGCAAATTATATTTTGCTATTTAGCACTAAAATGCATGAAAAATGAAATATTGGCACAAAAAAAGCTGTGACGTCTAGGCCTCGTCCGCCACGCCCCCTCTTCCTCGTGCTGGGTTGTTTATGTTTGGGCACGGTGCTTAGCAACCCAGCACGAGGACGAGGGGGCGTGGTGTACGAGGCCCGGATGTCAGAAAAGGAAAAAAAAAAAATGCGGAGGATATCTGCAGATTCTGCGTTAGTGCGAGGGTTTCAGCAAAACAATTATAGAAAAAATCTGCAATGGACTGATCCGCATTAAAGTGGGTGTTTACTGTATATTCACACACACACACACACACACACACACACACACAAACACACACACACACACACACACACACACAAACACGCACACACACACACACA
>JBBPCY010000013.1:15695144-15721023 GCA_037974405.1 Brachyalestes nurse
AGCAAAACATATACACAACTACACTGAATTTAAAGGCATTCCAAAGGAATTTATTTATGTCACATTTCACAAAAAGGCAGCAGCGACAGCTGTAAAAAATGGTAAATATCAAAAACACAACAATGGCTGAATCATCTAAATAGTTCAAGTATCATGTCCATTTTAGCAGCAACAGCTGTGTAAAAAATAAAGTGCAAAACTAATACATTTAAAATAACGAGTTACGCGATGGCCAACTTTAGCCTCGTCATGTTTTGAGAGATTGAGAGAGGGGGAGAGGGCAAATTAGTCCCTGAAAGAACCCCAAAGAGGTCTTGAGGGAGAGCTAAGCGTCATCTCTGATATTCCTTTCACTTTTGGGTTGTCTGCTGTAAATTTGTTGCGTCTTTGGAAAATGTCAATGAGCGTCTGCTGCCTGTTGTCTTTTTCTCTGTTTGCTAGCATCTCCTGGTACTCTTTGTTGTGAAATCTCTGCAGGTGCTTGATTAAATTTGTTGTATTGTACGACGCAACCGTACCTCCACCCCTCGGCACGCTGGCTTTACACGCATTGCAAGTAGCCGTCTTGTTTTTCGGCGTTTCCAAACTGTAGTATCTCCAAACGAGCGACGTTTTTTTTTTTAAACAAGGCTTGTTGAGATTGAAGTTGCCGCAGGTTCATGGTATGGAATAAGGAGCTGTGACGCAACTCGTATTACAGCGTCTAGTTTAAGGTCCAGCTCAAGCTGCGAACTGGAATATAAAGATCGAGGCTGTCCGACGATATCGGATTTACGGCTATATCGGACCCGATACCGATAACATATTGGATTGGGCCCATCTCTACTTTTTACCCTCTCCTATATCCAATCCAACATTTTCTTCCAATATCAGTCTAATATTTATACTTTGTTTTAAAATTTGTGCCATCTCTAACTCTTACTCTAACATGTAACAAGTATGACAATATTACATCACAGCGCCACAATATGCTTTTCTGAGCAAAACTTGGAGATCAGTACTTGACCAACAGCATGTTTCATCAAAAAAAGACTGAGTCTGAGTATGCAAGCCCCTAAATAATGTGTAAATTTGTATAGAGAGAGAGTTTCACTTTACCTCTGAGGTAGCTACTTTACCGCTGTCCTTCGATGAACTTAAAATGAATGTATGATATATATTTTTTTCCTGCTGCTGCATTTCCTTAAACCTCTGTACTGGCCAAAATCCAGATATATCTGAACGTAACTTTAGATTTAAAATAGGTGATTGGGTGGTTGAGATGCTTAAAAAAATTTTGAACTAGCTGGCTAGTAAATCAATACTATTTTTCAAATGTGGCACTGCTGGCGTGCATTGTGTATCATAAAACGTCTTCAAATATTGTTGTTTTGCATTTTTGCCATAATATTCACACAATTAGAAGATTTAATACCCCTACCTTATAATGACTTTTAATTTAATCAGAAACCCATCATTGAACACATCTGATTCATTTTTCCAAACCTTTATGAGCATTTGAGTGTTAAGGTCTGGTGGATATGATCACTAGGAGCAAATCGGTTGCAGTTGTTCTATTGCAGCAGACATTAAGCCACGCCAATTTTTTTCAGTGCTAATAAACATTGCTGTCTATCATCTTTTAGAAATTAACTTTTTATTTTTTTCTACAGAGTTAGCGTTTCTTCCAAAGTTGTGGCCTAAAACAGGGTACACAGCATAATAAGATAAATCTTTGTCATTGTCACTTTTTCAAGGAACAAGGAAATTTAAGGTGCAGTCGACTCAGTGTGAGGCATAGAGTTAGAAGACAGGAATAAAATAGGATGAAGTAAATAACAAAATGAATAGTAATAGGAAATACGCGTTGAAATATACACAAATTGCACTGGTGAAATAAATACAAAAACACAAATTACAAATTGCACTGGATGGTTACAGTCTATTGTACTGGGAATTGTGCTATACCTTAACTAGTGTGTGTGTGTGTGTGTGTGGACATCATCCCAATGAACATTCACTTTCACACCACACAGCCCAAACCTGCACTTAACTTTTCTTAACCTGCACTTAAATTTACTTTGTGTTAAGCACCTCAGTCGTTGGCCAGGCCGAGCACCACGGGAGTTTCAAAACAGCGCTGTTCTGACGGGCCCGCAGATGAATGATAATTGGAGGTTGATTTTTGGGGGTGCGCAGGTTAACCCCAGCCTTAAATCTGTTTATGACTTCTCTGTAGAGGAGCTCTATGGTGGCTGGGAAATGAACAGGACAAAGGACCTACACCAGTCTGGTCGTCAGTTTTAGAGCGGTTGGAGATTTATGGCAGTGTGGCGGAGGCTAGGGGTCGTAAAGCCCCCAGCCCAGCTGCATGGTTCTGCTAGTCTCTGGCTATTGAAGCTTTTGATGCCTTTTGTTGCTGTTTCTCCAGCTTGCCGCTGGTCAGCTAGTGTGAAGTGAGCCACCTCCGTGTTTTTTGCACTTTAACTGTTGGTTGTGAAGTTTGTCATAAAAAGTGGTTTTAGTGGTGGAAGACATTTATTCGTACAGCTTACAGCATAAAGTTCCCTGTAGAGCTGGTCAAAACGAAATGTATCATTATTGTGATGTTTGCCGTATGTCTAAGTATCATCTCTTGTTCATGTGGTGTTGAGATTAAATTGTGATTTACTTTTGGGACCTCACTCACCCCTAGTTACTAGAATTCATCCCCTCATGAAGCACCAATGAATTGTCTTAAAATGTTAAATAAGAACCACATACAGGACTGAAGAGCAAAAAAACTCCACTACTCTGGGTGCTAGAAGAATTCATTTGAGTTTTTAGTGCCTGGAAATTTTATTTATCCTGCATAGTAACCCATGACCATTCATGCTCTTCAGCTGGTGGTATGCAAAGCTGTTGTAAACTAGTTGTGTTTGTGGGACCTTGTGACAGTATGGTTCAGTATTTGTTATTTCCCAATAGAACAAGACTCATCGAAAGAAACCTGGAAAACCCAGTGTCATTTCAACTTGAAAAGAAATGCAGATTGAGAGTACTTAACAAATAATTAGTGAAAAGCTTAGTGAAAGCTGTTAGTATGTATCATTGGGGGTGCTGGAGTTAGTTGTTGACTGGGGATGGTTTTTAGCAAAATCCGGTGTTCAAGCAATGCATTTGAATTACAGTCCATAGAATGGTTATTCTACATGATACTTACGGTCATATTTTGTTTTGTAGTATCACAGAGCCATGTAATGAAAGCGTATACCTCCTAGTTAGCACTGTGTAGAGACCATGTCTGAAAGATTGCATACTTTCTTCATACCACATCTTGTTAAAACCTAAACAGACTTGTCTTTGACACTGCCTGTACGTCCTCTGACACGGATACACTCTGTAAAATGCCTAAAGACAGTAGCAGCCGCCTTGAGGTTTGCCCATATTTCTGTCCATGTTGTTATATAGCCTGATTGTCCATGTTTTGTTTTAGCCTCTCCCTGACTGTTCTGTCTAAATAACAGCATTTAGCCCCAGAGTGACTCGAGCACAGGCTTGGTGTCAGACTCAAAAGCAACATACGTCAGCTAATAGATTAGCTCTGTTTGCAGCTCCACTCGTTTGGGTTTTGGCAGACCATGTGAGGCTGCAGGCCATGTCTGTTTTGATTGAAGCTGCTTTTTCATTAGCTGTGAAAAAGTAATGTAGCGTTTTACAGTGCAGCCACCGCTTGGCCGTTACTCAGGCCTGGGTGACAGCGAGACAGAGCCATACCAGCACAAACTCTGCCTCGCCATGCTTTGCCTCTCTTCTCCCCCACCCAGGTCAAAGCTCAAAGACAGTCCAGATGATTTTGGTGCTTAGAGATCTGCCAGGCTTTTCCACATGAGTGATGACATCAGGTTTATTGGCGGAGGGGTGCAGGGCTTTTCTGTCCGCACTTTTACAAGTGTCTAGTTTGGAGGGCTGTTGGACCCTGAGTCAGAGAAAGGCCGTGTGATTTACAGCACGGGACTGTGAGCATGCGTTTGATGTCAGCTAGACTCCCAGACAGACAAACAGGCCGTAAAATGCAGAGAGGTGTAAAGAGATGTAGGAGGGGTGAAAGAAAACAGAGAGAAAGAAGGTAAAGAAACTTCAAAGACCAGGATTGCAGTTCCCTCTGACTCTGCGAGTGGTAAAAGTTTAGTGTCTTTACCACCCTGCCTGCTCAGAGCAAAATTTAGTGCCAACCCCCCTCTTGTTACTCTCGCCAGTGCCAGTGTTTTTTCTTTTCTTTTTTTTTTTCTCTCCATTCAGCTCTTGTAGATTTAGATGATGCTTTGTTTGCTTCGCTTTAGAAGAAGTATGGCCCGCTGTTCCCAGTGCAGAAAAAAAGATGCAGTTTACTAGAAGTTTGTTTTCTGTAGCTGGTGAAATCTGTTGGATGTGAACAGTAGTTTTTTGTGGAACTGCTAACATTTATCCTTCTCAGCAACTCACCCAGGCCCTGACCGGTCACATCACTTCAGAGCTGTGCTCCAGACATATTGTTTGTGAATTTTTTTAGTTTGCCACCAGGTTTGTTGTGTCTTAAAAGCCCCATTCCTAGTGAAACCAAGTAAAGGTTAATGTAGAACATATACATTACATTTACTCCTCCTTGTTCTATTTACTTGTTCAGCATTTAGGATTATTAAGCTGCAAAAAACACCCTTTTTTCCACAATGTCACAGAAACCAACGCATTTACATTTATCCAACTGCAATTTAACTCTTCTGATGCAAAATATTGTTATGAGAAGTGTTTCAGCTCAGACTTTTTGAATGGCACACAAAGGCCAATCAGAACAGAGACAGAGAGAAGCTGGGAAATGGTTGTGTTAAAATGAATTTGGACCGTTTTGCTGGATTTAAAGATTTAGTGGAGTTGCAAGAAAATGCAGGATATGCTTATAATATGAGTGGATTGAGCTAAAATAATGACTGAGTATATATGTAACGCTAAAATGGTTTTTATTCAGCTTGTTTCATGTGTTCAGCTGGATAAATTAAGTATTTTGGTTTGCTTGAACGGAATAGTTTTTACACTTATGTGTGGAAAGGAATGATGTGACCTGGAAAGCTTGCATGAGTTGGTGTGATATAGCCCATCTTAAATGTCTTTTCGTGCACATGGAGCAACATGTAGTGCGCGGTTAGGCCGGGTTTTGTTCAGTGATTGAGTACAGGGATCTCGCCATCCTTCCCTCTGTTCCAATACACCTAAACTGGGTCTTCCTGTCTGGGTTTGTGGAGGAATGTTTTGGTGAACTGTAATTTTCTTGTTTTTGTCTTACTGAAGAAGATGAATTCTCCCTGTTTTGCTCTGTGATTGTGAAGTTCTCTCTGGTTCTATCTCTCCCTTTCTTTCTCTCTCTGTCTGTCTCTCTCTCTTTTTCTATCTCTCTCTGTGTCTCGCTTGCTCACTCGCTCGCTCACTCACTCACTTTCTCTCTCTCTCGTAACCGTACCAGTCTTCTTTACAGTCAGGCCAAGGGAATTCTGTTTGCCACACTTTGGGGAAAGAGCCGGTTAGGTTTCACAGAGGGCTCATCAGAGAAGAATGTAAACAAATTAATTCAGATTAACTTTAATGGTGTCTTTAGATTTCCTGTTGGGCTGTTTTCCTAAAGGAATTAAGTTAATAGTAATGTGATGGTCTTTTGTGCACCCCCCACCCCCTTTTTCCTCCTGTTCTTAAATTCTTCGGTGTGGCCATAAAAGGTACAGAGCGCTGAGAGGGGAATTTCAGCGGAGGGTTACAAACCCCACGGAAATGCAGGGTGGACTTAATATGAAATTCTAGACCCTCCAAACACGGCCAAGAGGAGAGTTTAGACTGTGAATGTGGCAGAGATTCCTGGGGGGGCTTCTACTTTTTTTTTTTTTTTTCTCTGGATAATTGGTTGATTTGTTATAATACGCCTAGTCGTCAGAGTCTCATAGCAGAAGCCTTGTGGAGTGAGCTTTACCTGGGGGTTTGGACTGTGTTCTGCAGGTTGGATTCAATTTACTGCAGCACTTTAAAAAAAAAAAACAAAAAAAAAAAAAAAAAAGGTGTAATCATTGTTGGTTGAAGTCTTCCCTATCATGAAAATAATGGAATTTGGCTGGTGTAGCTGTTTGAATGAGAGGTTAAAAGCAAATTACATTTGTCCTTACATTTTGAATCCTACTGTTTGCTGTGAATATTAGTGTTTTGTTGCTGTTAGTGGCATCTGAGCAGCAGCAGTGAGTTACAGAAAGCTGTGTGTGTGTGAGTGAGTGAGTTAAATACCTTAGCCCATGGGAGCCTACCCTGTTAAACTGTCACATTTCTCCCCTTAGCGACAGGAGCAGTCTTTAATCTTAACCACGCTGGGTAGGTTGCTGTGCTTAGAGACACAGAGCAGTGTAGAATAGTCTCACATGTAGCTAACCTAATCCCTCCACGTCCTATTGACCGATGATATTCAAAACACAGGCTGCAACCTGGTGCTATCAACATTAGAGCTTGGGGGTGGCGACCCCATTGATCAGGATTTCCTGCTCCGCCTGTCGGAAGTTTGGCCACATTGATCAGGGACTGTAATAACCTTCACCAGGTTCATTTTGATCATGTGGAGGAGTTTTTCTTCATAAGAACAGAATTTTAAATTATTGTATTTAATGTGGTTGTTCCCAAACTATTAGCATATAGTCATTTTTAATTCATTTCCTTTTTATGTTGAGTTGACTGTAGTAGAGTGCTGTGTAGTAGAGTGGATACAAAGCTATTAGGTCTGATACACTTCCACAGGCCTGTTTTCTCAACTGACCTCGCTCTGCAGTCAGACCCGGCCTGGAGAGGTCAGAAGATCTTCATAAATTTTTGTGTCTTGAGCAATTTATCTACTCTCTGAGCGTTTCGAGGAGTCTGCCAGTAAATCTCGTCTGGCCTAGAGAATGATGAGCTTCATAGCTGAATGAGTGTCACGGTGCTTTTCCTTGGATTTACATTTATTGCGTTCAGCGCTGTAGATCTTCTTAATAGGACAGAACACCTGAAGTTTGATGGTACAGGGGAAAATGATGGATTAACTATTTGTCATTGCTTGATTGCTTACTGGTGCTGTCTGGATATAGTCTTCATATGCCACTTTATTTGTGTGTTAATGTCAAAGTGTGTGTGTGTGTGAGGCTGAGACTGCCTGTGTGGCAATGTTCTCATAAATCAGCCTTCATTAAGAAGGCTTTAGGGGAGGCTGTTGATTTACAGTGGGGAAGTGACACCAGAACCCATCAAAAGCTCGAGTGTGGAGAGAAAAGTGAAGTTAATAGCTTTGGTTTGACTACCAAGCAGCACTGAACCTTTATTTCCACCATTGTTAAACCTCTTCTGCTGCATGTCACACAGCCTGGTGACATGGAAGCTGTAGGGTGATTTAGGTGTGGCACAATGCTGGCAGCAGTACAGAGACTGAGCTACATATGTGCATAAATTCTAATGATTGTAAAGCCATAAAAGCCAATTATGCACGATAAATAATCTTCCTTGTCTTGCATTTTTGGTTAAGAAGGGCCCCAAAGTGTGATTTTTTTTTTCCTTTTAAATAAATATCAGTTATATTACAGTGGGTATAGGGGGGAAAAACTATTCACAGCTTGTTGCTTTGCTGCCATACAGGTTTTGGTAGCTGTATTTACTCAACTTCTAACATACAATGAAAAGCAACAGTGATAGCTACAGTGATGGCTAAAAATACCTGTGAACTCAATCAGGCTAAACTAATCACCTTGTCTATTGCACACCAAGTTAATTGGCTTCCAAAGGCCTATAGCAACTTTGAAACAATTAATGACAGAGTGGTCCTTGTTACACATGACTATCACCAGTGCTCCACTGATGTGGCTTGTATGGGAGAGTTGCAAGAAAAGAAAGGCCTCATTAAGAATCAAACTATTTGACCTCAAGCCCAAATAGTACACCAAAGCACACAGTTAAACCTGACAACACAGTGGCTGAAGGAGGAAAAGGTGAATGTCCTTGCATGGCCTACTCCGAGTGTGACTTGAATATTGCCTGTCTTCAACGGTCACCATCCAGTGTGGCTGAGCTTAAACTGTTCTGTAAAGATGAGTGGGCAGTTATTGCACAGTCAAGATGTACAAAGTTGGTAGAGAAGTATCCCAACAGATTCAGGCAAAAGTTAAGTTACATTGAATAAATACAACTGAAAAAGTGTGTGTGTCCACACGCATAAAGACTTCCTACTAAGTCAGATTTCTTGTGTTTAAATGTGTGTTAAATGGTACAGTATATGAGTCTAACACTTTAGACTTTAATTTTTGAGCCACCATCCCTTATATTGATTGATAAGTGGCTGATATTGATTTCCAAAAATTCATCCTGTGCCGATAATGATCATATATACAGTATGAATTTGACCATGTGATATTCCAATTATCAAGTTTCCAATGACAGAGGTTTACACTAATAGAGGACCTATTAATCACCTATAAATCACAATTCACTGGTTTAAAAAAAAAAATTCATTTTTTTAGCATGAGTTTGGCAAGGAACAAGTTCTGTTGCATCTGATCATGATGTACATCATGATACACACATCAATTTATTAAGACAGCTACTAAAAATACAAGCTCTAAATAAGCATTTGTTCATCTCTCACTTGTTGTTTCTTACTGCAGGAGTTATTTATTGCATCCCCTCACATGAAAGATTCATTTTTTGTGTTTTGAAGACCCTTTTGACACACCAGAATCACCAGGACTTTTCATTTCTAGTGCCTATTGCCCCTCCAGCAATGAACAAAACAGTCATGGCCTCACTGTTAACACGGCTACTTGTTACTATGCTATGTATAGATCTCATCCGAGCGCTTTCTGGAACCGTTGGAATGAAGCCTTTTTTGAGGATCTTGACATCATTAACTGCTTCTCCTAATGCAGCTTCAGGAGCACTTTGGCAAGGACTTCTGTCTACGATGTCCCATTTTAGGACTTTGTGCTAAACTTTTTGTGCTGGAATGTTTTAAACTTCTAAACGTGTTAACGTTATGTTCTTCCTCTCCCAGTCAGAACAGCCCAGTCCAGCCAGCTCCAGTTCCAGCTCCAGTTCAGGCTTTGGACCTGCACACAAGCGCCAAGGTAACCTCTTTCCCTGTGCTACTGCCTCTGGTGTACTTGAACACTTTGATATGTATGTTTGCATATCAGGCCACCCCTCAGTCAGGGATCGGTCTGTGTGTTTACTCATATCACCTAAAATACGTTTCTACGTCTGGCATAAGTGGTGTGTTGCATTCAAGCTCAGCTAGGCTGTCCGATATTTACTGTTTTCTGTGTCGTGCGTCTCCAGTGCTGGGTCCGTTACAGACGATAATTCAAGATTTGCACTCAGATGACAATGAAGAGGAGTCCGAGGAGGAGGAAGACAATGATATGGACTCTGACCTGGAGCGACCGTTACACACGCACATGACACATCGCCATCGCAGGTGACTGACCATGCACAGAACTCGCCATTTCAGTCCAACATTCTTCATTACAGCAGGGTTGCAGTCTGCCTTGTAACCCAATAATATTGCAGCTCGATAGACACAGTGTGTTTATTCATCTGCCAAATAAATGAATGAATGTAATGCAATTACTAACTTGTTTTATATGCGTATTAATATGCATATTAATGTATGCGTATTAATAAAGTGTTGAATACTGCTATTAATAATAATAATGATGTCATTAATAATACCACTACCATATGGATGGTCATTTATTCTTATGTATATGAAGTATAATTCTTCTTTTTCTACAGCTGATTCAAAATGCTAATTAAATGTAATAGCAAGAGGCTGCATGTTGTACTTGCATTATGACTGTGTGAATGTGTGTGACCGGTCACAGGGTGAGTCTGAGTGACGGCAGTGACAGTGAGAATAGCTCTGCCTCCTCTCCCCTCCCACAGAATGAGGGCCCTCCGCTCCTTAAGGCCAGCAATAATCAGGTCAGACCAACCTTTTTTTCTTTCAGTTTCTAATCAGGTAGTTGTAAATCTCCATTCTAAAATAGACTGAACTGTAACAGTGTTGAAAAGAAAAAACAACGAATGGGAAATGCACTTTTATCTTGTATATATCAGACTCCGTGGCACTGGATCTCTTATTTTGTGCTTGTCACAAATAATGTTGCATTAAGCTATGACAAGTATAAATATTTCTTTATTTACAAACAAATGTCAGAGGCACAACAACTTCCTTTCTTTTTCTTCCAACCAGCATTTCAGTGGCAGTGAAAAACTGTTTATTTTTGTGTTTTTCTAATGTTATTCTCAATTTACATGTTTAAAAATAGAAGTGATATTTCATCCTTTCCGTACTGCTGCCACATGGGAACCAATCAGTTTTCGTGGTTACACTGTGCTTATGTTGTGTAAAATAAATCTTGGTCACCTTGAAAGTTTACTCTTCTAATCAGTTGCTGGGTTACAGAGAAATATAAACTTGTCATAGCACTGTATAAATATTCCTCTCTCCCAGTTTCAATGCAGTGACCTTCCATGAAGTTCATTGTGATATTACAAATGGAACTGTCCTCCTGCTTTACAGATACTAGAAGTCAAGAGTCCCATGAAGCAGTCGAAAGTGGACAAAACCAAGAATATCGATTATGACAAGGTAAACTCTGCTGCCATGTGCAGTAATTAGAATCTTCTCCAACAAAACTGGATATACAGGAAACCCCCGCAGAGTTTGCGGCTTCAGTCATTCGTGGATTTTGTCTTAGAATCGAACTAATAATTGTTCGTAGAAACCCCTGTTTTTTGTGGAAGGAAACCACAGATATCCTCCATGTTTCTTTAGCTTTTTTTCTCATCAATATGTAATTTTTCATGCATTTTAGTGCTAAATTATTAAGAAAACGACAATTGACTAATTTTGTAACAAATATTAATCAAAATTCAGTAACATTCCCTCATAAAATATAAATGTATACATTTTTTGTTACTGTTGAAAGAACACAAAGAAAGCGCAAAGAAAGAATACCGCTGTATTCAGAGGCAGGAGGTTTGAAAGTAGCCATTCCAAAAGCCATCTCCTTGCTGCTGATTGGCTGCTACACTGTACAGTACGGATACGGGTTTACCTTTACATTTTTTTAAGGGTAATGTATTAAGCTGAGTCTAAAATGAAATACAAATGTTTTGGGAGCATGATTGGGGTTTACAGTATAAAAATTGGCATTTTAAGGCCTTTTTTTTAACCGCACCACACATTCGCGGTTTTTCACAATTCGTGGGTGCGCTTGGAACGGTACTGGTGTTTTGAGGCAAGAGCCACAAAAACATAAGTTGTCAGACAGTTAAAGTACTGATCTGACAAAAATAGCCAAGTTTACCGTTTTCCCCTTTCCTCAGTTAGTCATTAATAATAGTAAATAGTGTGTAATATATAGTATTAAATACATTATAGTAATATATATCGCATATTGTGTGTGTATATATATACACACACACACGCACACACTTTTTTTCTTTACTTTCTTTACTTGTTTGCAACATAAGCACCAGTGCAAAATCAAAGAAGCCAACTTCAGATACTAAACATGTTGACTGACTACAAAATTGCCAACATTTGATTTTTCACCAACTTTTCCTTTAACTTGTGTAGTACAATTGTAATGCCCATTTACTTCCATAGAATGATGGCATATATTGTTTCAGGCATACTTGGATGAACTGGTGGAACTCCACAGACGACTAATGGCACTGAGAGAGAGGCACATATTGCAGCAGGTAAACTGGTCGTAGTCTATGAAGAGTAATCATGAAGCAGTTTTAATGGTGCTTTTGAAAGGAGAGCTCTCTGCATCAGAGTTTTTCTTGAGCTTGTTCACCTGTCAAACAAGAGGGCAATAAGAAAACACTTGAAAATTGATCCCAACTATATGAAACTCCAAAGGAGGGCTGAGATCATGGAGCACATTGCCTGAGACACATGTGAAGCTGAAAGCTGGTATTCACTACGTTAACCTGTCAGTGAGAATCTGCATGTGATAAATCGTAGCAGAAACAGCACCTATTCTCTCTTGCTCCAGTCCTGGCTCAGTAAATGCTCTGCAGACACAATTCTTTTGATTATGTACTTTGAGACCTATTTGTTTTGACAAAACAGAGAACGATACGTCTTTTTTCCAAGGCTCTGCTTTGCCTTCCTAATGAAAGGCATGGAATAAGTTTGGGAGAATTCCAAACAAGGTTGAGACCGCGCAAACACACGGCATAATCAAGCTAATCCTTTTGAGTCTAGCTAAGTATTCCACATCCTCTGCCATTAAACATGGCAATGATTAACTCTCGTCTTGCTTGAAGAACCAAAAATTGAGAAATTGGCTTCATCATTGTCATTTGTATGCAGTTAGTTCTCGGTCACGAATGTTGTGTGTGGAATTTGTGAAAACAGCTAAATGGTCACTAAAATAGCTTTGAGGAGGCGATGTCTACAATTTAGGTGCCTATTAATTGTAGAAAGTAGCCTTTTGTTTTCCCCTCATGGCACCTTAAACAGCAAAACAGCGCCTCTCCTCCTCTCAGACGGAGTCTCTGAGCAGCTGAGTTCTATCTCCAGTGTCATAACAGGCCCCTGAGTCTCTCTCCGTGTTCCTGGCCCTGGTTCAGCAGAAAGAGAAGAAATTCTTTCCATATGGGGGTCTGGCTTTGTAGTGTGAAAGGGATCAGGTTTGGGTCCCATTACTGCATGGTTTCATCTGTGCAGACACTGCGGAGTCCTACACCCCCTTCCCCTTTAATCGCCACTGATATCCCCTCCGAACTCAGGAGAGAGCTGGAACCAATAAGGAGCCAGTTTAGAAAAGCATCTCTCCCATTACATTCACGGATATGCAGCACCATGTGGAGGGGGCTCTTCACTCTCAATGGAGCAGGATCAAGCAGAAGAGGAAAACGTTACAACAGCCACCCATTTAGAGATGCTTCCCCTAAACTTGTTTTCAATTAGGCTCTATGTGGAAAATGTATTGTGCTTGAGGAATAGATTCGCTCAGCAGCAAACAGTACTAATGAGTATCTGGTTCTCCCAGATAAATAAGACAATATGGCATTTTCACATGATTTGTATGAAGTTTTTTGTTTGTGTGCTATTGTGTTATTTGTTTTTTTACCAAAATTCCTACACTAGTTTTACACTACACTACTTAGAAGCTCAGTCAAAACATTTTCAAATGGAATACGTAGTTATTCAGCGACCACTTATCATGATGGCTGTAACAAACTATCCATCCAGGCACCTCCAGTCTTTAAAAATCGATAAAGGTGCCAGAAAGGTTTTTCTGAAATGTCAACGGATGTTTTTTGATGGAACCACTTTTGTAAAAAGATGCATCATTAACATGTTAAAGTTTATTTAAAGAACCTCCACACAATGTAAAGGTTATTGAAAGAACCTTTAAATTATGTATTATACACATAAAAAGGTCTTCATGCTGTAGTTTGGTTTTCTGGTGCTGCCCAAAGAACTCTGTGGCTCTTCTCTTTAACTGTAGTAATTTAACTGTAGTCTTTTTCTCGTCTAGATTGTAAACCTCATTGAAGAAACTGGACATTTTCACATCACGAACACAACCTTTGACTTTGACCTTTGCTCGTTGGACAAAACCACAGTTCGAAAGCTGCAGAGCTACTTGGAAACCTCCGGAACGTCTTGAGGAACCTGTGCAGCTGGCTGCCATGAGCAGGAACTCCAGACGTCCTCCATTTCTGTCTCTTGAATCAATCAAACTTGTGTGGCAATGCTATGGATCAGCTTCACCTAGAGGTCCCGGAGCGCCTTTCTCCTCTCCTTGTGCCTCAGTGATCGACACGATACATCATCCTGGAGATTTCTTCCTGTCCACCAGGACTTCACCTGAAAAGCCTTGAAAAGTCCAACATTGCCAAAAAGGGGAATATCAAGTTCATGCTCCAAAAAAAAAAGGAAAAAAAAAAAGAATGTGCATATTGTTACTACGTATGAATGTCTCGTTCTGTTCTTTGTGACGAATGCATGTTTCAACACTGCCTTACACCATTGTCTATTTATTGAGTATGAGTTTCAAGTGTGTGTGTGTGTAAGAGCAAATGATATTAAACTTGTGCAAGCACTTGGGAACAGTCATCTCATTGGCGCTTTAAGGCGGTGTAGAATTTTTTTTTTTAAATTTGTTCACCAGGTTCAGATCCATTGTATGAAAGAAAAAGCAATGTTTTTTTTACTCATATCTTCAACACTATATTTTGGACAATTGAAGGCACTGTAAAGTTAGCAGTTTCTGAGGAAAACTCCATACTTGGTCTTACTGCTGTTTCCAGGGAAGGCAATGTCCTGAGCAAACGTTCTTGGTGAGGATCAAACACCCTTTTTTAAATTATTGCACATCAGCGGCACCTGAAGTGATCGGTTCCAGTCCAACATTGGGGAAAAAAAGAACTGAAGAATGGACACGTTTTGGACTGAGCGGGACTGAGCTAATTGTTGATTTCTAGGCCAAATACACTCATACAATAGGAATCTGTCTCAGTAGAATGCCGTATTTTTGAATCTGTTGATGTTATTTATTTTACCGGGACCACGTTTGCCATGGTTCTTTGTTGGCTGTCTGTAAACCAGTGGGAACTGGTTAATGTGTCTTCTTTTAGGTTTAGTTTGTGGGGGGAACTGTTCATTTTTTGATAAACTGAGGAAATCAAAGTTTACTCTGCAGGTCCTTGAGACTGTTCTTTTATATATATTAAAAAAAAAAAACTTGATTGACTGATTTTGACTGAAAAGAGGCCAATATGGGCGGATTGTGCAGTTGAGCGGTAGGCCTGGTGATTGAGTTATGCCTTAAGGCAAGACCAGTATCTTTAGAGAGGTCGTTTTGAATCGAATGAATCAATCTGTAAGACATACAGATCATTTTTGAGACCTGATGTGGGAGGGATGGGGACTGATTTATTGGCACTGTGTGTAAAGACATGTATGAATTTTTCATAAATCTGCTTTTTTTTTTTTTTTTTGGTAATTTGTTTTTTGCAGATTGAAATCAATCCTTGTATTCTTTTTTTTCTGTCTGAATTTCCCTGATTCAGTTTCTCAACCCAAAGATTTTTTTAGTTTAGTTATCATGATATATTGTTTATATGTGTGTATAAACTTTATATGTGGTAAAACTTGATTATCTTTCCTTTCTTGGAAGGCGCAGACCTGCTTCCAGCTGAACAATCTTGATCCTAATACAAAATCCAAACAGAGTCTTTGTCGATGTGCGGTTACTGACTAGAAAGTGAGTTTGAGAGCAGAGGGCCACTATTAGCACTCAGTCAACTACTTTGGTATATAGTTGCTCAGTGTTTTGAAGGTCCAGTGATATACAGGGGGTCCTCAGGCTACGACAGTCTCGACATGCGACGTTTTGAGTTTACGACGCTCACTCTCACAACTAGACTAATATAAAAATTCGGCTTTACATCACTGTCATAGGGACGGACCTGTCTCGTAACTCGAGGACCCCCTGCACTCTATAGAAAAGCACTGGGTGAAATAAGATCAATTATCTTTATAATGATAACATTGTCACGTTCTTCTAGCTTTACAGAAACTTCTCACTAGTAGGTGGGTATTAAATTGCTATTTAGAAACATACAAGCTCAAACAGGAATAGCTGTAGTATATCAGGACCCTGAGTTTCAAGAAAACCACCCAAAACCAATATGAGAGACTGAACATTGGCTCATAATGTCTAAACATGCTTCTTTTACTGTACTCCAGATTTGGACAGTCTGTTCAGACATTTACTGGACTGTGTACAGTGACCGTGCGTTAGCGCTGTTGCCCTACTGTAAAGGATCACTCATGTGTCACTTAAAAAGACTTTTAGACGCCCCACTATTCAGTGGGGAGAGGGTTTCTTTTAAGACCAAGCGCAGATATATAGGAAACTCTGGAGGGGGAAAAGTTCATGAAGGCAGTTTATTAATACATTAGGCAGCCTGGGGGTCAGAGTGCTGAACCCACTCTCCATCAGAAGACAGGAGAGAGCAGAACATGTGGTTTTTATGTTTGTCAACGTGGGTGGTCTAACAATGGAGCTGAGAGACTCCGACTCTTTCCATTTTCTTAAAGATCTGTGTCATCTGCAAACTTTTTTTTTTTTTTTTTTTGCCGGAAGGAGATACGGTCTGTCTTTATTAAAGCAAATCCTCAGGGTTAAGGATGATGCGAGTTTGTACAGTGTTGCCTTAAGATCTCTTCCATCTGAATCGGAAGCGGTCCTGTGAGGTCAGGCTAGGGTAATATGGTCTCAGTCCAGACTGATGAAAGAGTGCAGTACAGGCAACATCAGGATCTGGAGGATCTCACACGATGAGTAGCGGTCTTACAAAAGGAAAACATAATACTGGTGCCACTGAGAAGTAAACCTTTCTGTTCAGTAATAAATTGTCTTGAGGAAAATCTGGATGCTACTATCGGGTCCTGATGGCAAAGAAGATTCTATATGTGCTTGAAACGCTGCTATTCAACATTTATTCTCTCGCTTCAATATATATCTGGTTCTGGGATGTTTTAGCAATAATAGGAATGTTCAGGAATCAAAGGCTATAACATTTAGCACCCTTTTAGCTTGTTCACTTATATGTGTACACTCTTAGCAAAATTATTCCATACAATACCAAAAAAGCTGTGATTACTTTTTTTAGGCTGTAAAGGAATTGGATACAACATGTCTTGAAGAATAATTTAACTGCATGTATGCATTCAAATTATTTGAATTATGAAGGTTCTCTAAGTGTTTTTTTTCCCAAAAGAACCCACAAAGAACCACCTTTTCTGTTAAGTGACAAGCATATGAAGAAACAGTGTGCCCTCAGTCACTTGAGACAGAGATAGAGGCTTAGCTGATCAATGTAAGTGATTGAACAGCTTTAAGATCATTTGAATTTACCATGAAATAACGAGCAATGGAGTATGAACTCGTTTCCATTCAGTAAAGCAGCTAAAATCACTATGGAAACACAAAGATGTTTAGATATTAAGATTTTTAACATCTAAAAAGCCAGTCTGACTCCTCTGTCTTCTTATCTTGTTACAGCTCATCTAAACAGTGTCATTTGGGGCAGCCATTGCAAAAAGAAATAAGTGTGTAAAAGGATCTGCTGCGAATCAGAAACTGGAATCTTTGTGATTAAAAGCAAAATGTCTAGCCATGTAAACAAAAACCAGTATATATTTGTATGGATGTGTTGAGGGTCACTGTAGTTATTTTGTTCTCTATGAGAGTCATATCAACCTCAACAAGTCATTATCAGTATCATTTATTGGCCCAGACTTGCTGTACTGATGCCTCCCTGCCAGTAATGCACTCCACTGGAAAGTGTGAGAGCATCTGTAACAGACCCTCTAAGCTTTTCTCTTAACACCATTCCACAAAGTCCATGGGTGAGCAGCTGAATGTTATTCCATTCCGCAGCCGCGATGTTCGTGGGTTAACTTTCACACACAGATCATGTCAGATGAGCAGTGGGCAATAGAACACCTCTCACATTACAATACTTAAGTCTCCCTAACAAACAAGTCATGGACAGGGAAGTGGGATCTAATGTAAAATTCTTCTAGCATGAGCTGAAAGACTTGGACTCTGGAATGTAGTGATTAATGACATCGATTTAAATTATTGCTGGGTACTGGACCTGTGAACCATTTTCTGAGAGACTTTGACCCTTCGTTCTGTAACATTCACCGAAGTGCTCAACATCATCTTCAATCTGCGAGGCCGCACGGCTTCAAAGCGCCAAGAGGAGACTTCACACCAAAATCTACCCGTTCATATGAACAGTCTATAGCTCACAATGGAATATCCCTGTTTATTTGTTATTTATTTTTGTTACTCTTCCTGAATTTGGGGGAATAGTTTAATTCACAATCCAGCTGAAATCTGCCCAAAACTCACAAGCACTCTTGCATGTTCCCACTTGCATCCTTGACTGATGGTCGTCAACCCTGCTGGAGATCTAGAGATCAAGGATATGGTCCTTTAACTGACCTGCTGAATCTAGACTACAGACATGAACTAAGATGGGAAAACATGGGGCAGCCGGGGGCCTGGTGGATAGGAAGTTGCCCCTGCGATCCAAAGGTTTTGGGTTTGAATTCCAGGACTGCTCGTGGCACTACTGAGGAAGATATCGTTTCCACACTGCGGTGCTGGCTGCCCACTGCTTCACTTTATGATTTAGTTAAATTTTATACAGTCTATATATAGTCTGCACCTGTATTTTAACGTTTAGACTGGGTGTTAGTGTCCATCTTGCCTGCCACCAAACAGTTATCAGTTATATACTCGAGTGTGTGTGAACTGCTAACAAAGTCAAGTCATGGTTAGAAGATAAAACTTTGCCTTGTGTTGTTGGAAATGGAAATAATTAGCAAATCAACTATAAAATCCAGGGGCTCTGAAACCCACTCTACAGATGGCTGAGTTTTCAGTGCATTGAATCCTAAAATCACTCATTTCAGTATTTTCTTTTTAAGAAAGAAACTTTAAGAGCACATCTAGAATGAAGAGTTCTGCATGTTACTAGATGTATAGATTTCTTTCTATCTCTCTCTCTCTCTCTCTCTCTCTCTTCTTTGTATTTCTCTTCATTTCAGGTTGAATTAAGCAGTAATTTTAAGGATTCATGCTGTGGAGAATTCTTGATTTGACTCTGGTCCTGTGAAACGTATCATTTACAACTGAAACCTATATAATGCCCTGATCTTGCATGACAAATTGGATTATTAAGCCTATCTAGCTATACAAAGTACGAAACTTGCCATGAGACTAGACTAAAAAAGTGTGTGTGTGTGTGTGTGTGTGTGTGTGTGTGTGTGTGTGTGTGTGTGTGTGTGCGAGAGAGAGAGAGACAGAGAGAGAGGAAGAACTGCTAGCACTCTGCAATCCAGTAACTGTGGAATTCTCAACCTCAGAATGTCTTAAACACATTCAGTAGAAAGTGGAATCCTGCTAATGCACACACACACACACACACACACACACACAGAGTGGAGAATGAGCTTTACTCATCACCGGTTTCCCTGCCAGTCCCACCCTTTTGTCTGCTGGATGCCAAGCATTGCTGCTCCTTCAAACAGCTCTGTACTGCTGCATTTCTTCCTCTCTTTCTCTTTACCTTTCTCTCTCCCTCTCTTTTTCTCCCCCTTTCTTCTGTCTTTTCTTATGGCTGTCCTCTTTCACATATTTCTTTGTCTCCGTCTTTACTTTTCCTCTTTTGCCTGTCTCTCTGCTCTCTCATTCTGTTATTATTTTTCTCTGCCATGCTCTCCTTTCTTTTCTGTTTGTCCTGTCTCTCTAACCTTCTTTCTTTCTCTTTCTTTTCTTTTCCTGTCTCTCAATTTTCCATTTCCCTTCTATTCTTTCCTCCTGTCCTTCCTTTTTTCCTGCTTTCTTTCCTACTGTCAATCTTTTCTCTTCTAACTTTCTCTCTTTCTTTTTCTCTCGCTTCCTATTTCTCTCATTCCTCTCTCCTTTCTTTCCCTGTCTCCTATCTCTGATTCTTTCTTACACTCTCTCTACCCCCTTTCTTTCTCTCTGTTCTCTGCCCCCTTTTTCTTTCTGAATTACTCTGTTTTTCCTTTCCCCTGTACCCCTGATGAGAATGTAACTGTGTATATGATGAAGGCCAAGTTTGGGACAGACTGACGGTGTGTAATCATCACACTCACCCCTGCCCTCTAATCCAAGCGTTTACAGTGGAAAACCTTAATCCCACACAAAGTGTAATCTGACCTTTAGACCAAGTGTCACACACAACGGCGATACTCCTGCAGGGCTTTTACACACCAACGTCAAATGTGTACAGTGCAATACAGAGAGAAACTTAATCATACACTAAGGTGAACGACCGCTCTCAGAGCTACAGTAATAGTGTGGTATAAATCAGTAAAGCACAGCACTCACCATGGCCAGATCTGACCCACAGCTTCTGCACAGTCCAATCAGAGAAAAGGCACGTCTGCAGTATTACTATATTACTATATAAGAACACGGTCTCTTGATTTTTGTTACCTGATCACAGCAGTACGCGAGTGTGAAGGCATCCGATTATCCTGTCTTCTCCTGAAGTGCCCGAGGAGTTTACACTGTGCTGTGTGTGTGCGTCCGTGCATGTGTGTGTGTGTGTGTGTGTGGCACTGCAAACCACCGATGCATCAATCATGGCAAACATCAGTTCAATGAGAGGTTTGTTGTTGTGTCTAATGTGACACAATACAGCTCATTCAGCACCCACTGCCTGCGTGGGACGCCCTGCGCTCGCTCGCTCTCTCTCTCTCTCTCTCTCTTTCTCTCTCTCTCCCTCTCTCATTCTGCTCTGCTTTCACAGCAATTATTTGTGTGTGTGGTGTATAGCTTGGGTGGCACTGAGATTTTCAAAGGGAAAACGTTTAATGTCTGGAGTTTGCTTTAATTTTGCCCATTTGGAAGAGGTGCACAAACTTTCTGTTGGGGTAAAAGTGCACAGTGTGGCGAGCCAAGACCTGAAAAGACACCCATATCAATATAAAGAAAGGTACATTTTAAACAGAGCTTTTAAACATGTATTTTATAGCATTATATATTGTTACTTAAATGTAAATACAACATCAAATAAGAATTTAATTAATCAAAATAACTACACAAACCATTTGCAGTGCATTTTTCCCCAAAGGTTAGTTTGCACTGCAACATAAATGAACAAACTGGCAGAATGTGGGGCTGTTTCATTACAGAAATCTTACAGAAAGTCAAGTCTGATTCCAAGTAACAGAAATCAACTGATCCCAAAAGTCAATTTCACACAATGTGTTACACATTTGAATTTGTTTTCAATTTTGTTTTACAGCTGGACTATCAATGTGTGCATTTTTCATACTCATTGTGTAAATAAGTGCATAGTCCAGAACGGAGTATTTTACAAATTTTGACATCACGCGCCCAGTCATACACAAAAAGGGGGAATAAAAGAAAGGATTTTCCTCTATTATCAGTTATACACATGCATGAATGCATCACACAAATACACTTGGTGTGTAAGGGCCTTGTAATGTTGCTAAGTTTATGGTACCACCAGGTTAGTATATCGCCAAAATCATCAAACACATGCCTATAAGGTAATCTTAAGCAGATGTGCGTACGTGGTTTCTGACAGTGTATGACACATTTATCTATAAAAATAAACAAAAGTTCGCTGAGTGTAGAAAACAATAGCAGCCATCCTGATGCTTGAATTTAGCACACATACTTTTGTCTATTTTTAGAAATAGACTACATAAACAAGTCCATCTAAGATCTAACTCACCATGGTTTGGCATTTCAGTTTGCACAGTGCTAACTGGCTGCATATAAGCTCCCTTTAGTTGTGAGCTGCATTAGCCATGTAGCTCCAATGCAATGCTAAAGCAGCAAATTACAGACACAAACATGTCTCATTTGATCGAACGATTTCGGGTAAGGGGACAGCTGTGCATTTCATTTTTGCCTGAATCATGGCTTTAATGTGCAGCTTAAAGTCATTGTTTATGGTAACTGTAAATCAGTTCCCAGTGTTTGCTTCATTTTATGAGTCAGGACAGCAGATATCACTGTGTTATGCTAGCGTGAGGCTCTCGGTTACAGGGATCCTTTGGTGATTCTCTCTACAAAGCATATTTTAGACAGAAGCAGAGTGTGCTCAGGCTGTCCCTTTAAACCGATGACTTCAAACGTCTGGTATTCCCATCCTGCACTGGAGCAGACCAGCGGGCGTCTCGCAGAACGAGCTGCAGCCCACGCCAGGCCATGTAAGGCCGGCCGGCAAGCCCCAAAAATAAATGCAAAAGGCAATTGGGGAGAGGGAGAAATAGATGAAGGGAGATTCTAGGTGAGAAGGAGGGAGAAAGCATGAGGGAATGAAGGGCAAGAAGGATGAAAACACATCCCTCCTGGAGATTTTGGCAGTACTGAGCTAAATATGATGATTCAACTCTATAAATGCTCCATAGAAAATTCCAATCAATAATAATATTCATTTTTTTATGTTTCTTCAGCCAAAATACAATTGTTAGACTATTTTCAAAAATAAAAAATCTTTTATTGTCTATCTCACAAACTTGTACATGGATCCTGGGTTTGCAGTATAAGTAATTATGAATAACTGAATCAAATTGTAGCCTAGTGATTAGCGCTGTTGCCTCACGCTTCCAGGCTGGGAGTTCGAATCCGGGTCCTGGCTTTGAGTGTGCGGAGTTTGCATGTTGACGTGTGTTTCCTCTGGGGTCTCCAGTTTCTCCCACAGTCCAAAGACATGTGCGTCAGGTGAACTGGGGATGCTAACTTGGCCGTGTGAGAGCGAATTGTGTGCATGCACCCTGTGGCTCCAGGTACCTGCGACCCTAGTAAGGATTAAGCGTTTACAGAAAATGAATGAATTAATGAATAATTTCAAATTATAATACTAAAACGCAATCTAAGTGCCCCAATAATAAGCAGTAATATTAGGTGTAAAATAGTAAGTTGCATTATAAAATGCCCAGTGAGAAATAGCAATACATGGGGCCCAATAATATGTAGCAATGTAAGGGGCTTTACAATGAGATGCAATAAGAGGGGCCCTATAATAAGTGGCAATATATACTAGATTCTATAATATGTAACAATATCAGAGTACCAGCAATATGGATCAATTTAAGTGTCCTAATAAGAAGTATCGATGTAAAGGGCCCAAAATTAAGTAGCAATATAATGGGCTCCATAATAATTAGCAGTATAAGGGGCTCTATAATGAGAAGCAGTATAATGGGTTCTATAATAAGAAACAATAAAAGGAGCCCAATAATAAGTAACAATATCAGGATCTAAATAAAGTCATTTATGGTACCCAGACACCACGGGACACCTTGTGATATGGGCACCAGAACGACTGCCTCATCTGTACTGTGGCTAGTTATGCAGCTGCTCCTGCTCGCTGCTCTTCCAGACAGTTTTAAGCCAGGGCCAGTGCTCCTCCACTCGGCCCATCAGCGTGATCCACATGATCCATCTGAAGCCCTTAGCCTAATCTGGGGGGGTCAGTGTGTTTCTCTCCATTTACATGAAGCGGAATGCGAATGGGTTTATTATGGATGACCTCCTTACTGCTACCACACACTGCCCTGTCTGCTTTGATAAAACCCATGTGGGCCTCCTGTTCTCCTGCGCAATGAATGTAATTTCAGCATTGGGCACATTAAAGTAACAGAATCCAGATGGACGATTAACACAGACCACCACCCAACAACCCTCCCCCATCTGCCACAAAAGAAAACTTTGAAATCAGTCACTGGAAAAACTTGAGGGGAATAATTATCTAAAGCTCCATGAGAGTGACAGCAGCATAAGACTGTCCATTAAGAGCCTAAATGTAGTCTAGTTTAACGTATAATTTACAACCCAGACAGAGAGAGAGAGGGAGAGAGAGAGAGAGATTTATACTTTTTCCTGTTTTCCATTGCAAGTTGATTAGTATTTGGAGTATCTTACTCATTTCCTGAGATCAGAATGGCACTCTCTCTCTCTCTCTCTCTCTCTCTCTCTCTCTCACTCTGCAGGTGCAGTGAGTGCTTCTTCTCCCATTGTGTTTGTAAAGCTTTCAGGAAGGAACGCCTCGTTTCTTTTTGGTTTACTTAAGCCATACCCCCCTTCTAGAAGCTTTTGAACACACAGTCTTGTCACACACTTCTTAAATTACCAGCTCTTACCCACGTGCCCATCGGGCCAGGCTGGGAGTGAATGAAACAGTGTCAGGAGGGCGTTTGTGGACGCTGTTATCTCCACCTTGTGAGCATTCACTTGCGAGCTAGGCCACCTCCTTTCTAGGTCACACAGCCAAGCCCAGTGAACTGTCAGGAACAATAAATGATTGTGCCATCTTGTGGTCATAATAGGTATGGCTTTAGAGTTTCCTGAGGCCCTAAGCAGCAGCTCGTTCTGATTCAAACAAACCTCTAATTCCCTTTGTTTAGCTACTTTGGTGCTCTTATAGTTTTAAGAGGCCTAAGACCCACCTCTTCAAGGAGCACCTTGGTGACTAACTATATCTCTCATTTTGCTTGCTTATATATATATATATATATATATATATAACTTATCCCCATCCCTTCCTTACTTCTGTCTTAACTTAGGCTATGACCTTTCTTGTCATGTGTTGTTTCGGAGTATGGAGCGTTTAGGTGTATCGAGCGTGCAGTAACTTGGTTGAGCAGTAGATGTTGATTTTAAGTTTAGCTTGCAGGTTTACGAAACAGATGTGGACTACTTGAGCACTGATGTACGTCACTCTGGATAAGAGCGCCAGCTAAGTGCCTTAAATGTAAATGTAATTAACCTATAAATCTCTATAAGGGTAGTCTGAAACGCATTGAATATTTTATTTAATGTTGTCTAATATCCTTTAGTGCAGCATTTCAATAGCCAGCTTGTGGGAAAAAAAAACAAACAGCCTGCCGTCAAATACCCACCCCAAATGTCCTTGTAGTTTTTTAATATCCCTTGTGCCTTCAAGATACATCACCAGAAAGGTGACTTTATAGTCTATAACGGCGTTCATTGAACACGTTCCTATTTTTCGTGAACGCTGAACTGAATGAATCAGTTCACAAATTATGAACGTGGACGTGAGTGACATTCACTGAACACAGTTCACGTTTTACGTCAACTGATTACGGGCTAGCGTGGTCGGACTCTTCCGCAGAAAGCATTAAACATTTTAGTCTGTTTTTTTAAGAAAGAGGTGTAGACGTTTTGCCTACTTCTAGTTTTGTTCTTTTCTGAGCATATTAAACGATATTGTTTGAATGTTGTATGTTAGACAGACACATTTTGTTTACATTTTGTGTTAATATTGTCTGAATAAAATTTCCATATACCTGCACCTCGTATTTACACTTTCAGTGATTCGTATAACATGATTCGTTGCTTAAGTGGTAAGATCTATTCTCAGCCTCAAAATGGGTTTTTAATGTAACTTGTGTCTGTGATTGTTTAGTGACAGATAGAATGACAGATAGTAGGAGAAGATTGCACGAGGTTCAGATAGGACGTTGTACTGAACATGTAAAAAACCCAAAAAACGAAGGAACGCACGTGATATAAAAAACCCCAATAAACTAAACGAACATGAACTAGTTCAATTTTGGTTCAAAATTTAAAAAGAACTATGAACGTGAACATGTTAATTTTTATTTGAATGAGCTGAACTTTGAACTAGTTCTTTTTAAGTGTGAACTGGCACAACACTGCCCAGGCCTACACTCCTTTGACAACTAATGTTAGTGTACATGTTACTATTCCTCATATACTGTGTTAATCTGCATATGTAGTGATTACTTAATTCCACTTTAAGCAAATATAATATTAAATTGTGAATTGAGAACTTTATTAATACTGACCTGTCAATGTGGCTGTGTTCCTATAATGTGTTGTATTTTTCTAGATGCAGTTCTTCTTAGTAATTATTGTGATTCTTGATAACAAGTCTTTCCAAAGATCCAAGATTAGATTTAAAATCTAAAAATGTATTTCCTCGTTCTTTATGTATATAAGATTATACACACCAGTAATTATTAAGCAGCTGCTAAAATAATTTGTAGCAATTATGAAAGTAATATTTCTGACCATCTCCCCATCACGTGACGCTACCAAGGAGGTAACAGATGCTTGTGTTTGCATTAAATGAAGGGGGGGGGGGTGAAGTCAGTTATGCTCTCTTGGAGGTAAAGATGAATGCAAACTGTATCCCCACCAGTGTTGGACAAGTTACTGATTACTGATTACTCCCTATAAAAGTAATCAAATTACTAATGTGATTACTTTATTTCAAAAGTAATTAGTTA
>JBBPCY010000013.1:15747866-15765566 GCA_037974405.1 Brachyalestes nurse
AACCAAATATTAAGTTGAGGGTGCCAATAATTTTGTCCAGCCCCTTTTTTGAGTTTTGTGTAAAATTATGTCAAATGGGACTTTTTCTCAGCTTCTTTTGTGTTGATCCAATGCACACAAAGGAAATAAATATGTGTGTACCAAAACATTTGTAATTGCAATAGTCGTCTTGGAGAAATTGTGCATTTTCTGGAAAAATGTCAGGGGTGCCAACAATTTTGGCCACGACTGTATACATAAACACTTCTTAAATAAATGTAACAGGGTGGTTTTCACTTTTAACTTTTTATAGTCTGTAGCAACACATTGTTTAGCCACAAAGGCTCAAAATATTGGTTTGAAGAAGACATTTCTTTAGTGCACTGACATTTTTGAGTTGAATTTTGAAAAATGTAGAAAGTATCATGAAGTATTCAACATTACACATTTCCTTCTGGATTAGGTATCATTGAACAATCATTATTTAACAGGATAATGATCGCAAGCATTCTTCAAAACTCGATAAAATTATACCCGGTTCAAAGAAAAGCAAAAGGTTTTGGAAAATATATTGTGGCCTTTCCAGTCTACAGATCTTTCACCCTTTGAGCTGCATAGGATGTGCTGAACCAACAATATTGAAATAAGCTTCCAGCAAATGAGATAGCACTGTGTGCAGGCTTGAAAAGGTGCTGGGAGGGTTTAGACACAAGTTATTTCCAAAAATTGATAGAAAAGATATGAACCTGTGCTGCTGTGACAAAAGCAAAGGCAAACTTGTACATTAGCATTTACAGTATATATTGTTACATTACTTCAAAACCAGTCAGTTACATTTGTTTCAAGTATTTCTAAGCTTTTCTTGTAATAACATTTTACAAGAGTAGGACTACATTATTGTTTTTTTTTTTATCTGAGAGAGGGCCCAAACTTCCAGCCTGTAGCATGAAACATGAACCATGAATCTTTCAGTCACAACAAAGCCCTCAAACATAAGGCCAGTGAACCAGTAAAGAAACAGGTGCAGTTGCTTATAGATGATCAGGACAGTGATCAGTATACTGGTTGTGCTGAATGCTGAGTGGTTGGAACATCTTTATCTAGATACCTTACATCTTTAGGCATTTTGCAGCCAGTTACAGTGAAACATTTGTCTTAATCTACTCAGTATGCCAATATGCCTATTAGACAATTTGACATGAACAAAATCATATTTTTGCACCCCCAAAGTGATTCAAAGCAAAATTCAAGAAATGAGGGGTGACTCAAGACTTTTGCACAGTGCAGTATTACATTTCATGTTCACTTCTTTAAATTAAAAAAAAAATTATGCTATATGCTGTTTAAAAGAATGTAAAAGAAATGTCTTATTCTCTGTATAATAAGCATTTCCAGAATGCTAAAGCATTTCTCTGGCTCTGGGATCTGTAATGGTTTTCTGTGACCAGTAATAACAGACTAAAAAATCTTTTGTCTTCAGTCCTTCTTGGAATGCCGTTATTCATGTTTTAAGGCATTTCCGTTGAAGAGCTGCACTAAGAATGTGGGTTTAGGGTTTACATTTGTTTTCTTTTCCTTTGAGCCCAGACATGGGAAAAAAACTCTTGACAAAGAAAACAGATATGTAAACATCTTTCACAAAACTGATCTAAGCAGCTGGTCCGACTGGAATATTTAAAAAACACATCTCCTGCTTCTCACCTTGCATGTTTTGCATGACCTCCTCATCTGTCGCTGGAAAAGATTACTTTAATTGAAACTACCCTCACCCTCAGTAAACTTAAAGTAAACTTTAATGAATTACTGTGGTATTTCCATCACATAACACCTACCCCCCCCCCTACAGCACCAAATAAGCAAATTAGTCTAATTTTAGTCAAAATTATCCACAACTATTTTCGTCTAGTTTAGACAATGAAAACTGATGACATTTTAGTCTAGTTTTAGTCAATGACATTTGTATTTTAGTCTCTTTTTTTAGTAATGCAATTCTATTGAATCCAGTCAATATAGTATAAGTACGTAGTAGAAAAATCATAAAACCCACATTTGTAAAACTGGTAAAAGTCTTCATCTTCAGTGTGTTGCCTGAACTTACCTGAATATTTTTTTATTCCTGAACAAATATAATCTACACAACCAAATTAGAACAATTTAGAATCAGCTTTTTGCATGGATATGGGAAAGGCTGCTTATCAAAATGCTGTAATGCTATTTGTGTGTGTGTGTGTGTGTGTGTGTGTGTGTGTGTGTGTGCCCCTGGCACCATATTGGCCATGCGTCGAGCGTCGAGCGTCCCAGTACTTTTTTCTCCCCTCCCTATCGTTTTAGTCAACGAAAATGAAAAGACATTTTAGCATAGTTTTCATTTTGTAAACCACATTTAGTCTCGTTCTTATTCGTCAACAACATTACATGATATATTTCGTTATAGTTATGGTCACATGACCAGCATTTACATTGCGCCTGGTCTCGTTTTTGTCACGTGATAAATGTTCGTTGACGACGATATTAAGTCATAATTTCAAGAGCATCGTTGACGAAAGCAACACTATGTTGGAGAATAATTTTTTTTTTAAATAAGTAAACCAGAAAGCATTGATGACGAAGAATCATTCCAACACAAAGTGAATATCAACGCTTTCTTGTTATAAAATGTTGAAAGTGCAGCGTATTATTATGATTGCTTGATTGGTTGATTGAGGGTGACCCAAACTTCTGGCCTGTAGTATACATAAATCGGAAACGAGAGGAACCAGATTTAGCAAAATTTCTGCTGGAGAGCGTGCAGATCAGTGTGGTATGCAGTTACATAAAAGGGCTGCACGGCTTTTCTGTACATTACAGACGATATCAAACTGAGTGTGAGGGCAAAACCAAGGAGGAAAACATAATGACATTCAAGCCACTAGTCCTTGTTTAGCTTTTCTGCCTGGTTTAAACTGAAGAACTGCTGCGCTGAAGTTTGACCTCACCAGCATGGCGGAGCGCTGCTCCCTCTCACCACAGGCGCGGTTAAATAACGTTGCAACCGCGCCATGCTGCTCTCTCACCAGTGTGGAGGAAAATAAGGTGAGTTAACCTGAGTTTGGAACCAAGTTGAAGTTTAGTGTTAAATGGAGGAACATCATTGCTCTTGTGTGTTTAACATCATTCAGTCTGTAGTCTTATAAGCCCAGTTATTGCCACGTTTAGATAAACAGTTCTGAGAGATCTTAACAGTCTGTTATTCATTCTGACATAGACATGCATTAAAGAGAGCCAGGCTTCTCACATTCAGAGCTAACTTACAGTAAATATACGATGGATGTCGTTAGATATTCTCGGTTTCTTGTTGGAATAAGTTTCTCATGTGTGGCTTCTGAACGTACAGAAAATGTTTGAACTGCTGAGTTGTATCAGTGGTGTTCAGAATGCTGTACTGCACTGAGACCCTTCACTAAAAGAGCTGACTAATGTATGATGGAGAGGTTTGGTTTATACTGGGAAGTTGTTTAATCCCATAATAGTGAATGAATTTGTCGTAATAAGTTTGACTGCAAGTTCCTCTTACCTGATGCAAGTTATAGGGCTACTAAAGCAATCAGTCTTTCCTTAAGTAGAAAAAAAACTGTCCATTTGTCATACGTGTTAAATGGAGGAACATTTACACCACAGCACACAATGTGAACAGCATGAAATTCTTCCTCTGCATTTCATCCGTTCACCCAAGTGGAGCAGTGGGCAGCCAGGAACGCAGTACCTGGGGAGCAGTGTGTGGGGAAGGTAACTTGCTCAAGGGTACCTCAGTGATGCCTCTAGCAGTCCTGGGATTCAAACCCACAGCTTTCTGATCACAGGGGCAACTGCCTAAGCACTAGGTCACCAGCTGGCCCAATAAACGGTCTGTTCCCAAAAATTGTCAATATGTATTGTAATACAGTTTAGTACAGAAGAGCACAGGGTGCTTCATTGCAAACTGTTCATTATAAACTACTTGTGACACTATGGCATATTTGCCATCTTCAGCTGGTGGTCTAGTGGTTGGGGAGTTGTCCCTATCAGAAGGTGGTGGGTTCGAATCCCAGGACTGCTAGTCACCACTGAGGTGCTCTTGAGCAAGGTACTGTCCCCACACACTGCTCCCTGGAAGGCCACTATTGGTGGCAGCCCTCTGCTTCACTTGGTGAATGGGTTAAATGCAGACAAAAGTTTACATTGTTCTCACTCTGTGCTGTGCTGTGGTGTGGTGTGGTGTGTTGTGTTTACGCATTACTATAAGGGGCCACTTTATATCAACATTGTGCACTTTTGTATCTACACTGATACTTTTTTGTTACTGGCACTGAAAGAAGTAGGATAATTGTTTTTTACTCTCCGTATTTCCTCCTGCTTTTTAAGGTTTTTCTCCAGGAGTGGCCAGTAATATGGCCTCTGATGCAGCTGAACCCCCTGCAGTGCAGGACGACAGCGACAAAGATTCTGAAACTAATGGAACCAAGCAGGACGTCCAAGGTGTAGAAACTGAGACACTGTCAAAAAGGCAAAGAAAGAAGCTTCTCAAGCAACAGCAATGGGAAGAACAAAGAGACCTGCGCAAGTAATCCTGCCACTAATAGTAAAACAGATGTTAAAATATCCTTGGGGATGTTTCATGTATGAAAAGATCACTGCTTCATCCGTTGGGTTGTCCAAAAACAGTCTGTCATTGAACACATATGGTGCTGCTTGTGATTTATGCTTGTTGAATGATGTTTTTGATGTTGGCTGAGTTTGTGAATCTGTGGTTTTCCCTGGTTGCACAGGCAGAAGCGCAAGGAAAGGAAACAGCAGAGAAAGTTGGAGAGACAGACACAGGCTGAGGAGGGAGCAGAATGTGCAGGTAGGAAACGTCTGCGCAGAGAAGCAGAGCCCAGTCCTCTCCGCCTGGTCATCGACTGCAGCTTCGACAGCCTTATGGTGCTAAAGGTAAGACTCCCCTTCACCACTGGTTATTCACCAAGTTATTGGAATTACACTTTTATCTGGTCCATGTTCACATTTAGCAATTTAGTGGATCTGGTCAAGGCATTTTTCTAATTAGATATATTAACCTATTCTGGATATGCTAGGCTGGATATTGTCAGCCTCACATATCTGGCCTAAACCCTGAAGTGTGCATTATCTTTGAAAATGTGACTATAAGAGCAGTACTTGATATCTGCAAATACTCAATTTTAAAATACTCAGATAGAGGTAAAACACTTGATCAGAACATTTCTAAATTATGATGGGACCACAGAGCCTCAACTTTGTGTCTCGAGGGCAGGACAGGGCTGAAACAGTATTTCAGAGTCTGTGTAAATGCATGATTTTATTCAGTGATTTTCATGTTAAGGATGTAAAGAAACTCCACAAGCAGATCCAGAGGTGCTATGCAGAGAACAGACGGGCTGAACGCCCAGTGCAGGTAAACGGTTATCTTTTTTTCTGAGATTTGTGTATTCTAATGGACATTTGTGCCATTTTGACCTCTAAACTTGTTTTGTACAGTTTTATATAACAAGCCATGGTGGGCAGTTGAAACAAAACATGGATGAAATTAACAAAGGCTGGGTGAACTGGAAGGTAAGATTTTGCAGCTTCATCCTCATCTGATACAAAACGAACAGAAGTATTTTATAAGTTTACTCATATTAAAACTTGTTTTAGAGACCCTCCATCCTCTCCTCGGTTGTTGTGGCTGGTAACGTAGTCAGCTGTAAAGTGAGGCCAGAATGTTGCTGAGTGCTTGATTTACTCTGATGCCAACTTGTAAATCCATTAACACATTAAGTAAGTCTATAAATAAGTCAATAGGTTGGATTATAAGCAGACAGTGCTCATTTGATCTTGTGTTTGTTTAAAAATTTCAATTAAGTATAGTGACATGACTTCTAAGTAGTTAAAGGGATTTTTGGCATTCAAATGTGTATTCATTGCTGTTACTAAAATAATAGAGCCACATCAGCTGGCCTGTATTTTCCATCATAAACGTGTCCAGGTGGTTTTCACCTCTTCAACCACTCACACCCAACCCTCATATTATTAATACATAAATCAATTTCATCCAGTATATTTGTAACCCATCTCGTTTTCAAACCTACTATCCGATACCAGACCTTCACGGTGTAAGAAATTGTATCGTAGAGATCGCTGTGGGTGGTGTGTGGTATGTGGCGTAGCTTGGAGTATTGGGTTATAGAAGTCAATGACTTTAACACATTGAACTTGTCTTCTCCTCATTCATTTCAATTTGTACAGGACGTCCATATCAAGGCTGAGCACTTTCATGAAGTCTTAAGCAAAGAGGATCTGGTGTACCTCACCTCTGATTCGCCCAATGTACTCCAGGAGCTGGACGAGAACAAAGCCTATGTTATTGGAGGCCTAGTGGACCACAACCACCATAAGGTTGGTTTCAAGTAGCATCAGTAGCTAAGATAGTCGTGTGCAAAAATGAGAAGACCTCCAGTCAAATTACAAGTTTTGTTTGCTTTCTGAACTTAAATAAACTGTATAGACTAAAGTGTTGGGATACCGGAGTATTACACCAACAGGAACAGGTGGTCCCCCTTTGCAGCTATAACAGCTTCCACTTGGAAGTCTTTTCACAAGATTTTGGGGTTTCTGTCGGAATTAATTCTGTAGAGCATTTATGAGGTCAGTCACTGATGTTGGACGAGGAGGTCTGGCTTGCAGTCTCTGTTCCAGTTCATCCCAAAGGTGTTGGGTGGGGTAGAAGTCAGGGCTCTGTCTGGCCAGTCAAGTTCTTCCATATTGAACTCATCCAGCCACGTCTTTATGGAGCTTGCTTTGTGCGCTGGAGCACACTCATGCTGGGATAGAAAAAGTCCACATAATGATGGCATTATCCAAAATGTCTTGGTCTGCTAAGATTAGCCGTCACTGGAAGTAAGGGGCCTAGCACAAACCCTGAAAAACAGGTGTGTCCCAATACTTTTGTCAATATAGTGTTATACTAGTTTCTGTACACAGTACACAGCCCTCAACCCAGTTTTATTTATTCATTTGGAGCTGACATTCAGCATGTTTTCTGTCTCCATGTGTTTCAGGGAATCTCTTTTGAACGAGCTAAAGAGCTTGGAATTGCTCACGCTCAGCTCCCACTGAGCAGTTTTGTCAAGATGAACACACGAAAAGTCCTTGCTGTCAACCATGGTTAGAACACACACACACAAACACACACACACAAACATGCAACATGTGTATACGTACATTATTATTATTATTCACAAAGCAAGCGATCTACAGGTTCATTGATGTGGGGAGGATCAGTTTCACAAATGCCTTTCTGCTCTACAACAAACAACTTTTAGAGGTGTTGAATAAAGGCCTACTCGAAGTTCACTTAACAATAGAGATAAGAATGAGTATAGTATAAGAATGGAAGACATAACTGCAAAAACGTATTACTTCAAAGACTGCATCAAAAGATGACAAGAAATACCAATGTCTCTAAACAGCGGCACCAAAGTAAACCTCAAGCATTTCAGCCTAGTCTCTGTGGTTCCCTGCAAATGACTTCTTTTACCTCTGCCTCAGTGTTTGAAATTGTGCTGGCGTATCTGGAGAAACGGGATTGGCAGGAGGCGTTCTTCACTGTCCTACCCCAGCGGAAAGGGGCTGTACCTGTGGGCCAAGAGGACAAGCAGGAGCTGGACAAGGATGAAGAGGAGGGAGACTCTGACAGAGACTTCTGTGAACCAGTCACAGAAAAGAGTGACTTGAATGATCAGCAAGAAAATGCAGCTTCGCTGAAGCAGCCAAATTCATGTGGATTGACTCTAGAACAGAAAGATAAGACCTCATAATTAGCATTTTTGTTCATTTTATTTTTTATAAACTTTGGCGGTCACTTTTTATGTCTTGTGTATTTGTGCCTAAGTTACGGGTAACGCTGTACAGTCTGGAGATACTTTTGTTTCAACGGTCATGGCTGAAACCAGAACAAGCCTCAATACTATTAAAGTCGCCCGATGTCCGTTGTTCATATTCAGGTACATACTGTTTCAGTACATTCATATTATCTTTATCATAGGATCTGGTAAGGGTATACTGTTTCAAATTATAATGGAAAATTATATTTTAAATATTTATGAAGTAACTTGCAAGCAAATATTTCCCTCCTCTTTCAGCAGACCTGCTGACCCCTAGTGGCAGCAGGGCTCATTGACCCCTGTACCCAAACATGATCTGCTGAAGTACCAACTAAGTTCCTGGAAGTTCCTTTTATGTTTATTGTTCTTTTATTGTTCCTATTTACTTGATTCAACAAATCGGTTAATTAACAAGTCATTTTTGAGCTAAAGTGGGTGTGTTAGAGCGGGAAACACTAAAATGGATAGGACAGTGCTACCCCAGGACTAGAGTTTGAAAGAGTGGCTCAGAAATAGAGAATGCATATGTTTCAGCAGAAGTCTCACTGCTGGAGGCTAAGGTTATGCTCCTATACCCCTGCACTGCTGCCTTTAGACCACTTGACCAATTGTCATTCAGTTGTGTCGGGTTCCTGCTGGGGAGATGTTGTATTCCAAACTGCTGATGGAATCATGTCCCCAAGTCTTATGGGATAAGTTCAAGTGTAAAGAGGTTGGTAAAAACCTTTTATTAGGCTTTTTCAATTTAGTGTACGGATGAATCTGGCTGTAGAGAAGTGTAACAGTTGAATGTGTTGACCCTGAACTATCAGAAATGTTTGAATATGGTATAATTTTTCCCCTAGTTCCTTATATTTGACACCAGATGGCATAGTCACATCACCCCAATAGATCCTGATGAACTAAACCTCAGATTAGTCAAAGAACAAGCACAAACAGCCACGTTAATTTTGTGTAAAAACTCGCAGCTCGCGTTGCAGAAATGTCATTCCTTGCTGCTTTTTGGAAAGCGAATACCCTCCATGCTGTAGAGCCTAGGGCTCTAACTGCTTTTAATGGAGAACATGTTTAAAGGTTGTGGTGTCTCTTCACCTCTGGGCGAATTCTGCAACCGGATATACAAATGCACCTCGTTCACAAAATAAAGCAGCAAGCCAGAAGTAAAAGTTGAGGCTGTTCCTTTCATGTAGACATCGGTTGTTTAAGTATGAGTTACATCCATGCTAATAATCTGACTAGGTTCAGTTCTTTTGGTGGAAATGAACTTGCTTTAAGCACAAGCAGATTATCAGCAAATCAGACAGCACCAGGGTGAAGGTACAAGCTTGTCTACATTTATCTGCTATCAGAACTTCTCTCTCTATGGGAAATGGCAAAATATGCTATAGGAATGACTGGTATTCTGTTTGTAGTTCAGGAGTTTTTGTACAATAAAATGCACAATATAATTACAACTAATTGTGATAAATTGCTGCTGAGCTGCCTGATGACTTTAAATTCATTTATAGCATATCTCTATATTTTTTACACTTCACACTGTCTAATCTGTGACAATGTTAGACTATACTTACCAGAAAAAAATCAAGTGCTATTGTTTTTTCCTTCAGACACAGTTCCAGAGAACAAGACGAGTGTTGTCAATGTATGATTAGTGAACAAAAACAAAGAATAAATTGCTTTTTTTTATCTGTTAAAACATTTTACCTGCTCTAAATGGTTAAACGGTTCTTCAGCTGTTTTAAAGTGATGTAAACAGTTCAACATTACACCGTGAAAACGGTTCTATATTTCACCATAAACAGGTGACACAGGCCTTACTGTCTTTTGGTTCCTAGAACCATATTCTCTGAGTGTAGCATCTGTGGGTTTCACTCTATTATTTAGTGACACAAATATATGCCATTAAGAACTTCGTACAAAGTTTTGGGACACCTGACCATCACACCAACAGAGACTTTAATGACATTGCATTCAAATACAAAGACTGTAAGAACAAAGCCTATGTTCTTGGAGGCCTAGTGGAGCACAACCACCATAAGGTTGGTTTCAAGTAGCAGCAGTAGCTAAATGTGCAAAAATTAGAAGACCTCCAGTCAAATTACAAGTTTTGTTTTTTTTCAGAAGTTAAATACGCTATATAGACTAAAGTATTGGGAGAGCAATTATGAGGTAAGACACTGATGTTGGACGAGAAGGCCTGGCCCGCAATCTCCGTTCCAGTTCATCCCAAATGTTGGATGGGGTTGAGTTCAGGACTTTGTGTGGCCAGTCAAGTTCTTCCACACCAAACTCAACCAACATTGTCTTTATGAAGCTTAGCATGCACTGTGCATGCTAATGTCAACAGAATGTCCCTGGGGATAAATACAGTTCTTTCTTAATCAGACGTGAGGTCGATCTTGGCTTGTGAGTCAATGAATCGACTCGTTCGAATCGATTCGCTGATCGAGAGGTGAGGCGAGGCGGACAGGTGTATCCCTCAGAATTCCGCAGACCTTCGCAGCAAACGCCAGCCTCTATCAGCCTCCAGAAGTTTGTCTCACACACCTTCTCGACGTTTCTTTAATGTTCGCGCGCTCACCAAAACATAAAGACGCGTGTTTTTTTTTTTACCAGGGCATAGATTTCTGCGCTCTCGTGAGAAAACATGAGAGCTAAAGGACACTGCAGCAGACGGAGCCCATCGAGAAGGAGCGAGAAGTTCTGAGCTCAGCGGGAAAGATCACTGTTTTGGAAAAAAAAACGGAGAGGCTCTAAAAAGGTTCTGCCTGTTTGGTTCTGACTCTAAAAAGGTTCTGCTTGGAGTTTTGTTCGGACTCTAAAGAGATTCTACCTGAAGTTTCGTTTGGACTCTAAATAGATTCTGCTTGGACTTTGGTTCTCACTCTAAAGAGATTCTGCTTGGACTTTGGTTCTTACTAGAAAGAGATTCTGCTTGGAGTTTGGTAACTTGTTTCTGTCCACACATTGTTTTCTCCAGTACAAGCATCTGGAAAACGGACTGTCCTGTAGACAACACGGATTAACCTTTCATCTGTCCGGATTCTGCACCTCCAATACAGCACTGTTTATTTTTTTTAATTTACTTTTTTATCAGATGTAGCCTACTTTCTTGCAGTGAAATCCAGAAACACCTGACATTTGTGTTTGGGCAAAAATCCACTCATCGAGGATGACTCCAGTAACCAGCTGCTCTGTGGTTTTGCTCATCTTTCATTTTCGTGAGTATTTCATGTAAAACAGTGTTGATTATGTGTTTCTAAAGAATTTCCAGTTTGTTACTCAAGGTTTTTTTACCAGTCCTCAACACGTCCACAGCTGTCCGACCTTTCAGGTATAACTGGTTATCGACTCACCTCCTGTCTGAGTGTGTGTGTGATAGAGAGAGAGAGAGGTACAAGAGATGGCACTCCCTTCACACACACACACACATACACACACAGAGTATGAGACACTGTTGATTAATAATTTTGTTCAAATCTCTTAATTTAAAGCCCCCCCTGTCCCCCCACAACCAAAATGTACCATTCATGAAAGAAAAGCAAGAAGCTTTTTTAAATATACAGTTGAGTAGTGTTGTGTGTGTGTGTGTGTGTGTGTGTAGGTGGGGATGTGTGGGGGGTTGGGGGTGGGGTTGTGGGGGGCGGAGGTGGATGGTCCACTGTCTCATAAGGGCAGATATGACAGTTATGCAAACTGCACCTTCTTCCAGACATAAAACTCTGTTTACATGTTCAGGAAACTGCTAATGCAGTATCACATCACATTTTTAAAAGTTTAAAAGGTTCTTTTTTTTTTTTACCAACTTTCAGCTGTTTTCTTTGAGTAAAGTTAACCTCCATTCTAGACACGAAATCACAGGTGATTTCACAGCCTGACCAGTCAGACCTGATGTAATGAAAATATTAGGGCTGCCACTATCGATTATCTTGGTACTCCAGTGACCCTTTTGTTGTTAGTTTTCTGTTGTTTAACCCTTAGACTCCAACAGCTTTCTAGAATACTTTGGAGTGCTTGACATAATAGGCCTAATATTAACACCACCAGTGGAACAGACATCAACACAGATCTGTGAACCCAGAACATAATTTTGTCACGTCTGGCGTGCTCGGGGGGTGAGGCGAGGCGCAAAGAGCAGGTTCCATTTGATGAAATTGTAATTACAAAAACACACAGACTCTATACAGGAGATAAACAAAAACCAAAGAGGCTTGAGGGCCTTTTAACACAAAACATAAATACACCAAAGAGACATAAGGACTGGGAACGTGAGGGTAAATGTGAGTGTTGATAAGACAAGAACTCAAAGAACTTAAATACTAAACACACTCAGACAAGAACCAATCATAATGCCCAATCACTTAAACTAAATACAAGACAGCTGGCAGTGACTGAAGACACAACAAACACCCATAAGATTAAAAAATAAAATTACCAGAACAAAAACCAAAACAAAAACGGACTCTACTGGCCGCTGGCCAAGACCTAACAAAATTTTTAAAATGTATGTAAATTATAATTTTATGTAGAAAAAATATATACTGTGAAAGTCCTGGAGCAGTGGTTCTCAAACTGGTCCTCAGGGACCCTCAGAATGTCCACATTTGTCCTCCATTCCTATCTGTTGTGAGATGGTTTAGGGCAAAATGAGGTTTTGAGAACCCCTGCCCTAAAGAATAATGACTGTTTCAGTGCCTTCTCTACTGCTCTGTGAGTTTTCCATTAGGTAGATATTGTTAAAATTCTGGGTGTACCTGCACCCACATTAACTAGGTGATGTGTGTGTGTGTGTGTTTAAGTGTTTGTGTGACTACTCATGTGTGTTTATGTGGGTGTGTTGCTCTCCTGCCTCCCAGAGGTAATTATTGTTCAGATACTGAGCAACAAGTTGAGCAGCATATCTGCTGTCATCCATTAAATCTCTTTTAGACGCTGTGTTTTTCTGCTGTCTGCATCCAACACACTCCCTTCTTTCTTCTAGTTTGTTTCTTGTCTGTGTCGGCCTTTTCTTAAGTCTGATCTGCCTTTTGTGTCTTGCCATGATAAATGTAAGGTTACCATATAGTTCTGCTTTCCTTTTTGCTTCAGGATGTGTTGCACTGTCCAGTTTAGTTGATTAATCCATACTCCACCAATAGACCTGCTACTGGAGTAGCCACTGTAAGGAGGTTGGACAGTTTTGAGAAAATCCCAACCTAGTGAATGACAGCTGTATTCTACTATTTCTCAGTAGAAACACATTTTAGTACTTCATTTCATCCTACGTGCAGCCTGTTGTTGTTACAGAAAAAACAACATATTTCTGGAGAATGGAGAGAACAAGTAAATAATGCAGTGAAAGTCATTTTTATGTGAGTATTCAGGAGTAATTGTAAGTACTGTTCTTATGTCTTAGTTACTAAATACTGTAATTGTACAGAAAACAGTACATTTCACTCTCTAGTGCCCAGAGTAGTATTATCAAGAATTGAACACTTATATTTAATGACAAACACTCTCCTCTACAGCACATCATTGAATTGCTCCTGTGTCAACAGATATCTAGCATTGTTTGATCATAAATAAAATTCACATATAAGGAGATTTATTGAAGGACAAATATATCTCTGATGGCTGCTAGACTTCCACTTTAGTTACTGAGTGCAGACAGTGCAATATTCCACACTTCATTTTTCATGGTTTCATCCAAGTTTAGTTTTTCAGTAGAAACACTCTACTTGCATGCAAAGAAAGTACCAGAGAATGAAATTAATGCAATAGAACCCCTATCCTTTTTTTTTCTTCTCTAACACACCTGATCCAGCTAACTGGCCATTTAACAAGCCCTTCCTGAGCGGGGCATAGGCTCAGAGCAGAGATGGTGGATTGTGCAGGACAGGGGTATTGCCGGATTGGAAACCACACTTATGATAAAAAGTGTGTGGTGTTACTGTGTGTATTATTAATTGACATGGTGTGTCCTCTCAGGAAAATTAATACTAAGATAAAATTTAAAAAATTTTTGATATCACTTGTGCTGCTTCCATTAAAGGGGTAATCCAACGATTTTTTAAAAATTACTGCATAGTGTAGTGTCTGAGATACAAACAGCCATTCGGGGTGGTTTGATGTGAAGCGGATCACTGCAGAGACAATTATTGACTCCGATTTTCTCCAAAAGTAGCTGTTGGAGCCGGGGTTTTGATGTGGATAATGGAAAAACATTGTATTTACCATCTAAAATGAACAGTGAATCTACATGTGTCTCAAGGTTTTCTACTGTGTACTATTTAATTTTATTAATGAATATGCTTCCTGGCAGCTGGGACATTGTTATATGATATATAACAATATGTTGTATGATACATGATGATATGGTAGCGTTGAGTTTTGAAAAAATGTGCTTTTCTTCGGTTTACACTTTGCCTTGCAATGCCCTGCACCCTCACAGACTGAAAAAACCACACACAAGTGAAAGTGACACGTGTTGGTTTTTCTATGTGGGAAAAAAACTGTGTTATTTGAATTTTTATGTCACGTGTGATGAAACATGTTTCCCATTTGCTTGTGAACATCTACTTAGCTTGTGAGCACTTGATGTGAAATATAAGTGATACATCTGAACGTATTTTAAAAGTATATTTTAGGCCAAATCCCTCTCGAAAGCATTGAAAAACAATGTCTCGGTCAGTGTAGTGATTAATGATATTAATATGATCGCCTTCAGAAGCATTATTCAGTCGTCTGGTTCCTATCACCAGCACTGTAAACAATTCTGACTCTAAGTTTCTCTGCATTTGCACAAAACGCTGAATGATTCTGCTGGCATTTTAAAAACTTGATGGAGAAAAAAGAACAACCTTTTTTTTCAACCTCTCTCTTGTTCACTCTGCCTCTCTCTTCCTCTCCCTCACTCTTTCTCTCACAGTGGTCTGTGTAAGTAGTGGGGAGTTCGTGGAGCCCACAGCTGTGGTTTCAGCAACAGAAAAGGAGACGCGTCTGCCCTGTCAGCATCCGCCATCAGACGGTGGTGTGGTGGTTCAGGTCACATGGACCAAAGACAAGCCAGATGGAACTAAAGAGCAGATCATAACTGCTCATCATACGGAAGGACAGGAAGGTAAAATGAATCTTTTAACACCCATCCAAAGTTATTAACCACAGTCAGATCAGTGTAATGCTGGAGGTAGTTCTAAGAAGTAGTGAGGTACTTTATGTTGAAGTGTAGTTAGAATGTGGTTGCCAAGCAGCGGTCTAATATTATTACATTAACAGCAATGGTTTTAATGAGTAAATTAAAGGAATATGTGCAAGTTTTAGCTGTGGCTCAGCTCGTTCGATTTTAGCATTGAAACTCTAAATGTTAACTTTTGAACCACATGCTAAACAAAACAAAATAACAGGATACTGTTTTTTAGAGAGCGCAGCCGACTAGTAAATAACTTCTCTTCCTCTACAGCAGTCATGAAAGTCTTCCTTGTATTGCATACACTGGAAAGGCCAATATTTGGAGCACGCTAACAGGGACTCTTATCTTATTTTCATAACAACGTTGTCTTGTATAGCATAGCAGACAGAACGCCTCTTGTTAAGCGTGTATTATACTCTTACAGGTCTGATGCTCTTGGAGAAGTCATTAGTTAAATAGGTTTAAAAGGAGAAAAAATGTGTGACTAAAATTAGGTTTGAAAAAAATGTGTTAAGGACTTGTATGTTTCTCCAATTCTTTGTTTCTTTTCCTGTCTCTTCACAGAATCTCCGAATTATAAAGGCCGGGTGCGATTTGAGGGAAGTGATCCTATGATAAACTCTGGTCTGATTATCATGAAAACAATAGAGGCAGATGAGGGCTTTTACACTTGTACAGTTGCCGTCTACCCCTCAGGAAATTTTGACACTTATGTGTCCCTCACTGTGTATAGTAAGTGTGTGTAAATATTTTAGCAGGCAGGTGCTTCACTCAGCTGTTAGTTCTGTACATATTTAGCCACAAGTAAGATAAGATAAGAAAGAACTTTATTTATCCAGAGGGACATTCTTCAACAGCAATGGTTTGGCCAAAAATTAATTTACACTATTTCCCCCTTATTCCAAATATGAAGATGTCCCAATCAGCCAAGATACATTTCGCACTGACACTATGTGGCTGATATAATGAACAGGTGGAAGGTTATAGCCACCCATCTAACCATGTCAAGTTGTTAAATAACCGTTTCTTTCCACTTGTGAACCGTTTCTTTCCACTTTGTTTTTTGCTTTTATTAATTTGCTCCTTGTTAACTTACCTTGAAGTCTCCTGCAAGCACAGTCCAGTCTAATGTGTAAACTGGAAGCAGAAAAGCTTTAGTCTGCGCCAGTGTTAATAATTTAATATGTCGTATACGGCCCTAGTAAATACTAGCTAGCTGCAGGCTGTCATTATCAAGCTTGCTAATAAACACGCAGTTCATGTTAAGGTTTGTAACAGGATACACATTCTCTGAAAGTGGACATGTTGATTAAATCTGAGTGTTTGTGACAGCAACCTCATAAACACTTTAGGTAGAAAACTTGGCTAGCTCACAGTTTCTTAACTTTTGATCTTTGCAGTCAGAGGTTTAGGAAATTGTGTTTATTTTTTTGTTTGTTCCGGACATTAATAGTCACCGTCTGTGGTTTCAGAAAAACACGCTATGACTCATGGCTCAAGTGCTTAAGGCAGTTCTGGAGTTATTTCGTGGCCTGCTTCATCGGAAGTTTGTTGTTTGTTAAAAATTTCAGCAGCATGAGTTCACCACAGATCTGTGTGATTTTAGGTCATTATCGGGTTTCACCTTCAGAATTTTAGTTCGAACTCATTTTAATATTTGTTTGTCAGTAGAATGAGACTGAATTGTCCCCAAATAGGACAGTGTTTTCCCTAATTGAGACATTTTGTCAATATCCTTAAAAATACCACGGAATTAGCTTTACAGGACACTTAATGGCTATTTCTATTTTCTACACACAAAAAAAAACATTGCAAGAATTGTGCCATGCATATCCATTCAGTTTTTTTTTACCTCAGTATACAGTGAAATTGCAGTAAATTCTGTTTAACCCAGGGTCCACTCCATTAAACTCTACTCGGTTAATGTTTGGAATGGTAGGTGTAATTTTTGAACCAAATCCAAATCCTAAATATTCTGTATTTTTCTTCCTTCAGTGACTCCAATCTCCTTTTCGGAGTCTGTTACTGTTGTGGAGGGACGGTGGGTCAGCCCAGTTGCTACATGCCGCTCTGTGGGAAAACCTCAGGCAGGTCTGTCCTGGGACACAGACCTGCCAGGCCAGAGTGTGAACCGCAGTCAGGGAAACGGAGCCTCCTTAATCGAGTTCTCCCTGCATCCCCTGCGCAGCATGAACGGCCACAAGCTGGACTGCCTGGTCTGGCACCCGACTCTCAAAAACCCCCGGAGGCACACAAACCAGCTCGTAGTGCACTGTGAGTCTGGTGTGGTCACACTATTTATACATATAATCTCATTTATACTTCATTACATTGGAAATCAACACCACTTTTTGCCAGTGAAGGTGCCAAAAAGCGTTGTCTGTGAAGGGTCCATAGAAGAAACACTTCTGATTTGACTTTTCCCTAAAGAACCTTTCAGTGGATGGTGAATTTTTTGTAAATGAGATGTGAACACGGTTAAAATATGACCAATACTTTTACAGTACAAATGAATGAAATTTCATTATTTTATTGTATATTCGAGAAAACACTCTCCACTCTTATTGTATTAGTATTAATCTCTGAGATTTCAATGAGTAATGTTCTTCCATGGTTCATAAAACAGTTTTAGTTTCTTAAAACATTCAGAACTGA
>JBBPCY010000013.1:15772480-15795765 GCA_037974405.1 Brachyalestes nurse
GGTAATGCATTAAACTGAGTTTAAAATGAAATTAAAGTGTTCTGGGAGCATGTTTGGGGGCATATTTAGGGTTTACATTTTAAAAATAGGCATTTTTAGGCATTTTTTTAAACCAAAACACAACAACACGGTTTTTCAACTATACACGGTTGCTCTTGGAATGTAAAAGTGAGGGATTACTGTATTATGAAATCATGATGTACAGTTGTAAAGTTTAGGCATCCCAGTCAAATTCCATTTCATTCATTTTAATTTGTTAAATTATTCATTTAAATGATATTAAGTGCCTGTCCTCTAAACACACTTCTGCATATTTTAAAGTCAAATAAACCGCTGTTTATTTGGTGAATGTAACATATTAGGAACGAATCAAAATTAAAATATGACCTGTGGGAACTTTATGGTATAAACTGTATTTGATTTGCTTTATGAATCCGGTATTTTGTAACTCCACAATACAAACTATGCATAATAAGAAGCAGTAAAAAAGGCCTATTTAAGATTGTTTCTCTCGAGATTATGTACTTAGTTTCACCAGTAAAGTCAACAGAACATCAATCAATAATCATTTGAACAGGGATGGCCTACCTTTTGCATTTGACTGTGTTTGTGCCATGTCACCCTTATTTTGAAGTTATAACTATATAGGAAAGGTCCTATACTGTACAGCTAGATAGTATATTTTGTACTGGGTTTGTTGTAATAAATTCGTTAAGGCAGGAGAGCAGAAAGCAGCTATAAAACATGATGAATGGATAAACATGAAGCGATACAAAGGCCTCTTTGCTGTCACTATGCAAACTTGTCTCATGTAAAACAGGTTCCATGCGTATGCTTTTGCCTTCATATCTGCTGGGATCAAATACATCTCAAATACATATTTTTGTTTGTAAAATTCCATTTGTTGACTGTGTTCAATTTAGGTCAGATTCACCACCTAGTAGTTCTAGCTGCACCTGACATAAGAGAACACCAGAGATTTGTCACCAATGATGTCAACACTTCAGTAGTAGTATCTCTGACTATCATTTGAGGAAATGATTCATGTTGCCAATCACTGAATCTTGCGCTGTGTGAGTTGCAAAACAATCTTTCCTCTCTCCACAGGAAAAATGAGGGTTTACCAGAAGGTGTGATTGTGAAGAAGGGACTTCTGGAATTTAACAGGCCTCTCGCACTGACGGACACGGGAGTGTACGAGTGTACAGCCATCAACGTGGTTAATTCGGGGAAACATGACTTGAATATAACTGTAGTAGGTATGTGTGCGTTTCTGTTGTTCTGCATTTTCACATAAAACATAACCAAAATGAAAATTGTCTAAATCGGGGTCCACAAATCCACAATTGGGACCACATTGCACAGAAATTTTAAAACAAAAGAAGGAAGTAAAATGACAGAAAAATGAAAAAGAAATGTTCAAGATTGTGCATGGTGCCTAGAACACTGTTCAGATGTAAGCAATTTTGTGTCATTAACCATATCTTTCTGCAAAAATGTCACATTTCTGTGAGTCTCAGGCCAGGCACATCTTCATTTGTCTCTCAGGGGGGTTTGGTCTCCTCACCATAGACTTTTGCACAAAATTGGGCTGGCGTAAAGTAAAAGGGGGACGTACCAAATATCTGAATCAAATCCTGAAATTCATGTAAAGATTTCAAAGACTTGAAAGAACAGTGTATAAAATTCAGTAGCGTTTTCAGTAGTGGTCATAGACTTTTGGGCCTTATTGTGCGTGGGTTAAAATCAATAAATAATGCTAGAAAAAAGTAATGCTGTGATTTGATTTCAATGTTTACGCAATTCTGAAATGAATGATGTATATCAAGATTGCTAAACTGAGAGACAAAATTGCGTTGTGTTAATGTGCATGAATGCATTTTCTTCATGCTGAAATGTGTGTGTGTGTGTTATGAGTGTGTAATGTGGCATTGCCTTTTTCGGTCTGTAGGTTTTGCATGTGCACATGAAAATATAACAGTACATCCTGTTTTATTGATTATTTTCAATCTGTATAGAAGTTACTTATGAATGTTCTTGCCTTGGTGGGTGAAAATCGGCTTTGGCTTATGATTATTGCCCTAGAAGTAAAATGAACCAAAAAACTCTGTGACAGTTTGTTAATCCTTGTCTGTTTGTAAAATGCACTGCAATGTTTGGGTGAATTTTAAAGGCAAACCTGCATTGGCAATATTTTACCCAAACTTTCTAGAACCCTTTAAGTCCATTTGCTGGCCTCTATTTCTGGACATCTCCTAAAATTGTGTCATAACATAGCTGATCGCTGACCCCTAGTGTATATATAAAGCATATACACAATAGATAAACTGGAATTCTTGGGCGTCTTATTGGGTCAGGTGAAGTGAGTGTGAAAGGTATGATTAAGTCTGTTTGTGTTCGTGTGACCGATTCCACAGAGTCATCACAGAGACGGACATCATTTGACGGTCTGCTGCTGATCATCATTGGAAGTGTTGCTGTATTACTTGTGGTTATTCTGGTGGCTGTCGTCCTAACAGTGAACCGATATCACAAGAGAAAAAACAAAGAACTGACCATAGAGCTGAATGAGAAAAAGTAAGCACATTTTGAGCCAACTGAATCACTGGTTGTTTAGAAATATACATATAAATAAATGCCAGCACTCTCTTTTTCAAATTCGAAACCACATTCTAAATTCTAACCCATAGTCCAAATTCTATATCAAACTACAAATTGTAACATATATTTTAAACTCTAACATAAATTCCACATTCTAATCCATTTTGCTATTTATTTATTGTTTTTTTTTACTGAACTGTCTCTCTCACAATTCTCGCCTCTCAGGGAAGAAATCAGCACTTTGTCCAGGCAGGCCTCGATCAGGAGGATAGGCTCAATTAACACAGATAAGTATCAGGTATGAATACACACACACACACACACGCACAGACCAATAAATCTGCTACATACAGCCCAGTAATGAATTTCAACTCTGTATTCCTCTGTCCCGTCAGATGGATGAGATGATGCCATTAAGAATTGAAGGGACAATGCGTACCAGCCTCAGTTCCTTGGTATGTTTTTGACCTCTCTTTTACATGTTATATTATCCTTTTTGGTTTCATCTCTTAGCTGGAGTTTTAATTTCGTTTTCTTGTTCTAACACTGCTTCTCTGACATGAAACAGGACCGGCCCCGTTCTCGAGACAGTCGATCCACTCTAGGAGGCACTTTTGACACGTTGGGCCGACCGGTCATTTACAACACATCCAGACGAGGAAGAGAGAGAATGATGGACAGAGAGAGAGAAAGAGATGGGGAGAGAGAGGTGGCTCGACTGAAAGTAGAGTCTTTCGTAAAGAACAGCAACATGTCGTTGGTTCATTCGGTACGTGCCGATTTAAATCAGCACTATATTTGTTCGTGTATAAAGCACTAAGTAAATTATAAAGTGATTTCTAATGTTTGAACCACAGTGTATTGCACACTATTGTCCATTTATTTTAAATATGTATATTGTAGCTCAAAATAAAAAAGAACAATGGATAGTGGCAATATTGCAGTTTTGTAATATTGATGCAATTCTAGAAATCCTCGTTTTAAAAGAATTTTAAATGTTTCTTCTTTTCAGGAAAGTCACTTTCTGCCTCCTCTCCAGCCTGCCCCCTATCCGCTGGAACAGAACACTGACGTTGTCCGATCTCGGAACGGTAGCGCCATTTTACCACCAGAAGGCAGACCACAGTCGGGAGGGAGCAGCAGGACGGGCAGCAGGGCGGGCAGCAGGGGGCATCAGTCACCCTTAAGTTCTTCTAAATACCCCACACTTACAAATGAGGAAGAGGAAGGCCTGAGGATCGCTGATCAAGATACAGGGGTCTTGAGGGGCCCTGCAGAAATGGACAGCCTGGAGAATGGGGGCAGTGAGACAGCGAGCTCTCAGATATCAGAGGCAATGTCCAATCACTTTGAGCACACTAACGGAACACTGTGGCCCAAAGCGAAACCCAACAACATCCTGCTGGCACCAGAGACCACCCGGTTACTCCCCATCCACAACAGCATCATCCACCATCAGCCTCAGATCGTGTAGCTTCCAACCTACAGCTCAGCACTTCGCACTGGACACCATCACTGATGCACAAATGATCAGGACGGTCATTGTTGATTCACGAATCGTCAGAAGGGCCATCACTGAATGGTCACAATCGGCATCTGACAGTTTTGGATACTGGAAGATTTAATGGTGCCTTGGTGGTTACTGTCTGAGCTTTTATGCATTTAGTGCTGTTTCAAATAATGGATACCCTCCCTTCTTGATTTTTGTCTCCAGTAAGACTGTTTCTAGTTTGTGAATACTGTAGGAGAACAGACACAACAAAATGCGTTGGTGAATGAACGCCACAAACTATCCTAGCAATGGTGTTTGGCTATAAAAGTCTTTTCTGTGCCAGATATCTGGACTTTATTAATTGCATTATTAAGTGCATCAGATGGACTAAAGAACTAAACGAAGCAGCGAACCTGGCTTTTCTGACCGCACTATTGGGATCTGGGCTCACACCTTTTTATGGCGGAGTATTATAATGGATTGCAACGCCTTTTGTCTTGGAAAGCGTGTGATCATCTGTGAAACAATGCCTTATGCAAAGAACTGAATCCTCCTGATCTTGTTTATGTACAATGACATCAAAGGACAAACACAGGGTTTAACACCACATATCATTTTTTATACTCCAAATACATCACACTGATATTACACCAAAACCCACACCTATACAATTCATCATGATGAATATGGACTGTTATTACTGTGTATGATGAAAGCCATAGCATAGGCAGGCATGAAGTATTATTAACTGTATTAAGTTTGACATTGTGTGAATGAGTTTAAAAGACAAGTGTCATTTTGTTTACAGTCTATTCATGGCATTTACCTTAAGAATGTATGTGTCTTGAGTGAATGTTTTGCGGCTTAAGAGCATCTGAAGCGGAATGCTTCCACTGTCTATACACTGAAAAGGACCATTTTGTGATAAATTATGGAATTTCCTTTGTCTCAGTATGTGAGGACGGGTATCAGTTTTAAAGTGTGTGTAAAGTTATCTGTTGGATACAGTTTTGATGTTCTTATGTGACAGTCGAATTTCTCCTCATCTGTGCCCTGTGTACTGCTGGATAGTGCTGGGATTTTGGGAATTGCATGCGTGAATGTAACTCCAAACTGAAAATGTAAAGTAATATCCTTTATCTCTCAAATTGTGCTGATGGACTACTATACCCCTTGTTGAATTTGGTCCATCCTGTGGGGAATCTGTTACAAATCTACTACATAAACTGGGAAACTTGGCAAAAAAAATGTCACCCATTCATGTTTATAAAATCCCACTTCTGACAAGCCATTTTCCCTTCTCAGGCCTGGAGGAAAGGATGCGCGGGAGAATACAGTGTCAGTTGTGTGGATTCGGGCGACCCGGGTTCAAGTCTTTGGGGGCAGCTGGTGTTCTGGTGGTTAGGGAATTTCCCTTGCGATCAGAAGGCTGTGGGTTCGAATCCCAGGGCTGCTTGTAGCACCACTGAGGTAGTCTTGTCTCCACACACTGCTCCCCAGTCGCTCTCCTTGGTGACTGCCCCCTGCTTCACTTGGTGAATGGGATAAATGCAGAAAAATAATTTCACCCTGTTCACACTGTGTGCTGTGGTGTGTTCACATATGACTATATAGGCCACTTTATTTAAATGCAACACAGCCTGTTCTTATTAGTATGAAGCAGGGATAGCCAGTCCTGATCCTGGTAATGGTAGCCCTGGCAGGGTCAGAGGACATTTGGACCCCAAAAAAATGTGTCATGTGTGGATATTAATGAGTTAAAATGTGATGTATACACAAAATTTAGACTGCACATAAACATGCATTTTTCTGATTTCCTATACTTGTATTTTCCTATTAAAAGCCACTGTGACGGTGGAAACATTGTTCTTTAACTGTCATGCTATTGTTTTTCTCCTAAAAGCTTTTCACTCCTATCGTAACCCACTCTGATGAATAGTAAGGCAAGGGGGCTTTTATTTTGAACTCTGGTCAGGCTGATTAGGAGCAGCTGTATCTGTCCTGCTAGAGATACAGCCACCTGCGTTCTGTTCTATTTCACAAACATATGGTCTATTATTGATGTACACAAATGGTCATTTCTCCTTGTAAAGCTGCAGCTTGCTGTAAATCCAGTAGCACAGGTTTTATAATAGGAGGTTGTTGATTATCTCCTTTTCCCACGGGTGAGGGTAGATCATTGTAGGCAACACACTACAGTAATATTTTTCAGAACAAATTTTCAATTATTTTTTCATTGAGTAATAATATAGGGCTGTGGCTACGCTGGCCTGTAAAGATGAGAGACCGGGCTAGGACTTTTAATGCGTAAAATTCCTCTTCCAGGTGGCCTTTGTGTATTATCTCCTCTCTGCCGATGCTTCATAGGACACTTGCCTTAATTCTAGGCGTTTTATTCTCAGGATTCCCTCACGAAGCCTCGCTCTGTTCTTCGTATTGGTTTGAAATCTTTATCATTTTTTTAAACATTTTATTCACCCCCCCTTTTTACCGTAGCTCCCTATTTTTGTAGAGGAAACGAAAAACGTAGGCTAATTATTTTTCGTAACCAAACCTAATGGATTAGGTTGTAGATTCTGAGACGCTGCTCCATAATAAACTGGACGTCGAGGGAGGAGAAATTCGCCGTTTGTGCCGGATTATTACTGTCTGCTGCCTTTGCTGACACTTCGTAGGGCTTCGTTCTTGTTTTTTTTAATTTCTTTAGAAATCCTGACTTAACCTGAGGTACAGTATCCCGTCTGTGTGTCCTGTATACCCCCCCCCCCTCATTGTACAGGGCGTTAGATTATCCTCTGTGTGCCTGAGCCTTTGTTTATATGTCAGTGTTACAAATGTGACATTGTGTGTTTTCCTGCACGTTTTTGTTATTAAATGCCTGGGCTGTGTTCTGTCCTGTAAGTTGAAGGTTATTGTGTGCAGACAGGGAGCTGCTCATTCATTCAGATCTCATTCAGACATTGGTGGCGCTGTGAATATTAAATGGAGCGCAGTTTGCATTTTTAATCAAATTCCTTCGCTCCGCTCGCATGGAGGATAATTCGGCTCCTTTTGTCCTGATCTGGCCGATGAATGAGTCTATTCTGGTGGAACTGAATAGCTATATACTGAATTACACGCACTAATTATATGGGCAGTGATATATGTACTAACTAATATATGTGTACTAATATGTATTAACAAATAATATGAGATTATTGTAGTTGATAAAATGTAGCTGTCAGCTCTGTCATGTCGTCGTATTCTCTGTGGCATGAGAGCTTTCAGACTTCTAGGATTACAAGAGGAAGGGGCGTTCACTTTCACTCTAATGGCTCAGGTCAGCTTCACAGTGTCAGGCCGTGATGTCCTTCGGGGAGTGTTGTCTTATGCACAGAGTGGACTTGCTCTTGTAGACCATAGTGTCTGTTAGATAGATATACACTAAATGGACAAAAGTATTGGGATGCCTGACCATTACACCAACAGGCACTTTAATGACATTACATTCAGATACATGTGTTTCTGTGCAAATGTGTGCCCATTCAATCTGTAAAGCGGGGGGATGGGGTTGAGGTCAGGGCTCTGTGTGGGCCAGTCAAGTTCTTCTGCACTGAATCTCATCCAGCCATGTTTTTATGGACTTTGTTTTGTGCACTGGGACACAGTCATGCTGGATCAGAAAAGGTTCTTCCCCAAACTGATGGCGTTGACCAAAATGTCTTCATATGGTGAAATTTTAAGATTTCCTTCTAATAGAAGTAAGGGGCAGATCCAAACCAGGTTTGTCCCAATACTTTTGTCCACATAGTGTACTCTATATATGCCCATTGCTTAAAGTTTCATGATTGATGTTTATTGTAGTACAGCATTAAATGGTAGTGTTGATTCATTTCTAATGTTCCCATTCTATTTTAGCTTTGTCATATAGTTTATTTCAGTAAATATGCACCTTTCTTTACTGACCAGTAAACATCAACTGAAACTAGAATAAATACCCATTGGTAGCTGATGTCCCATAATATCTGAGTGTCCTGTAGTCTTTCCAAAAGCATAAATGTGGCTCACCATGGATGTAAGTAGGGAAAACCACTTGCATAGTCATATTTGCATAATCATATTTGTCAGCAGGCTTCTGCAACCTTCCACAGTTTGTTGGCATTCCTGGACTTTTTGAGAAATTCCTTTAAATTACTGTGTTGCCTTTTCTGCAGTGATGTCCTTCCGGAGGGGCGTGGTGAGGCAGAGTAAGTTCCGGCATGTGTTTGCCCAGGCGTGGAAAGCAGAGCATTGCCTTGATGATGTCCGAGTGACACGTGTGACATGGGAGGGGCCCCTTTGTGCAGCCAATCCGAAGTTCATTGCTGTCATTATTGAAGCTGGAGGGGGTGGAGCCTTTCTCGTACTACCACTCACAAAGGTTAGCAATATTCACACCGAGCAGCAATAACATTAAAACCACTGACCAGTGAAGTCAATATCATTGATCATTTTGTTATAATGGTACCTCTTAAGCAGTGGGACATAGTGGGCAGCAGGTGAACAGTCAGTTCCTGATGCTGATGTTTTGTAAACAAGAAAAATTGGCAAGAATAAGGAGCAATGTTAACAAATAGTGATGGCTAGACAGCGAGGTCAGAGCATCTCCAAAATGGCAGCTGTTATTTCCAGTGTGCAGGAGTTAGTAACTACCAAAAGTGGTCCAAGAAAGAACAACTGGTGAACCAGCAACAGGGCTCACTGATGTGTGTGTGTGTCACTTACCTGGGGAAGAGTCAGAACTAGGATGAACTATGTGAAGAAGGCAAGATGGTGGAGGCAGTGTGATGCTCTGGGAAATGTTCTGCTGGGAAACCTTCAGTCCTGGTTTTTATATGGATGTTACTTTGACACAAACCAGGAATGGTTTGAGGAACGTGACGAAGAGTTCAAGGTGTTGACTTGGCCTCCAAATTCCCCAGATTTCGATTCGATTGAGAATCTGTAGGGTGCACTGGACAAACTAGTTTGATCCATGGAGGCCTCACCTCACAACGTACAGGACTTTAGCAGAGGATCTGCTGCTTGGTCTTGGTGCCACATACCACAGCACACCTTCAGAGGTCTTGTGGAGTCCATGCCTCACTCTTTTCGCAGCACAAAGGAATCTACACAATATTAGACAAGTAGTTTTCATGCTATGGCTGAACAGTATATATCTTAGTAAAGTGGGGAAAATGAATGTAGTCTATTGATAGAACAGTTAATGACCAGAAAAAGCATTACGTTGCTGTGTCTTAGTACCAATAATGATAGGATGCATACTGTTTATCTGAACAAGACAATGTGTCTACAAGTAATTTTGGAACATTTCTGTTGGTCTGTTGATTGTCACCCAGTGTTAAACAGGCTTTTTTTTTCAAATTATTAAAATACATAGAAAATGACAGAGATTGAGCTGCAAGGATTTGTACTGATGGCACTGATATTTTCTTTTGAAAACGACATGCCAGTTTTGTAATCTGTCATTTTGTGTTTTTTTTTAATAGAGTGGTAGAGTGGACCAGTCCACTCCAACTGTGTGCGGTCATGCTGCTCCTGTACTGGACATTCAGTGGTGTCCACATGATGACAATGTCATTGCTAGTGCCTCAGAAGACTGCACTGTAAAGGTTAGTGCTGTGGATTACATGATTACATGTTATTACACATTCAATTCACTTCCTGTGGTCAAGTTCAAGTCTTCACCTTTTCTGTTCGTTTCAAAATCAGGATAAAAATGACAAAACTGGAGCAAACAATGTAACTAATGTTTTTGCTTTTTGTGAAAGCAAACAATAATTTCTTACAGTTTTCAGTGAGCTATAAGTCAGATTATATTAAACCATTCTTAAAAGCTTTGACTTCTAAGGATGAAACATTTTCATTTTGATTTAAATGCTGTTTATTTAAATATGTTTTTGTTAAAAATGTGTGTTTGTGAGAGAAGCATTATCATAACATCATAACATGGAGCAATACACTTAACCCTCAGCTGCTCCAGGGGCACTGTCCCTGTAAGTCGCTCTGGATAAGGGCGTCTGCCAAATGCCGTAATTGTTAACATCACTTCTCTGTTCTGTTATTTCCTGTTGTATTGCTCAGTTTTAGTGGTGCGTGAAGTAAGTGACGTTGACTCTGATGTAGAATCTGTCACTTACCATCATTTAGAGCAATTACAAAAGTATTCTTGTCAATAGATAATGTTTGGGAAAGTAACGTCATGATTATAACTCACTGGCCCTAAAGGGTCACTTCAGCCTTTAGGTATAACTTAGGTGTTACAGTCAAAGTGGATCTTCTCTGAATGTTAAGGTTTTACTCCGAGGGCTAATTAAAAGAGATTTCAGCTGAAAGTTAATTCTTTTTAATTCAAGGAATATGTCATGCTTGACTAAACTGGACTTTAGTCAGGTCTCAGGAAAAAAGAGTTTCTTCATGAATTAGCTGAGGGGGAAATGAAGGTGGTTAATAATCACTTGGACCAGGAACTTGTTTTCCTTTTAGTTAAACATTGAATCCAACTTTGGGTTCTGCTTTATATCATGTGTGTGGAAAGTTTGTTCTGGGTTTTTGTTTTTGTTTACTGTGTGTCTGATTGAGTGTTGTGCTGATGGTAGATATGGCAGATTCCTGATGCTGGTCTCTCAGCGCCGATGACTGAAGCTGTAGTCACTCTAGAAGGCCACAGTAAAAGAGTGGGCATTTTGGCCTGGCACCCTACTGCTCTTAACATCCTGCTGACTGCAGGTAATCTTTTTGTTTGTGTGTGTGTGTGTGTGTGTGTGTGTGTGTGTGTGTATGAGTGCGTGTTTACACGGTGCCTGCTCCAGACGGTAAAGTTGGATTATTTGGATTAGGTCTTTCTGGCTTACCCCAGTCTTGTTCATGTGCTAAGTCAGTCAGCCCCAAATACTGTACTTACAGGATGGATAGTTTTAGTAGATCACAGTATATGTACAGTATAAAACCAATAGTTCCAGGTCTGAAATCTGACTCTGTTTGAAGGCACAGTAGGATACACACACAAGTCCCTGCAAATCAGTTCAATTCTGTGGGGGCAGGTGTTTACAATCTATTGTGCTGTTCATGGAACAATCTTAGACCATTATGTTGTTTGACAACCATAATTTATGACTAATGAACTACACACTTAATGTAAGAGTTGTTTTCTTCTGATTTAGAGTAATATGGCAAAATAAAGCATTAATAATGAATCACATTTTGCCATGTTGTCTTTTGGCATCCAGTATTTAAAGCAATACGGCTAGAAATATTTTTACTGTAGTTGATCATTGTTACTGTAATTTTTACTATAGTGATTTTACTATAGTCAAGCGAAGCATGACAGTAAGGCTCTTGACTATCTTCTAGTAAACCAGACTGACCAAGTGATAGTTGTGCGGTTGCTTTGGCATCCAAGAAAAACAGAAGGCACTGCTGAATATAATTTGCATTAACATGCAAATATTGTATGTAAATCAGAGTTTGAGATTGGTTGCCACAGAGATCCTGGGGGTTCTCCAAACAGAAGAAACACGCGGATAAGATTTTTTTTTTTTTACACTTTACGTTATTTTTTACATGCATGTTTTATCGTGTGAAGAAACATCATGTAAAAAAAAATCATGCATGTCAAGGTTTTTCTGAACATGAAAAAAGCAAGGTATCTAAACTTAGCTCACCCACTTTCTTAATGATCCACAACACAACAAAAGAAAGAATAACTGACCTGAAATCACAGTAGCTGAACTAAAAAGTGATGTGTTTTGATACGTGTAAACTATTACTACACCTAGCAAACATGGTGCTGTTAGCAAAACCAAGCCAAAAAGGCTATTTTTTAAAGTCATGATGGCAGAGAACATGAAAAAGACACCAATTATTATTCTGCCCTCCTTTACAACTGTCTTTGACCACACTGTTTTCAACTTTTACACTGTTTTCAACTTTTACACTGTTTTCAACTTTTACACTGTTTTCAACTTTTGACACCTGGAGTGCTCCACACAAAGGCATGGTGTGGTACATATAAAACATGAGGTGACCAGTGCATTAAAACTGCAGCCATATCTGTTACATTAAAAACAACTCAAAAATCCCTTGCTCTGCCAAAACCTGTCCAGTGTGAACTTTCCAAAGGCTGTGTGTCTGATTCTTGTATCCATGTGTTTGCTCCAGGCTGTGATAACATCTTGTGTGTGTGGGACGTTGGCACGGGTGAGCTGGTGTACCAGCTGAGTGATGCTCATCCAGATCTGATCTACAGTGTGAGCTGGAACAGAGAGGGCAGTGTGATCTGCACCACCTGCAAAGACAAAGCTCTCCGTGTGATTGACCCCCGACGTGGGACTGTTCTTAAGGTCAGCGCTGACATAGCCGAGGCACTCTAACGGGAAACACGTCTCTGTAGTCATTATCAGTTGTTTGGCAAGTTCTTCAGTGATCTCAAATTGCATGTAGTTAAGTATTCTCAAACAGACTTGCTTGTCTGGTTACTGACACTGTATAACATATTATTACACATATAACTGTATGGATGGGGCGGATGTCGTGAAGTCCATAACGGCCGCCTACCCTAACTGACATGTAAACAAGAGGCACACCTGTCTCCGTGTCTAATTTGTTCCGTAGGCAACAGTGAGTTGATATAAACTCTGCATCTACAACCCGCACACCCCGCCCCACGCCCCAAACACCCATCAATGATGAAATTATGGAAATCAAGACACAAGGCAAAATAATCATCATTTTGCTACATTCATATGAATCTAATATATATTAGATTCACATCAGTCTGCAAGGAGCAGATTGTATGAAGTGCAGTTATGTGCAATTAGTTATGTAACCCCTTTGTCTAAAATATCATACATTTACTTTTATTCATTTAGCAGGTGGCTAAGTAAAGTAAAGTAAAGTAAAGTGGCCCCAAATTGTCAGGCGTGAACACACCACAGCACAGAGTGTGAACAGTGGGAAATTCTTTCTCTGCATTTAACCCAATCACCAAGTGAAGGAGAGGGCTGCCACCAATGGGGAAAACACGTCTCTGTGCAGGGAGCAGTGTGTGGGGACCTTACTCAAGGGTTCCTCAGTGGTGCCACTAACTGTCCTGGGATTCAAACTCAGAGAGTGCGCAAAACCCAGCCCACCACTACCAGAAATGACGCCGTTTCGGGAATTCGCAGAGGTCAGCGCAACCGGACTGCAATGGCTGAACCTCACCCGGGGTGAACCTCCTCCCTGCCAAACAGTAGACTGTCCATCCATCCATTATCTACCCCTTAGTCCCGCACTCGGGGTCGGGGGGGGGGGATTGCTGTATGTAGACTGTATGTAAGCTTAATAAACCTAGCCTCCATTCATCATCAGTGGTATACTGTAGTTACTGTACACTGTACTGTATACTGTATACTGTAGTTACTTGCACATTGTGAGTGTGGAACCTCAAACAGCTAAAAACAGAAATAGCTGCCATCGTGAAGTCTGAGTTTTGTGTGTACTTGTGCAACTTTATGTCTTAAAACTAACCCTAATTCATGTCCAAGCTCTCTTGGGGTGGTGGTGGCCTAGTGGGTAGGATACTTCTGGACCAAGAGGTCATGGGTTTAAATCCTACATTCAGTGTACCAACACTGGGTTCCTGAGCAACCTTAACCCCAGGTTGCTCCAGGAAGACTGCCCCCTGTAGTTAGAGAATGGAAGTCGCTTTGTATAAAAGCATCTGCTAAATGCAGTGAATGTAAATGTAATATTATATTCTCTGAGAATCCTGTAACGTTTTGACTCTCAGGTTCGGGACAAGGCCCATGAGGGCACCAGGCCAATGAGGGCCGTGTTTCTGGCTGACGGGAAAATCCTGACCACTGGGTTCAGCCGTATGAGTGAGAGACAGCTAGCCCTCTGGGACACAGTAAGAGTCCTTCATTGCAGTCCTTCTTTTGCACGAAATATAATTTCAAACAATTTAACAATGACCAAAACATCTTCAGTAAAATCTGTTTTATATCTACATTTCTGTTTGAGTTTGGAGTCACTTGTCATATTAATAATTATTAATTTATTAAATAGTATCATACCGTGTTGATGTAAACACTATAGAGAAACAACATGAGGCATTTTCAGATCTTTTATTCAGTATTTCAGGTTTATGGAAACAACAAGAACATAATAATATGATATGTTAAATAATATATTGTTGTTATCTGTTTACAATTGACATGAATTTTTGCCACAGGATTTGCTCTTCACCTGTCCACTATGAGTGTTTCTTCTTATTATAAGTATTATAAAACTTTCCAGAGCATATATTCATGTTATACCTATTCCAGTCACTGGGGGTCCAATAGTAATAATTTAGTAATTAGAGTAATAACTCTTTTGGTCTAATTGCTCGTCTGTGTTTGTTGCATTTTTGTTATTAGAGAGACCTCTCTGAGCCAATGGCTGTTCAGGAAATGGACACCAGTAATGGAGTTCTCCTTCCATTCTATGACCCAGACACTAACATGGTCTATCTGTGTGGAAAGGTAAAACCATCCAGACCTACACTATCACTTTTAACCAGGCTGTAAGGTTTCACTTTCTGACTTAACTGGGGTGTATTGTTACAAACCTGTGTATCCACCACACAATGTGTAATGTTTTTTTCATTTGATTTGTAAGTAAACAACCTAAGAATATGGTGCCGGTGATATTTAATCGCAGTTCTAAATCCACATCACTTTTATTTGTTTACGTCATGCACTTGTTTACAGAACTCTGTAGCCTAGCAATGGTTATATATTGACACACTACAGTTAGGCGTTTGTGCTGTTTATTTTTCACAGGGGGATTGCACCATTCGTTATTTTGAGGTGACCGATGAGTCACCTTACCTCCACTTCCTGAGTCTGTACAGCAGCAAGGAGCCTCAGAGAGGAGCCGGCTTCCTGAGTAAGAGAGGGGTGGATGTTAACAAGTGTGAGATAGCCAGGTAACAATACCCTTATGTTATATATTATACACATTATATAGGTCAGCTGCTGGCCTGGTGGGTAGGGAGTTGCCCCTGTGATTGGAAGGTCATGGGTTTGAATCCCAGGACTGCCAATGGCACCACACACTGTCCCCACACACTGTTCCCCAGCTGCTGCGTCGTCGGCTCCCCACAGCTTCACTTGGTGAATGGGTTAAATGCAGAGAACAGTTTCACGCTGTTCCCACTGTGTGCTGTGCTGTGGTATGTTGTGTTCACACGTTACAAATATGGACACTTTACACTTACATATTTGATCCCACACCCCCTCTGGTGACACTGCATTCATCCAAGGGTCAGGAGTTCAGGAGAGCATAAGTGGCATGGCTCCTCACTAACCAAAGTAAACATCTACTAGCTGAATGGCAGAATTGACTCCAAGCATGTTGAGCTGTTCAGTATTAGCAGCAGCTCAAAAAGGCTAAATTCTTTTGAGTTTGGTAGAAACTTGCTACTCTCCACCCTTGGTAGTAGCTTGGTCATATTGTGTAACAAAGGTAGACCTAGCTATTGGATGGAATAGTCTATGACATGAGAAAATTTGGTAAATAGGACAAACGTTATATACTGTTGCTATCAAAACCCACACCCCCACTTTACATTTTTATGCGTTGTGTGAATGTTTAATGATGAATAGATTATTACAAATAGTCCAAAATGACTTTTAAGATGACTGTTGCTTATTGGGAAAATAGTGTTAATGTGTTAAGAATATACACCAACCTTAAGAGCATATTTCCCACTTTTTATGTTATTTACATTTGAGATATACAAGGTTTTGTTATGACAGGAATGTGAAAATATGAAATCTAATAAAAGAATTAGAATGATTTCTGTTTTCTGCTTTGACCCCTCTGTTGCATCTGGAAACAATTCTATCATTTCCTTCCATTTCTCTCCCAGATTCTATAAGCTCCATGAGAGAAAGGTTGAGCCAATCTCTATGACTGTGCCAAGAAAGGTAAGCAGAATGTAACACAACTGTGTACACTGGTTTCATGTGAATTAAATATATTACATAAACACAATGGAAATGAAAATCGATTTTGAAAACATACATCGAAGAAAAGGAGTCATTTCAAATGTATACTCTCCAATTTACAGTTAGTATAGTGGTGACATGCTTAATGTATTCAGAAACTAAATAGAAGCCTATATATACTGATCATCCAGTTTGTGCACACTTTACCTTTTTTGAAATTATCTGCAATAAAATTATAATTAGACCATTTTCTTAACGGCTCGTAAAATTACAAATTAAACGTTTCGAAGTTTAAAGACCAGACAGGTTTGTGTGTGATGACTGACATCATTACGAGAGAAGAAATGTGGGGTATGAGCTGATTCCCCAAGAAACTACTGTCTAGTTGTTCTGTAATTTTTGCAAAGGATAATGTCAAGATTTCAACATTTCATTTAATGTGCAGAAACATTTTGAAAAGCTACAAGTTCCCCACATTTTGACAGAGAGTGTAATAAACATGTCAGAAACAGAGCGTGTGTGTACAGAGTGTGTTATTCCTGTTCTGCAATTGCCCCTCAGTCAGACCTGTTCCAGGGGGATTTGTATCCAGACACAGCGGGATTAGAGCCCTCTCTTCTGGCTGAAGACTGGATAGCAGGGCAGGACGCTCCTCCAGTCCTGGTTTCTCTGAGCGGAGGTTACTCCGCTCCTCCTTCTAAATGTAGCACACTCCGGGGAAGACCCAAACTTCTACCTCCGACCAACTCCACCACTGCCTCCACTCCCACTAGTGCAGCTACGAGCACTAACACTGCCACCAGAGAAACAGAGAGTGAAGTGATGGAGCAGGTGCAAGCTGGGAGGGAGATTGAGGGAGGGATGGAGAGACTGAGGAAAGAGGTAAGGGCACAAAAAGCATCACGAAGGTCTGATGGAAAGGCATTAGAGCAGGCAATTTATTCTTGTTCAATAGACTTGCTTTTTTTAATGCTAGAATAGAGAAGGGCCTCCCTCAAACTGTGTCCACAAAGCATTAAGATTGTCCTTCACTGGAAATAAGGGGCCTAGCCCAAGCCCTGAAAAAAAGTCCCTGTACTTTTGTGCATGTACTGCCCATTCCATTCAATAGGCAAAGCAAGGCAAAGTAGGAGTGTTTCAGCCTGAACTGCTTTTTGAATAAGGGACCCATCGCAGCCAATCAGAGCAGAGATCTTTTACACAGATCAGTCTTAAAGACACAAAAAAGGTTGGAAAATTGACATTTTGGGGGTTTTTTGTTCATAAATCTACACAAATGTCAAAAAGGAACCTGAAAAGGGCAAAATACAGAAGTTTAGAATAAGGGCTCCTTAATACATCCTCATAGTATTAAATGCATTTTGGTTTGTTGCAGTTTACACAGTGCTAATTAATTACATTTATTTATTTGTTACACCAAACACCAGTCCTGGCTGATCAAATACATTTAGGTTAGGAGTAAAACTCTCTCTCTCCCTTTCTGCCCAGGATGACCAGCTAGCTGACATTTTGACAGAAATCCGCGCCCTGCGAGCTCTGGTGTTAGCTCAGGGTCACAGGATCGATGTGCTGGAGAGACAGGTCGCCCGAATTGAAGACGGAGAAGTGTGAGAGGCGTGCTTGCACACACACACGTAAAAAGACCCATAGCCTTACCCTAATAGCTTTACATCGCAGTGAGGGATCATGGGAAATGCAGTCCAATAGATGAAGCATATGGTTAAAAAGACTGAGCATGAAGACAAACAGAAATTAAGAATGGGATCAGTTTCAAGGGTTGGTGAAGTGTTACACAGGAAACGAAAACTGATCTTTTTAAGTCAAGAAAATGAAACCTCATGGCTGTGCATTTCATATAGCTTTTACATCAGGTACTGATTATTGCTGCTAATTATAAACGCAATCAGATGTAAGGATGCTTTCGGCTTTCGTTTGTTTTGGGGTGGTGTTAGAATTTGGGTGTGTAGCTGCCCAAAGTGTCTAAATGATAAGAGCCTCTGAGGGGAACAACACAAAAATCCTACATGCTGTACTTTTTAGTAGCCTCTCTGTATACTGTTATCTAGAACCGATGATAATGATGCATCTCAGTGTAGATTGGTCTTCACTGTTTTATTCTTCTTCTCCATGACCAGCTAACTGAATGATGTTAGTCTTAACAAGTGTTGCTCTTTTTGACCTGTGTTGTGTGGCTAATATTCTTCATTTAACGGCAATAGAAAACATGTTATGTGTAGTTCTGTGGACCGTCGGTATGAATGCTCAGAGGGAATTTGGAGTATTTACCAGTGAAGTTTGTTGTGACTTAAACTGCTGGTTCCACCGATGGGAACATTCTACCTGCATGAATGAATAGTTCCTCATTATTGTTAGATTCTTGATGGGTAACAGTAGGGTTAGGATAGTTCTTTTCTTTCTTTCTTTCTTTCTTTCATTTGTACTTTGTTCATTTTTCACAGATTGTATCTTTATGTGCACTACAATCAGGGATGTTGGTTTACTCATCCTCATTGTTCACTATTTTTGTTTACACCTAACATTATTTGCTGTAAACATTATGTGCTGTAAATGTAACTTGTCTTCTTGCGATTCTGTTAGTGATTGTTAGACTTTAAATAAAAGCCAGAAGTGAACTAACCACGTACACCGCTGGTGTGGTTTGCTGCTTACACAAGTTATCTAATATAATCTCGAAGACTTACAAGCAGTTCAGAAACCTTGTGTTCTTGAGTTGTGAGAAAAGTGGGAAGTACTAAATCACTATTTTCACTAAATTTTAAACAAGCTCTATGCAACAAGATAGTCCTGGTTGATTCATGAGTCCATACAACCCAAAATCAGAAAAGGTTATATTGCAGGCAGTATAAAAAAAATATATTTCATGTATGGTCTGGGCAATTTCTGTTAATATACATCCATTCTTGCATTTCAGGCCTTCGACACATTCCAAAAAAAGTAGGGACAATAAAGCATTTACCACTTTGCAATGATGCCATACCTTCTCACAACACGTAAAAGACATTTTGACCCTGAGAATACCAAGCGATGAAGCATTTCAGGTGTTATTTTGTCCCTTTTTACCTGCAAGCACATTGTAACGTATGCAAAAGTACAAGTTAGCACATTTTTTGTCTCAGAATTCTCCAGGCATTTTCTATTGGACACAGGTCAGGACTGCAGGCGGGCAAGTATTCTCTTCTTCCACAGCCATGCTTTTGTAATGTGTGCAGAATGTGGTTTTGCACTTTTTTCTTGTTAAAAAAAGCACACACGTCCCTGAAAGTGTCTTCTTGAAAGCAGCATATGTTGCTCTAAGATCTGTGTATTAATGCTGCAGTATTGCTGCATCACAGAAGTATAAATTACCTTTTAAACAGCCCTGACAACCCCATGCCATGACAGACTCTGACTTTTGGACTTGTCGCTGATGACTGTCTGGATGGTCTTTGGTCCAGAGCACATCCATTTCTTCCAAGAAAGATCTGGAGTACTGATTTGTTTGACTACAGTACATGTTTCCAATGTTTGATGGTCCTTTCCAGATGCAACAGAGCTCAGAGAAGTTGGCGCTGCTTGGTTAACATAAGGCTTCTTTATTTGCACAATAAAGTGTTCTGTGGTATTTGTGAAAGTTACTGTATTGTAGTACTTGGCAAAAGTTTGCCAGAGTAATCCCTTGCCCATGTGGTTCTATCAGCTGTTGATGAATGAAGGTTCTTGATGCAGCACTGCCTGAGGGATAGGAGATCATCTTAGGCTTGCTGCCCGGCCCTTTACACAATGAAATTCCTCCAGATACCTTGAATTGTTTAATGATATTATGCACTGTAGAAGGCGAAATATGCAAATCCCTTCGAGTCTGTCTTTAAGGAACATTGCTTTTGCACATTTGAATAATTATCTCATGGCAAACTGGAGACCCTCTGCCCATCTTTGGGATTACAAAAATTAGGATTACAATCAGTTTTTAGCATCGCCTTTTTGAAATGACAAAAGTAGCTCTAAATTCCCCACTCTTTTTTGAAGGCCTAAAGGCAGGAATGGATGTATATTAACAGATGAAATGAAACAAGAAATATCTTGGGTTCATACTGTCTGTAATTAAATTAAAGTAAATACTTTTTCCATTATTGTTTGCATTTTCCATACCACCCCAACTTTTTCTGATTTAGGGTTGTATGTTCTGTTCTATATACATGTTTTACCATAAGATGGAAATAATACAGCTGTTGAAATACCCCACAGAACATTAGGCAGGTCTTTTGGGGCAGCTGGGGCTGGTGGTTGCTTCGGTTAAGGTCTTGGGGTTGAATCCCAACACTGCTAGTGGCACCACTAAGGTACTCTTTAACAAGGAACCATCTTCACTCACTACTCCCCAAACGCTGCATTCCTGGCTGTCCGCTACTCCACTTGGATGATTCAACTCGCCTGCCCCAATAACTGATAATAGCAAAGTAACCTAACTTTTCAACACATTTCAACTCACAATTTTCAGGCAGCCAGACACTAACTTAAAACATCATTTAAGAAAACAAATTTTAAAAACTAGTATCTATTTTTTTTCTCAGTTTGCTTTCTCTACATCTTGTACTACAGCAGTCATTTTTGGTAAATGGGCGTTTGGCTGACGCTCTTAACCAGAGCGACTTAACCAGAGCGCCCTGTAATTTGCCTCCTCCTAAAACAACTGTAGTTCCAGTTAGTTGATATCAGTATTGAATGCACTCTTTCTGCACCAGTAACCACAATGACCTCCGCCTACTGTCACTTCACCTCCATTGAGGTTATGCATGTGATGTTGCACTACACAGAGGTCAGTGTGGTTACACCCACTGAGTGGCAACAGGGTATGTCCCAAAGGCTCACTTAATATTAGTGCTGACTAGTGTTCGAGTATGTAGTAAGCATTTCTGAGTACACTCAAACTGGGTGACCAGATTTGGGATTTTGTGAAAAATAGGACACCTTAGCACGGACCTTCTGTACCGGGGGGGAGGGGCGGTGGCTTGGGGTTGGGGATTGGGTGCGGGATGGGGGTGGGGTGCGGGATGGGGCCGAGAAGTACCGAGGTTCAGCTGTGGTCCGGGTGGGGTTACTATGTTTTATGCGCATCTCGGCCGCATCACGGGCCCACGAATGTTTAGACAGCCCAAAATCCCGGACGATACAATACCGCCCACAAGTGTACATGTCTGGGGAAAAAGAGGACATCTGGTCACCCTAACTCAAACCCACGCATTCTTAAAACTGGTCAGTTTCTGAGTATGATGTTGACGGACACTGTTGCTCCACAGTGCTGTGCAAAATGGAAATGGACTGAATGGCGGTGTTAGCATTTAGCCCTAATTCTGCAAAAACAACAAAAAACACAAATCTAAAACCTGAATGAGTCACACTCAAAGAGCACACACCACTTTCTGTATTAAGGCATTAAGACCCTTGCAATGCCAATGGAATTATCTGTTATGGACCAGTGTGATAACCAGCCCACAATCATACTAAACATACCATGCGTCACAATACAACAGTGAAAACAAAATACTGACAGACCTATTTTATCAAAACTGGTACAAGACTGACCAGTGTAAACAGCCTCCTCCAATATTTAGAGTTAAGGCTGAATTTTCTTGGCTTAAGATATTAATGCTGATATTGCTTCTGCTGCCAGCAGCTATTTTCACTATAATTAATATGCATTATCTGTATGCGATTAGCATGCATCACAACTGGTCCCGTGTTGGTCAAAACCTTTTATTGTAAGGATATTAAGTAATAGAAAAATGTGTTTTTGTGTTGGTTATAACCTGATCATGCAGAAACACCGTTCTTAATCCTGTGGTGCTCATAAGAAAACAGTGCAAGAACCACATTCAGAGGACATTAATCAATCCCATCTTGGTCATAACCTAACATTAAAAACAACATATAGAAGACTTTTGAGTTTGTACATACACGATCCTATATTGGGCATAACCTGATCCTGCAAGAAGGACATTCAGAGGACCTTAAGCAATGGTCCTAGTGTGGTCACAACTTTACATTGCAATAATGATATTCAGAGAACACTGATGTATATTGAGACAACGTACAACCTTGGTCTTGCATTCATAATAACCTGATGATGAAAGAGTAATATGTAAATGACAATCGATATGCATGATCCTCCATTGGTCAAAACCTGATATTGCAAGAATGACATTCAGAAGACTTTATTGGAAATACATAATGTATCATAATGTGAAGTTGCTAAAATGACACTTAGAGGAAACTGAGCATGGTCCCGTGTTGCCTGTAGCTTAACATTCAAAGCCTTAAAAGGATAGGAAGTATTTCTGTTACTCAAAATGTAAGGTCACAAGAACAGCATTCAAAGGACGTTAATGAACCCTCTGAACCCTCTAAGGCTGCAATAACAGCATTTAGATTGCTTTTGACAAAATTTGAATTATTTACTATCCGTAACATTTATAGTCATTCTATATTAGTCTTTTTCATTATGAATGCAAAGCATTATGAGGATGTCTGCTGTATGTTCAGAAATTATGTTGAAGGTAAGACATTCAAAGAATAGTAGGCAGCAAACACACACAATCCTATGTTGGTCGAAACATGAGAATTAGAGGATATTAACAAGCATTCACTACAGGCCAGAACGTGAGCCCACCCTTGGAAACTGAGCAGTAGACATAAATGGGTTTGTATGTGAGGAGGAGATATTCACCAATGAACCATACCATTAAACCACCTGCCTAACATTGTGCAGGTCCCAGTCACCTGACCTGTCGAGGCATGGACTCCACAAGACCTCTGCAGGTATGCTGTGGTATCTGGCATCATATGTAAGCAGCAGATGCTTCTTCTGAGCAAGCTGGGGTTTCCACGGATCAGCCTAGTTTGTCCAACGTATCCCACAGGTTCTCAGTTGAGATTTAGGAAATCTGGAGGCAAAGTAAACAAACAGATTTTTTTGTCATGTTCTTCAAACCATCCCTGAACAATGTCTGCAGTGTGGCAGGACACATTATCCTGCTGTAAGAGGCCACTGCCACTGGGGAATACAGTGGCTACAAAAAGGTGTACTTTTGTTTGGGTAGGTGGACTGTGTCATATCCATGTGAATCCCAGGACTGAAGCAGAAAATTGCTGGTGAAGGCAGTGTGGTTCCCTTTCTTTCTTGCGCACTTCACGTTTTT
>JBBPCY010000013.1:15795865-15836381 GCA_037974405.1 Brachyalestes nurse
CAGCGTTTTATACATAAGCAAGTCAGTGAGTACCACAGGTCAAAAGTTTGATTTAAAAAAAAAGAAGAAGGATAAATGGACTGAGTGTATAACGCTTCACAGACATTTCCTGTGTGAGGGCGTTGGTGTGCAGGGCCTTCAGCAAGTAGTTAGATAAAAATATGTCACACCAATATTGTAATATTGACTAATTATTTTCACAGTATTTCAGTATCTATGCTACAGAAGTGCCTGGATTGTCTCAGGTGAAATTCACCTTCACCTTTACCTTTAGGTAAGTACAACAAAACATTTGGCCTTTCGTGCAACTGTTCATCTGTGAAAATTTCAAGCGTGGGGGTTAAAAATGGTGGGTTAACACATGTTTAATACCGAACAAGCCTTTTCAGACATCACTCCTTTCACATCATCATTAAATTGAACAAAGACATAAATTCCATGTATACGTTTTTTTCAGTCATTAGAATTTGATCCCATTTTACGTTTATATGTTTTATTTATACATAAGCATTTATACATAATACAGAAGCATCTCTTTCATGCCTGCTTTTCACTCCCTTTACACACACACACACAAACACACACACTCACACACTCACACAAACTGTAGCAAGAATCGCAGTATAGATGCAATACAATAGGGATGGGACTGAATCTACAACTTCTCAGGGTGTGTGGCAACAATTATATGTTTATATTGGGGTATGTCACACTACCTGAAAGGAAATGCAAAGTACAGTGTCTTGTTTTGCAAGAGGGATGATTTTTTTTTTCCCATATTTGTATCCCCTTGCAACCCCCTTCAAATCAAGTGCTGCCTGTACATTTCAGAGATTTAGCTCATAGCTCATTTGAAGATGCATGAAAGGTGTGCAGATTTTATAACTGCTAATCAGTACTAAGTTCCCTTGTGAAAATAAAATAAACAGGATGTCAATTTGCTAAATCATCAAAAACCATATTAGACAACAATCAAACTGCAAAAAATCATATTTTAGAAATGATGGAACGACGCAAATAGGCCAATCGGAGCTGATCCACCTCTCAGATGAATCCTTGCCAGGTGATGATCACTTATGAAAAGAAGTCACTTCTGATGTTAGTTTGTTTGAATGGTCTTTATGGTCCTAGCAGTGTGTTTAAAGAAGAAATGGCATTAGGTAGATGTTGATGAGAACTGACTTTTGCTAGATTATGTAAATTACTGGGATTTTTTCTTCAACTTCATTTATAAAAAATGATTTGTTATTTAAAATAACTATGTTTGATATTATATTATATTATATTATATTATATTATATTATATTATATTATATTATAGTGTTATGAGTTTTTAATCCATTATCCATTACTTACATAATCAACTAAAGAATAACAAAGTCATAACAAAGTCAAGAATCTCATTACTATTTACTTACTTCTCTACTAGTCTATTAATAATTATATATTTACATATAAAAGTGGACTTTTGGCACAATTTGCTACATGTTTGTTATTAGGGACAAATCGACTATGTCATTATGACTTGCTTACCTCTCACTGTCTCTTCCTCAGTGACGATGTCTGATAATGGACCTAACAGCACTCCATTAGTAGTGGCTCTCTTGTTCTTCTGGATCATCCTTCTTCTGGTCCTCATCTATCTCTACAAGCGGCTGAACCGTGACACAAATAATCAGTACACTGTCCAGCGCCTCGTCTACAAAGAGGGAGGCCTTCGTGATCGCGTGTTACAAGGGATTGAAGCCGTGAATGGGTTAGTTGAACGTATAAGGCCTCAAAGCCGTGATGAGGAGGCCCTAGGTGGTGATGAGGAGATGAATGGAGAAGAAGATGAAGAAGAAGATGAAGAAGAAGAGGGAGAAGAAGAGGGAGAAGAAGAGGGAGATAGTGAAGGTCGAAATGAGACCAACGCAGACGAGGAGGAAGATGAAGCTAAGGACGACTCATCAGATGACTACTCCAGTGTTGACCTAAGGGAGAGAGTGAAACAGAATAACAGCACAGAGGAGCAGAAGACAAAAGAAGAACAGAAAGAAGAGACAAAGGATGAAAATGAAGAAAAAGAAAATGAACATAAAGAAGAGGAAGGGGCGAAGGATGAAGCGAGAGTGGGCTTGCTTGTAAACATCAAGCCATTCTCTGGCAGTGCCATTTGGTCAGAAGAGAAGAAGGAAGAGAGTAGTGTGACTGCTTTGTGAAAAAAAAGAAATGAACTGAAGATCATTTGCTTGGAATGATGCTCTCTAAGCTAGAAAAGCCTTCTTAATGTGTTCTTAACGTGTCCCCAGTGTGGTTGTGCTTTTCTGAACTCCATGAAATGTTGCATTTTTATCTGTACCTTTTGTAATGCTTTTGTATATGCTTACTTTCCCAAACATGGATTAAGCCTAGTCCTGGACTTCAGCTTTTGACAGAGTGTCACGTTTAAGAATGCTGTGTAGTCCTGGCCTAGGCTCAGTCCTGGTCCAGGCACCCAAACCACAAGGCTATTTTTATGATCTGTACATTTTCTTTGAAATAAATGCGGATAGAACAGTAGACTGTTTTTCTTTGCTGTAGATGAAGGATTTGTGTTCTTAGTAAAGAGGTATCTCATAAAACAACTGCCCACTGGCTAGACATTTTGGCCAATCACCCCAGTACGCGTTAACAAGCTTCTGGGTGCAGTTTTGCTGTTAAGAGAGGTTAGCTGCCTATCTTGACAGAAAACACACCAACTTCAAAACAGCAATTTCTTCCAGGATCAATAATGTTTTCTGATTCTGACAGAAATAAAATGACGCTCACTGCCGGATGGATACCTACCCAGCTCTGGTAGAACACTAAAGCACTCGAAAAATGACTACAACTTTAGTTTCAGTACACAGCAGCATAGCTGGAGTAACAAGATAGGTTATAAGGCCTTGCACGCCTAAGGCTTCAGGATCAGCATAGTAAAAGAATAAGTTTACCTTTTTAACAAAATTGTCCAGCTACTTTATCTGCTTATAACTTTATCACTTAATCTCGTGAGATGGACGGGTATGGTGTAGGGGCAGTTGGTGCACTTTTTAAAGTTAAGTTGTATTTGTTTTAATTATGCAGGGTTGCCAACACTAAGGCTGTGTACAGAAAGCTCAAGGCCTGTAAATGGCCGGCCAACCATCAGAACAAAAAGTGCAGGTGACTGTATGTGATAGTGTACAGAGTGTAAAGAAGGGGTTTCCTGTACCTGTATTTAATCATTTCGAAGTGGTGAACCATGTTTAGAGGTTTTGCGCAGCACTAAGAATGAGGAATGGGCGGCAGAGGTTCTTTCTCAGGGCTGAGATTAGCGATTTAAGCAGTGCAGCGATGAATACACACGTCTACACAAAATCTCACTCAGCACACTTCAGCCCCCTGGAAATCTCACTTCACAAAGTTTAAGCAGTCATTTAATAGCATACATCAAAAGTTTAAGGGGCCTTCTATTTTTCTCAGTCCATGTTAATTTACTAAAATCACTTTCGTGATTTTAAACACATAACTGGGTATTTAAATATTTAGGATAAATAGCATCACAGAGCAGCTGTCGGCATCAAAATGGTTAAATTAAAGGCTAAATGTTACAAACTCGACATGTATTTTAGTTAACTTTGAGTGAGTTTTTAGACTTTCTTGGTTTTGGAAAGGTTTAAAGAGACACATAAACAAACACACAAACAAAAAACAAATACCTTGTAGTAAAAGCTCTATAACAAAAAACATATATTACAGTCACTAAGACTTCAACAAAAACTACATCTTCTAATTCTAAACTGCAGCAACTCTGTTAGTAGTGTGTCCAACAGTGATAGTCTCCAAAGACACTCTCTCTCTCTCTCTGTCTCTCTTTTCTCTCTCTATCACTCTCACTTTTCACTTTTTTTCTGTCTGCCCCTCTCTCTCTTCCTCTCTCTCTTTTCTCCCTCTATCTCTGCCTGTCCCTCTCTCTCTCGCTCTCTCTTCGTCTTCTCTCGGTGTAACGTTATCTCTTTTCTCTCTCTCTTTCTCTATCTCCCCACTGTCTTTTTTCAGATTTAGGGAATTTTCCTCTCCTCTGATGGTTTACTAGAGGCTCGGACCTGAATTCTGTAAAGCTGCTTTGTGATAACACTGATTGTAACAAGCCAATTATAAATAAAATTGAACGGAATAGACACACAAAAACCCAGCAGAAATCAGATAGGATTGTTCATATAACACAGAGTGCAGTACAGTGACCGCTGGGGATGTAGCTCAGTGGTAGAGCGCATGCTTCGCATGTATGAGGTCCCGGGTTCAATCCCCGGCATCTCCACAACGTTTTTTGTGCAAATAGAAGAAATACTTTACTGCTGGTATGAAACAGTACAATGTGAAACATGACTATGCTGCGCGTTATAACCACCTATCTCGAATATCACAATGCCTCATATATTAAACACTGTCTTGTTTTAACTTCGTGAAGCTGGTCGTCTGCACAGAGCCGGTTAGGCTGGAAGGCGGGCGGAGGCTGCGGGAGAGAGAGAGTAGCGTGATTGGCCCCTTTTGTCGTGGCCGGGGCGGGGAAACGGGAGAAATACACGAAAACAAGCAGGAGACCCTCACCATCATGCCAAAATACAATATGTAGACAGAAAGTGTAAAATTTAGGCATTAAAAAAACACCAGTTTGGGACTCGGCGAGATATGGGGCGTTATTTGGGATCTTGGTTGCCATGTCAACTTCACTGGAGGATCTAATGAAAACACTTCGGTAACTTGATTTCACTGGAGGCTCCGCAGCTTTCCCCAAACGGCCAAATAAAATGTCCCTGCCGAGGGATATACCGTGGCCTTCAGATATTTGAGTGCTAAAGGAAAAAGTCCCGGTAAGTTATTATGTCTCTATTCTCTAGCTCGGTGCCTTTTATGTTCAGCTGAAACAGTCATCCTTCCTAGACATACGGTGAGAGCTAGCCTGACTTGCTAGCTAGTTGCAGGGTTTTTCACGCAGTAACGTTAACTCGTGCATAAACGACAAAGATGGCTTTATTGTCAGCTTTTCGTTTTCTGAAGCACAGCATATAGACTAGTTATAAGTTGTCTTAATGAATGCAACAACGCTCATTTTATTCGCAAAACGTCTCTTTTCGTATCGGATGCTTTGTTAGCTAGCTAGCTGACTAGCCAGTCAGCCACGGGTAGTTAAAGATGCCAAAGCTTAGAAAACAGATTTACAGCATTTTAGACGGATTTCTGAAAACATGATGTTAGCTGGATAGATTTGTGGACTTTGTAGCTTTGTTACATCGAGCAGTGTGGTTTGAAATCATATCCAGTTGTGTGGGGAGCTGCTGGGTTCTGAACTGGAGGGACGGCTCCGTTGTCAAAATGTAACGTTATAGTGAATGTGGGGAAAGTGTTTTGGGCTGCAGCTAAATTAATAACGTTATAGGTGTTTGGGGTTTTTTGTGTGCATATGGTATGACAAAATGCATCCCTTGATGTTGTCTGCTCTCTTTTTCTCGCAGGTGTGCAATGTTGCTGGCCTCGGCCGTGGTTGTGTGGGAATGGCTGAACGAGCACGGGCGCTGGCGGCCCTACAGCCCGGCCGTGTCTCACCACATCGAGGCTGTGATCCGCAGCGACCCCCGGGGCGCCGGCAGCGTGGTCTTGGGCCAAGTCGACTCCAGACTATCGCCGTACATCATCGATCTGCAGTCCATGCATCAGTTTCGCCAAGACACCGGTAAGATAGACAGCGCTTTAAAAAGCCTTAGTGGAGTTTGAGGTAGTTGGATGCACGTTATTGCCTACAATACATGGACAAAAATATTGGGACACACTTATTGATCACTGAATTCAGGTGGCCCCTCGCTGCAGGTGGTTACGGGCAATCTTAATGCTTCAGCGTACCAAGAAATTTTGGACAGCACCATGCTTCCAACTTTGTGGACCTAGTGTTAGGGGACGGACCTTTTTTTAATTTCAGCACAATTATGCCCCAGTGCACAAAGCAAGGTCCACAGAGACTTGGTTGGATGAGTTCGTTGTGGAAGAACTTGACAGGTCCACACACAGCCCTGAACTCAACCCTATCCAACACCTTTGGGGTGAAGTGGAACAGAGATTCCGAGACAGGTCTTCCGTCCAGCATCAGTGCCTGAACTCATCCGTGCTTTGTAGAATGAATAGACACAAAGTCTCACAGAAACACTCCAAAATCCTTTCAAGAAGAGTGGAAGCTGTTATAGCTGCAAAGAGGGGACCAACTCCATATTAAAGTATATGTATTTGAATGCAATGTCAGTGAAGTTCCCGTTGGTGTAATGGCGCCCCAGTGCTTTTGCCCATATAGTATAAATCTGAAGCGAGGATGCAACTCGCATGTGGTGTTAAAAGCACTATGTTTTACCTTTTAAAAGCATGGGATACTTAAAAATGAGAGAGACCTTACCTAGAGAGGGTCTGTGGAGCAATATATTGGAGCAATATAGATGCCATTTTAGCTAAAAATGATGTGCGGTATCTTTTCTGGGGGTCCTCAAGATTTCTCCTCTGGGTAAGACAGATGAATGACTTGTGTGAATGATTAATTAAGATTAATTTCTGTGCATGACAGATGCATGTTAACATTAATTCATTTGGGTGTTTAACATAAACAAAGTATAACTGCTGTAAAAAATGCTGTAACATTACCATCCTTGATGGCTTTGATGGAGGCCTTTTAGTCTTGTTTAATGGAGTACAAAAGGCCGGCTCAGTGAACTTAGCAGTATATTTTATTTGCCATTGCTTGTTTTGACACCAGAAATAATTGCAAATGGAATACGTGAAAGTTTCGTATAACGTTTTCCTAATGTCCAGAAAGATTAACCCTCATCAGTGCCATAAGAGCATCTCTCTTAGTGAGAGACTGAATATATCAGAGGTGTAGTCACGGAGTGAAGTTCAACCAAAACAAAGGGAGAGACTGTTGGCTGCTAAGATTTTTGGGAGGCTCAATCACTCTTCACTGACTGACAATGACCATTGTGAAGGCTGAGTGGCCCACATGGGAAGCTGGAGGGACTCAGAGAAGAAGCCTGATGGAGGGTGACGACCCATTACTCCAAAAAAACATGAGGGAGGAGGAGAGATACGAATAGCAGCGGAGTGAGGTCATAGGAGGGGCTAGGGGTTGGATGAATACCCTTTCTGTTGCATTTCATGCACTGTCCTTTTTTTAAATAAATTAATCATAAATTGGTGGTCACGTGGTGATTATGCCTTGTCTTATTTCTTTGTAGAATTTGTAATAGACATGGAATTCCACTAATATCCTCCATTTATGTCTGAGGCAGATTAGGGTTGTGATTTCTATACTTTAAGTACACTTGCATACAAATTAAAAAGGCCAAAAATGTGGTGAATCCCCACTGTTGTTGCAGTTTAGTCTCAGACTGTCTACATAAACCTGTCTACATAAACATGTTTTGAAATTGCTTTGTTTTGCAATGTTAATATGAGTAATTATTTTGGTTATTTAATTAACAACAATTTTCAGGTTATGACAAACACAACAGGTTATTTATTGCTTTTCTCACCTGTGGTGCTTCTCACTTTTATGCAGGTACTTTGCGGCCAGTTCGGCGGAGTTTCTATGACCCACGCTCTGCTCCTGGACAGGGCTGGGTGTGGGAGTGGGAGAATGACTCTGGCTCATGGACACCATATGACACTGAGGTGGGCATCGCCATTCAGGCGGCACGTGACCGGCAGCAGCCCTGGCTGGACCTGACACCACTGGGTTTCTGCTACCTCATCGACCTGCAGAGCATGACCCAGATCAACCGGCAGACACAGCGACGCCGCCGTGTCCAGAGACGCTCAGACTTGGCTTACCCACTGGTTTCAGGCCCCCTGCCCAAACCGCATGCCTGGACATCCAATGGGAGTGGGGGACATCTGGGGGTGGGGGTGTCTGGGCTTACTGGAGGAAATGGAAGTGCTTATCCTAGCGGCGCTCTTCCTGCTAGTGCCATCACCTCCCTAGGACAGCCATGCTCTTGTCAGCAATGCATGCTGGTCCTGGGTGTCAAGACCACAAGCATGGCGGCACAGACTTTGGGTCGAAAACCTCCGTCCCTGCCCAAGCCCCCTAGCCCTAAAGCTGCCCCAAGAAACTACTCGTACTCCCTCACTCTCCCTCACCCTCCATCCCTGTCCCGGGTGCTCTCACCACACAGAAACTCCACCTCAGGCGCCGGCAGCGGCGTTGGATTCGGACACTCCCTCTCCCTCCTGAGCTCGGCCACGGCCACCTTATCCCTCTCCTCCTCACGACCTCCTCCCCCCACTGTTCCCCCTCCCCCTCCTCCCTCCACCACGCCACACACCACCTCAGCACCCAGTGCTGCCCAGCCCACCTCCTCCAATGCCCTAATTTCCACTTCAACCACCTGTGCCCCCACCCCTTCAGCCCGGGTCCTTGGCCCCGTGGCATCAGCAGCCTGTGCTGCCCCGCTGCCCCCACGCTCCAGCCTGGCAGGCCTCAGCCGCCCCGCCCTCCAGAGGATCGCCATGGCACAATCACGGGCGCTCATCGCCTCCGGGTGAGTTTCCCTGACAACAGCTGCCGCCACTGAGTCGCACCATGTTTTTTCTTATGTGGCAGCCCCATTACTGAAGTGTTGAAGTGACCCGGGATAAATGTTTTCAGGCTTTTCTTTTGTTAAGTATTCTGAATATGAATTGTAAACATGAAGTGCACCAGCATATCTATAAGATTCTTAAATGTAGCACTGGGCAGTACAGCAATGTATACATTATATTATGTGATCTTTAAATATCATGGTGGTGTTACTAGTTAAATAACAAGTAGCCTCTGGCTTTCTTAACAAACCAGCTATTTGGGTCTAAGATTTTGTTCTTAACAGAGCCAACATGAAGATTTTCCCAATCAGTTAATTATTGTCATCAAGTATGACCTCAACTGATCCATCCATGCTGTGCCCATAAATATGTTCTTTCTAGTGATGGGCCGATTCACATTTTTCTAGTTCCGATCTAATTCCGATATACTGCCGATACCAATACAGATTCCGATATAATACATCTTTTTTACTTTAATATTAGTATTATTTTTGTTGAAATTGTGCTGTTTGTTAGTAAGGTTACATCACAGAATAAATAAACTACTAAGCACTTATTAGAAGAGCAAAAAATATACACAACCACATTGAATTTAAAGGCATTCCAAAGGAATTTATTTGTCACACTTCACAAAAAGGTAGCAGTAACAGCTGTAAAATTTTGTAAATATCAAAAACACAACAATCTTGATTGAATCATCTAAATAGTTCAAGTATTATGTCCAGTTTAGCAGCAACAACTGTGTAAAAAATTCTTGTATTACAGCGTCGAGTTCAAGGTTGCAAAGCTGCGAACTGGAATATAGAGATTGGGGCTGTCGGATTTACGGCTATATCGGACCCGATATTGATATAGTATCGTATCGGGTCCATCTCTAGTTCTTTCATAGCTTTTCAATCTAATAAGAATCTGATACGGTAAATACAAACTACAAACTAGCTAATCTTTTATTTGTCTTTTATTTACTCGTTTTCATCAAGTAGATGCATTCTGATAGACCTCAATTTTTTTTACGTGTAATGTTGGTATACGGTAAAGATGGCTGGGAAAATGTTGTCAGGCAATCTTTTAGCCATGCTACAGTAAGTAGTGGTGGAGACAACTGGTTTAATTTGGGTGGCTATAGCAGTGAAAACCCCTGAAGTTGTTGAACACTCTGAGCCTGGATGTCACCACGCCTGATCTATCTTAAGGGGGTCTCCTTTCTCATATTGTTTGAAACTGATGAAGCCCAAATTTAGCTATTTTTACTACACCAATTTCTCATTAGGCTGAATAGATGTTTTGTCAACACATGAAGCTTCATCAATCCAGCAACAGTAGCTACAGTTGAATGCTTTTGTTAACAGAGCATGGATAGATGGATGTGAGACACATCTTAAATAAAAGTGCAAGATTATAAATATGTATATAAGACATGTAACAACAGAAAACCTAATTTTTACATAGTGCTGTGTTCAGCATGGAGAGCAGGAAGAAAAGGAAATTAAAGGAAGTGTTCTAGATTGGAGCTTGGAGTCTTCCATCAATGTCAACAGGTCACTCATTCATTAGAATCCTTCTTCTCTCACTCCGCTTTGGTTCTCCCTTTCACCAGTTCCCAGGCTCTGCTCATTCTTCGGGGCCCCTTCAGCCTCATTGTGCGAGAATGTGTGACAGTACGTATGTGTGTGTGCAGCAAGCGTATCCACAGCAACCTTTGTTGGCAGTCGGCAGCTTTATTTGTATTTGCAATACAATGCAGTTAAAGTATGTGTGGGGGGGCGAGGGGGTAAGGATGAAGACGAAATGGGGGAGTTTGGGTCTTGAAGGTGGTGCTGCTGCAGGAGTTGGGTTCATTGGGCAAGTGTTTGGCGTGCGTTCGTGTGTGTGTGTGTGTGTGTGTGTGTGTGTGTGTGCGCGCGTGCGCGTGCGTGTGTGTGTGAGCCAGACACAGACGCTGTCCTTTAAAGACAAAAGCCTGTCTCAGACGTTGGAACGCCTCAGCTTCAGGCTGGATCTGCAAAGAGGAGCATTGTTAATAGAGGTTTAGGAAAGAACCCTAGACGGCTTCTCAGACAAGCCAACAAGCAAACACACACTCACTATGGCATACTGATCAGTCACACAGGAACTGAAGTTTACTGAAAGTTCACTTAATCCTGTGTGGTCCTGACATCATCGCAATTTTGTTCAAAATAATCGTGATAGGTTTCTTTTGTCCATATCGCACAGCCCTAGTCAAGATGCATCCGAGTTATAACTTGTAGAAAAAACTCAATATGAAAATACAATGAGCTGCATACCCAAATGCTGGGTGTAAATACTATAGATAAGTAACACAGTTAAGAGAAATCTAACAACACAGATGGAGTCTGTATTGCACTTTGATTACATTTCAAAGTACGTTTTTCATGTTCTCACTTTTCTACATATACAGTCTAATGGTCTACATTTTAAACAATCTACATTTGTATCCGTAGATGGCCGCACTTTATGCAACTAACTCGAGGCTAATTGAATAAATGATTTTCCAATAGAAAGTTATTTGTATAAAGTTATAAAAAAATTACAGATGTGTTCAAAATAATCCACAGTTAACTGTATTGAAGTGCCCCGGTCGTGGTAGATGTGTAGAAAATTCTTAGAGTGAAAGAGTGAAGACTTTAGAGATGGACCTTAACCTTAGTGCAAATGGCCATGGCAGTAGACCGGCAGTGTCCACTGCTGATAACAAGATACTGCCCAGGACAGTCATTCCAGCAGTTACTTTATTTCTGAATGTGTCTTGTCAGTATTTGCAAACCTCATTTCTAGATTACTATAACACTGAATAATGTGCTGTATATTAATCAATTCAAATCACTGTTTTTGCAATTAACATTCACTCAAGGAATTTGCCTGCCTCAGCAATTTAAGCTTTTCTCATTTTTGAAAATGTTCGGTAATCTGTGTGTTTGTTTCGTTTGTTTATATAAATAAGTGTTCTCCAGTAAGTCGTTTAAGCAGCCGACAAGTGCTCAGCATATGTGCCATCCCAGGTGGCTTCTCATGAATCTACTTGAGAGAATGCCAAGAGTGTGTAAAGCTCCATTATGGAAAGGGAGGCCTACCCTGAAGAATCTCAAATAAAAGCTAGTTTTGATTTGTTGAAAACATTTTTGGGCATTGCATAATACTATGGTTTTGATTTTATAGCTTTAGCATCTATACTGTAGCATTTGAAAAGTGAAACTAATTGAATTGATGTTCACAATTTTGATGGATGCATTTGTGTGAATATTTAATCAAACAAAGCTGACATTTGAGTAGATCATTAGTGATTGAATTGTTCTGGTTATTGATACTGTCTGAATTTCTCCCTGCTTTCTTCTCTGTGAGGTGAGCAGTTTACAAGTCAGAAAGCAAAAAGGATTTGTAGGGACTGCGAGGGAGGGGCTCGTGAGCGAGTGATCATGACTTGGGACTGTCGTCAGCGGGAGTGCGCTTCAGTGAGCCCCCAACATGAACATACGTCGTTCCCTCCTGCTCCTCACACCTGCTCTTCTTTTTCTTTTCTTTTTTTTTAATCTCGTCTAAACAGTGTGAGGTTCTGCAGCTGCTCAGGTATCATTTAGGTGGCTTGGAGATTAAGCGTGTGGGCCATATGGATTTTGTGGTAATGCAGATTAGATTAGCCAGCAGCAAACGTGACCAGAGATTTATGGAACACACCCCCCTCGTCTCTCTTTCCACAGATTTCTTTTTTAATTAACACCTCCACCACACCTCACACGTTCGCTCTGAATTAACCTACATCACGTCCACACACAGCAAGCTGATTCATGAGGTATAATGAGTGATAATTCAGTATAAAGTTATTTCTCATGGGTCGACACAAGAACTAATTCTGGAGTTCTTTTACACATGTGTTCATAATTCTCCATAATTCTCCCAGAATGTATTAAAGTGCTCCTGTCATGATGTATAGAAAGATTGACACATTAGTTCTTAGACTGGAGACTTAACCATAATACAGACGGCCGTGGCATCTGGCAGTAGACTGGCAGTGTTCACCGCTGATGACTAGATACTGTCCAGGACATATAAAGAGTCATTTCAGGTGTAACAGTACTGCTGTATGAGTTTTGTCTCTCTTAGAACCTCACACATTCACAGTGAGTTAACTTACCTCACATCCGCACACAGTAAGATGATTCATAAAGTTGGCTGGTCATTGTCTGCATGAGCTCGTCCTGAACTCATGCTTACACACACACTCCCCCACACACACACAGATCTGAAAAAGTGGTTGCCAACATTATGTATGCAGACCTTTAACAAATTTCTCAGCTGTTGTACAGTACTTCTACACTTTTTAAAAACCATTTGTGCTAATAACTTGTATTCAGTGTTGACATTTATTCACTTTTGTTCTCTGCTTGTAATGACATTGCAGTCAGTGTCCTTTAATACTGAAGATGTCACAGTAAAATGCAAATATATATTGTGATAGTTTATTACAGTGATGATACATATCATCCAAATGCCCACGTCTAGCTGAAATACAGTAGAATGTAACAAGATTTTCTTGTTTTCAGTAAAGTTATTAATATCCTGCTTAGTAGAATAAATTTCCGAGTCATTTAGTTCCATCAGCAACAACTGATTTAATTTAATTAAGAATTGATTTGCTAAAGCAGGTACTTGATGTTAACTGTAAATACAGTTTATACCATCAGGTTTTACCTTTTCCTGATACTTTATATACTATTCTGGTTTTGCTGCTTTGCTCTTATTTTTCTACACTAGTAAAGTACCTGGAAAGATACATGCCCCATCAAAAAAGAAAGAAATAATCAATTTAAAATCCAGCATAAGAGAGACATTACTGACACAGAGAGAAGGAGGAGGGGTGGAGAGATGAGAGTAGAGTACTCATTCACACTGTATCTGTGACTCTGACCTTGCAAGCTTCACATAATTAACCTATTTGGCCTTAACTGTATCCATTATTCATTCATATGGCTTCTACTGTGTCTTCTGAGCATAACTGCTCCATTTAGTATTTAATTACAGCTCTGTAGGCTCAAGACATTTTTAACATATCAAGGAACATGAATTTCATAATTTATAAACGTTTTTAAACCTGAACATGTGCACCAGTCCACAACAGTAAACACTTTCTCAAGCGTGCGTGTGTGTGTGTCAGTGCAAGCAAATGTTATTTGTTTTCAGTAATAGTTGTAACCATATGTGACCAGAAGCTTTCACCTCTTCACCTACTTTCACAGTAGTGAGTGCGTGTGTGTGTGTGTGTGCTCACTCTTACACCTTATGTGCGGCTATAACAGTTCCTTATGGTGGAGTGCTGAAGTGTGACGTCGAAAGGTAATCCCAAGCTGTGTGACGTTCCTCACCTCTCCCAGCCGCTTGTCAACAGATGGAAACAGGTGGATTAGCACTATAAGAGGCAGCACTAGAGGAGAGGAGACACTTATTCATCCAGAGAGTGAGAGAGAGACAGAGAACTTTTCTGGAACTACATACTTTCATAGTTGTATTATGTTACTGTTTAGAAACACAATGAGAGGTTTTTGAGGTTTGCAAGCTTATTCGAAGGCGAGATCAAATTTTGCTTTTGTCTACAGTTTGGACCTTTTTTTTTTCTTGTTCACATTTCACTGAATACTTGAAAACATGACCGTTCTGAAGGTTAACTCGTGAGTATCTTCTACATTTGTACTGTTCTTTTATTCATTTAAGTTCATGACCGTTGTGCTTGTCTTTACATTCACCATAACAGAAACAAGGTTACATTTTTTTCACAGCATCTTTTTAGGAATGGTTTAAACCAGGGATTCAACCATATAGGAATTGTGGGTTGCTGCTGATATTTGGTTTTTATGTACACATCTGCCAGTGCTGATGCTGATATGTAAACACTATAAATTGTGGAAATTGGGACTAAGGCTACCTGGCATGGTAAAATGCGAATTGTCTGTAATATTTAGGATTTTACTATGCATATTTTCTATAGGATTAAAAATTCAGTAAGATAAACATATGCTGTCAGGATAGTAGCTCATTGTTGTCTAAACATTCTACACTGCCAGACTACACTGAATGTTGTCAATTATCATCAATTTTGTAGACATTTTTAGTACACATAGGGCTGTTGGCACCCAAGATGTTATACTGCATTTACTGCCAATGTCTTGTAGCCTATTCAAGCAAAATTCATGTCCAGATGGGTTTTATGACCATTCTCTTTATGATTTCTGTTTTCATTAATTACAACTGTGTAAAACAGTTATGGTGTGTGACCTAACAATGCTGGGCCAAGATAAAATTAGAACGGTTATTTTTGTTACCAGACCTGGCAGAAGGTGTGACCTGGTTTACATACTAGCATGACTCTGCACTTCATCAGGTCAGGGTGGGGTTAACAGGTGTCCAGCAATGTCTGGTTGACTCCAGACTGACATCATTATACACAGGAAGGCCTGCTTGTGTGAAATGTGTAAATCTGACTTATTGTTTTGATTTAATTATGACTCTGTAGGACACTACTTGGTGCAGTAAATCTCAAACTACACCACAATGTAATTTTTTTTTTTCAAAATTTTCAAAGATACAGAAGGATTTTTTTTAAGTTTAAAATGACTATAGGAGGTTTTGAAAGAATTGTACAGACCATAATAACAATATTGTTTTATAACTGTTTTATATTGTACACTTACTTTATTCAATACTGATCATTTTACTCGGCATTCAAAAAATGAATTCAGTTGAATTGAAACCTTCACATCAATCCATCACAAAGCACCCAAATGCATAAATGCATTTTTACACCTTTGACAGAATGTGATAGATTTCTTGTGTTTTGGGGATTATGGCTGTGATTTAATATTGTCTTATGTGTTTCAGGGTCCCCACAGTCCCAGTCAAGAACCTAAATGGGTCCAGTCCTGTTCACCCAGCTCTGGCTGGTGAGTTTAAACAAAGAAGAAACGAACTGAAGTAGTAAAGAGGAAATACAGCATATACAACAGAAATAATAACATTTTCCCCTTTAATCGTTGTCAGGAATAACGGGCATTCTAATGAGTGCTGCTGGACTTCCTGTCTGTTTGACACGTCCACCCAAACTGGTGCTCCACCCGCCACCAGTCAGCAAGAGTGACATCAAGCCAGTGCCAGGCCTGGGCCACTGTTGCCGCAAAACCACCAAGAAACAAGCCCGCAAAGGTCTGTAAAATTTAAATATTCACAGATAAATAAACACACAAAGTTTCAAACCATTTATCAACTTGTTTTTTATATCATTAAAAAAATCTTATGCAGAATTGAGTATGATGATAAACTAAATACCAGAAGTTGTTTTAGATGTTTTGTCCCGTGTCTGGGAACAGCAAGATTTAGATACTTATTATAAGATTATTACATATTTATTATTAGATTATTAGATACTTATCGATTTAAAATCACATGTTTAGCATGTATTTATTTCCTCTAAATTATTTAAGAACTTTTCCACTAAGTTTCTGTATACTATTTTACACACGTATCAGCAGCAAAAAGGCTTTTAGATTGAAAACATTGATTCCAGACTTTTGAAATATGTTGTGTCTGTACATTTATACGTTTATACTCACGTTCACACACCTGTCCACGATTACAGGCAGAACTCCTGAAGAAGTGGTACGGAGATACTTGCAGAAAGTCCGCAACCCTCCAGAGGAGGTATGTCCGTATTTAGGACCATATTTTCAGTTCGTATTCATGTTATTTTTAAAAGGTAGCTACAAATCCACTATGACCTTTAAATATTTCAACTCCTGCCCTACTTCAAGCTTGTTTCCTCATGCAAATACTTCTAGATTAAAATGAAGATTTGCTGGTTTCTGCATTTTTGCATGTGCATAAGTAACTTTGTCATCTGCATACATTTGACCAGTACAATGAGGAACAAAGATTTTAACATTTAAACTGAATAGCATTACACCTAAACTTCCTCATGGATGTTGCATTACATATCCATACAAATAGTTTTTTTGTCTCTACATAAGACTTAATTCATTTGATAACTACTGGCAGTATATTTAAAAAACACAGTGCAGCTTGTCAAGTAGATTTAATTGATTTATTACATGAACTGCTTTTCTGCAACTGTAGTTCTTACAGTTTTTTTTTTTGTTTGTTTGTTTGCAGGACTGCACGATCTGTATGGAGGCTCTGGCAGGCCCCTCTGGGTATAAAGGCCCTGGCGTGGGTGGTATTTCTCGGGCAGAGTCTGTTGGTCGTCTGTCTCAGTGTGGACATCAGTACCACCTGCAGTGCCTGGTGGCAATGTACAACAATGGAAACAAAGATGGCAGCCTGCAGTGCCCCACTTGCAAGACCATCTATGGCGTAAAAACCGGTAACCAACCACCCGGCAAGATGGAGTACCACGTCATCCCACACTCACTGCCTGGACACCCTGACTGCAAAACCATCCGCATTATCTACAACATTCCCCCTGGCATTCAGGTAACATTTTACTATCAAAGATTTGCACAAAAGCCTTGTACAGTATCCGTACTTCGCATCCTGAGAGGGGTATAATGTCTGCTGCAAATTAGGGTCTTTTTTCTGTGCCAGTAGGCGTAACAAAACCATCGTCATGACAGTTGTATACGTCAGTTGTAGTATATGGAAAGTACACAAGCCAGGTCACTGCTGTTTCTATTGAGCTACATGGCAAGAAACAAACAGAATTTTTTCATCTAGATGATATAGCAGTCCCTTGTTTAAAATGCTTTCATCTGAACTACTTTTCCTTTTTCTGCCGCAGGGCCCTGAGCACCCAAACCCTGGTAAACCCTTCACAGCTCGTGGATTCCCCCGGCATTGCTACCTTCCCGACAGCGAGAAAGGCCGTCTAGTAAGTTTGCACTAATTCCACCCAGAGCCCCTTCAGAGGGTTCATTTCACAACCGAAACCGCTTTGCTTCTGTCTAATGTACAAAAGCAGTTTGCTTTGAAATGGTGTCTTCATGCTTTTGAAAGCGTGACCTTTGTAATATTTTGATGTATAAATAGTTTACAGTGCATACTGGCTATTTCCTGTAAGAAAAATGTTTTAGCTGAAAACAGAACTGTATGGAGACTTAGTGACCCTTAATGGAATAAACACTGCTGAGACTTAACAGCTTGAAAGTACAAGGTCTGGGACTTGTTAGACAGGTGAAAGGTGCTACATGTTATAAACTGAAATTTTGTTACTGGGGAAATAATAAGTGTAGGTGATTGTGAAGTTGACTAAAAGGACCTGGTTTTCAAACTGAAATTCAGCTCATAAATTCCCTCTCCAGCTTTACATACTTTGTCCAAATTTAGATGATGAGAAGTATGTACAGTACCACCTAAATTACACATAGAATATAAACAGGTAATGCACCTAAAGAAGGTTTAAGCTGCAACTTATCCTACTCTTATCCTACTCTTCAGGTGTTGAAGCTGTTGCTGGTTGCGTGGGACCGCAGACTGATTTTCTCTGTGGGGACGTCAAGCACGACTGGCGAGGCGGACACAGTCATCTGGAACGAAGTCCATCACAAGACTGAGTTCGGCTCCAACCTGACCGGCCATGGTTACCCTGACTCCGGGCACCTGGACAACGTTCTAGAAGAGCTGCGTGCGCAGGGCATCACTGAAGAAGACTGTGTGAGGGACTGAGAAAGACAAAAAGGAAAGGAAAAGGTGCCAAGTTTGAATCCAGATCCAAAACCCTTTATCCCAATTGGAATTTGAGAACTTGAGAAGTTGAGAATCCTTGTCTTAAAGGAACTGGAAGGACTTGTATAAGTCACTGTCCAAATTCTTTTCTGTGGTATCATCCCTTCTGTGGAAGAATGCTAAAGCTTTTAAACCAGATTTTAACACAGTTGTGTTTCAAAGCTAGTTGGACCAACTGAAACCTTGAAAGGATGTTGGTACAATTTTACTATTGCTGGTGTCTGTTTAACAATTTAATGTATTGTAGTTCTGTGAAGGGTACTCCAAACCTGAGGTACTTCTGTGCATGTAGGTATATCAGTCAGTGCAAAGTGGAAAAAGTCCTTTTTGTACAATTGAGGCCCCCTACATTTTGCGATGAAGCTCCAGTGGCAGTTTCAGACTGAATATGAATGTTTACTGCCCTCTAGTGGCACTTGATGATACATTCCATCCATTTACACATCCATGGTACTGCTGGTAAAGTTTTTTTTAGTTATACTATTATTTACACTACATTAATTACTACTTACGTTTATATATGTTTATACATATTCTGTTCTACCTTATTACACATTATAGAGTGAATAAATTAGAAGCCTATGTTTTGGCACGGGGATTAAAGTTAATCCAAAGTCTTTGTGAGGACCGGTAATCCTGCCTTTAGGCATTAATCTCCAGCCATTTAAGGTATTAATCAGTATTTAAAAATGTGACGACGAGGGGCGGAGCCATGGCTGTGGGCCAACTAACAGCCCTGAACAAATGCACAAAACTGCCATGTTCCTCCCAACTCACTCCTTCACAAAGCCACCTGGAAAGCGTGACTGGATTGAATCAAGTTTCCTCATGATTAGACTTGCAACCGGAGATTACATGTGTAACACATGGACCAGTGTTCATACAATGATATAAGCTATATAAGCTAGTTGATGTTTCATTTTAAAACTCTGTGGTTGTTTGATGTAATGCAGCTCAAGGTATCTTTCCTAGCAGCCCACCAGGCCAGGCGATGTTTACCTGTTAGGGGAATATCCAGTCCTCCTACTTTAGTTCTGTGCAGTGGTCAGCCTTTCTCCGGTTGCTTTTCTAGTCGGTCCTTGGTAGGTCCATGATGGACATGTTTACAAAAAAAAGTATTGCTGTCAAAACATTTGTGCATGTGTGTACATGCAAGTGTAAGCTTACATTTATAGTTGAAATATATTGTGTGCTGTATGTGTTTTATGTACACATTTTCTTAATCAAAACCATATTTTTGAAGTGTGGTGGCAAGTAAATGAGGCAAGCACTCATTACTTTTTTTTTTCCATTTTTATGTCATACATTTTTTAAATTTTTAGCATTGTCTTATAAGCTGTTAGTTTATTCTTTTTTTTGTACTGTGAAGTTTTACTCTCACTTATTGCACTTGTAATTGTTTTTCCATGATAGTTGCTATGGTTAAAATGACTTCTGCCAAGAGGAAGCTGCAAAGAAAACCAGTGTACGGAGCTAGAACTGTTGTTGCTGTGTAATATAAGTCTGTACAAAATAACATGCATATTAAATAGCTGCTGGAATACTGAATGAATATTAAAGAAAAGGGGAAGAAACGTATGTGTGGAATTTTTTCATAGTGAATGCTTTATTACACGATGGAATTCTTAAGGTAAGTCAAATTATGTGCCATGCATGGTGAGCATAATGGGTTTTACTTTTGTTTTATTTGAAGATATTAAGTATAATCAAAGGCTGAGCTGCACTATTAAGGCACATTCTAGGTTTAACGGCTACTTTTTTACTCTGTGGTGTTAAAAAATGGTATTTGTAATATAACTGACAACTATTTATTATAAAAAGATGTTGTTGTGCATCTCTTTCACAACCGGTGCTGATCTTTTTGGAACAAGCAACTGTTCATGTCTGCCTTAAGAAACAGTCATCCCTGTTCTGAAACAGGCAGCCAGCAGGTCTCTAAGTCTCGCTCAGTAGCCTTGACCCCCATAGCAACTTGTCTAAACACACAAAAGTAACCCCCCCTCCCTTCCAGGTCAAATGAGGACATTATCTCACTGCCCTGTCTCTTGGAACGGTGGAACAGCCATGTCTGGATGTAGTTCACTGATTACAGCTCTGCTGTTAATACCATCTCGCAACAAGCTGATCACTAAATTTAGCCTAAAGTGTAAATTAAAGCCTTGAACAGTGCATGTGGATTCTGGACTTTCTTACCAGTTAGACTACAAACAGTACTCTCAGGGCTGTGTGCTGAGCCTCCTCCTATACTCACTCTAGACAACACTACTGTGACCAACCCCAAGTCTGATCTCTAACAACGAGTCAACCTAAAGAGTAATGGAGCCAGAATAACAACTTTGTTCTCATCTCTAATCAACAGAGTGGTCAATATTAAATCAACAGTATCGTCTGGCAAGTGCTGCAGAGCCCCGTCTGCCTGCACGACCAGCCTGCAAAACAGCTTTTACTCCAGAGCTGTTCCACTGCTAATACCTTTTAACAGGCCCTCCACTGGACCTCAGCCTCACTACACACATACATACAGTGGATATCAGTGTATTCGCATTTTGTTGACTGGAGCCTGAAATGAAGACTGTATGTTCACAATGCAACTTATGGCATCCAAGTGAAAGATGTAGCAAGAGTTTAGAAAAAATAAAGAAATAAGCAAACAATCCCTGAGATGGATAAAAATACTAATAAAATGTAGTAAGTTGTAACTAATATACAATTACAGCATTTGGCAGACACACATTCAGAGCGACGTACAACTGTGCTGAGATCAACTGTAATCATTTTTAATATTGTTCTGCTTAAATAGATAACCCTGCTTTAATAGTATCCCAGTGCTTGGTAGTGCAAGTAAAATATAAAGTGCAAAAAAAACACTACGGGTGGCAAGGCACTGTCCAAGGAAGTCAGAAGATGCATACAAAAATGTTCAAAGGCTTCATCAATCCCTTGGAGCACAATAAAGATTAAAAAAAATAAGAAAGTGTTTGGAAAGTGTTTGGTAGTACTAGAACCCTCCCTGGCCGTCCCTCCAAACCGGATGGAAGAGCAAAGAGCAAACTGCTCAGAGAGGCTACCAAAAGGCCTATAGCAACTTTGTGTTCATGTGACAACAATATCACAAGGGCTCCACAAATGTGGCTTGTATGGTCGGGCTGCAATAAAAAGTGATCATTTTGCCATACGTGAAACACCACAGCACAGAATTCTTTTAGTTGTCAATGGGAAGAAGGTTCACCTTCTAACATGACAATGACCCAAAGCACACAGCAAAACTGACCACACAGTGGTTGGAGTTGAATGTCATTAATGTAACATATTCAGTATTACAAACACTGACTGCTTTAGTACAGGTATCAGGATTAATAATGATGTGAAATCAGAATCGGTGCATCTCTTCTACCATATGATTCTGTTAACAACAGGGATGTCAATACCACCCTTCTAGTAATAAACCCCTTTGGTCATCCAAGATCTGAGATTCTTAAAATAATTACTGTCATTATTTTGATTCTTTATGTATGACAAAATGCTATTATGTGCATCAACCCTTTAAAATAAAGAATTACTATTTTATATTTTAAAGTATTTTGGAATCCTTAAAGGGCTCTGCATTAGGGTGGTCCTTATGGGGTATGAAATCTTATTTAGGTTTCTGCCCTCCCTCCATGTCATTTGATGCTCCAATAATAGAAACATTAAAAATGTCATTTTTTCCAAGATTGTTGTGCATTTGGGGTGTGCTCGAATGAAATGTTCTTTGTGCGAATTACAGAAACCTAAGTGCTCTATTGCATTATTAAATGACAAAATGCAAGCTGTTAGGCTTATATGATTGTCTTGTGCCCAACTGCCATGCATATTGAGTTAATTCTGATATCAGAATCTACACACAGTCATGGGCGTCGCCGCCATTTACTCTGAGGGGGGGACGTGTCCCCCTCACATTTCAGAATAATTCGTTTGGACCCTCCCACATTTAACATAAATAATTATTTCACCCAGCGCTGTTGATTATTGTACTCCACTTGCATGTGGTGAGTTAGCATAGTATTCTACTATGGATTAAGTGGAGTGGATTCTTTCGTGTAAGATTTAAGATTCAAGATTCAAGATTCAACAGTGGTTTCCAAACATCCCCACTCCCTAAAAGGACGGGCCTTTGCATGTGCAACAACACTGCTCCCACCCAAACCCCGCCCCCATGTATAAACCCCGCCCTCTCGCCCAAACCCCGCCCCACGCGTAGACCGATGTGTCCCCCTCACATTAAAAATGCTTCTGACGCCCCTACATACAGTGATGTGAAAAAAAATTTCTGGTTTCTTATTTTTTGCATGTTGGTCACACTTAAATGTTTCAGATTATCAAACTAATTTAAATATTAGACAAAGATACAACTTTCATTAAAAGTAACCTTAACAGTCAACACAACAATTAAACAAAACAAAACAAAGGATGATACCTTTTCTGCTGATACCAGTGCACAAAGCAAGCTCCATAAAGACATGGTTGGATGAGTTCTGTGTGTGAACACAAAAAAAGTAAACACAAAATGCAGTTTTTAAGTGATTTTATTTATTAAGGAAAAAACTATCCAAACCTACATGACCCTATGTGAAAAAGTAATTGCCACCGCACACCACCCCTTGGAAAATTACAAAGTAACGTTGGTTAATCACATTGTTTGGAAAACTGAGTGCAATTTCACTAGCCACACCCAGGCCTGATTACTTCCAGACCTGCTGAACCCTGAGATCACTTAAAAAGTTGGTTAAAAGATCTCAGAAAAGGACATCATGCCACGATCTAAAGAAATTCAGAAACAGATGAAAAACAAAGTAATTGACATTTATCTGTCTGGAAAAGGTTACAAAAACATTTCTAAACCTCTGGGACTCAAAATGGTGAGAGCCAATATTAACAAATGGAGAAAACATGGAGCAGTAGTGAACCTTCCTAGAAGTTGCTGGCCTACAAAGAGCGCTACGACGACTCATCCAAGAGGTCACAAAGGAACACAGAACAACATCTAAAGAACTGCAGGACTCACTTGCCTCAGTAAAGGTCAGTGTTCATGACTCAACCATCAGAAAGAGACTGGGCAACAATGGCATGCATGGCAAGTTCCAAGGCGAAAACCACTGCTGACCCATAAGAACACAAAGGTTCGTCTCACTGTTGCCAAAAAACATCTTGATGATCCCCATTTCTTTTGGGACAATATTCTGATGAAACAAAAGTTGAATTTTTGGGAGGTGGGCGTCCCATTACATCTGGCGTAAAAGTAATACAGCATTTCAGAAAAAGCCATCACGCTATCAGTAAAACATGGCGGTGGTAGTATGATGGTCTGGGGCTGTTTTGCTGCTTCAGGACCTGGACGACTTGCGGTGATTGATGGAACCATGAATTCTGCTCTCTACCAAAAAATCCTGAAGGAGAATGTGTGGCCATCAGTTTGTGACCTCAAGCTGAAGCGCACTTGGGTTCTGCAGCAGGACAACGATCCAAAACCCACCAGCACGTTCACCTCTGAATGGCTTAAAAAAACAAAATGAAGGTTTTGGAGTGGCCTAGTCCAAGTCCGGACTTGAATCCTATTGAGATGCTGTGGCATGACCTTAACCTTAAGGCGGTTCATGCTCGGAAACCCTCCAATATGGCTGAATTAAAATAATTCTGCAAAGAAGAGTGGGCAAGAATTCCTCCACAGCGATGTGAAAGACTCATTCCCAGTTATCGCAACCACTTAACTGCAGTTGTCGCACAACCATTTATTAGGTCATGAAGATTTGGATAGTTTTTTCCTTAAATAAAATCATCACTTAAAAACAGCATATTGTGTTTACTTGGGTTATCTTGGTCTAATATTTACATTTGTTTGATAATCTGGAATATTGCGACAAACATGCAAAAAAAAGAAATCAGAAAGGGAGCAAATACTTCACAGCACTGTATAACTAACTGACTGACTGCATTACCATAATTTACCAAATGTTATACTTCAGTAAAGTTGAAGTTACTGAGTTTGTATTTAAGTTTATCTAGCTTAGTTTTAAAATGTACTTACTTTTTAGTTTTGTTGCCATTGTAAAATATTTATTGCTGAGGTGTGAGGCCATTTTGATTTTGATCAGTACAACTGCTGTAATATTGATGGCTAGAGTCTTTCGCAGTGATTGTTAAAAGTAAAATAATTGATTTTCTGATTAAATGGTCTGTGTGTAGTATAATTTTCATTTGAAGCCAGTATAGCTACCCTCATACCACAGCTGTACAGTCTCTATGACAATTGTGTGTTATTTGGGGAACATTGATTGCTTTGAGCATACCTTAAATATTGAGTAATTCTGAAAATCTTGCAACCATATTGTTAACTTTTGTGATAGATTAAAATAACATGGTGGGAGGATAAATTGTTTAAAGTAGAAAAATAAGGACCACCCTACTCTGCATAGTTTGTTCAGTGGGGCCAATTTTTATTGTTGGTCTTTTTTAAAAACTCAGATTACTTAATTAATCACCAAAAATGAGTAGATTATTGAAAAATATAATCTGTCATTACAGCCTTATTACAATGTAAATATAAAATTGGTAATTAGCAGCATTGTTGCTTGTTTTGATTTTGCTGCAGAAAGCATCAAATGACTATCACACACTCCTTGGCAGTAAGTGGCTGGATTACTGATACTGGTCAGATGGGGCCAAAGGACATAATGCGCTTAACTAATAGGCCAATAACTGCACATGTGCATTTTTGTCAGGGAGTAATTTATGCAGGCTCGGGTCTCAAGACCACCATGTGCCTGTAATATCTTCAAACACACAAATGTGAGTTTTCCTAAGAACGCCCTGTGGCATTACTATCTTCAGACCACAAATAGTCTCCAAGGAGTAAATGTGGTTGTAATCTGAAACACTGAAGGTATGATGGGGGGTTTATTCCTGCAAATGTTGCAGAGGAGGGGAAAGGGGCAGGAAAGGGGTGGGGGGGATACCCAGACAATGCCTGCAGTGTCCACATGGTTAAGAACCAAGCCAGCAAGCTTTTAAAAGCTCAATCAGAAGGCTGCAGCTTGAATAGTCATGCTGTTTTTTTAATCCACATTTGCTAACATTAGGGCCATTCCATCTTTGTCTCTAATGCTGCAAAAATAAGGCAGCATTTGCTTTTAGATATTTCTGTAGATAGTCTCTCTGGTTGCAGTGCACTAACTGTGAATTCCGGCCTCATTCTGTAAGCAGCAGACGAGGAACTCTATGCTCTAACCTCCATTAAAAGCTTTTAAACGCATTAAGGTTTGGCTTCCATGGCCCAGAGCAAGGCGCGTTTCCAAGACAACAGCTCATTCCACCGCCTGCAGCTCCCCCACTTCCCCAGCCCATCCCCTCTGCCCCCCATCCCTCAGGAGTCACATTTCACATGCAGATTTCCTGGCTGCCCGACCCACTTCATTAGCTTTCTGCTAAAAGCTTTTTGTTACAGATCCGAGAGAGAGAGACAGTGGGGAATGGAAGCGTGGGGGTTTGGGGTGCCTGAAGGGGGAGGGGCTTGGCTGGCTGTTGCCAGGGCAACTTGACATCATAGTGACGAACTTCCCTCTTTAAAAGCTTTTAAAGCTGATTGCTCCAGCCCTCCAGGCCCCATTTTGATGCCTCTTAACTGAGTTAGAGGGGGAAGGGCAGAACGTGTGGCCTGCCTCACAACACAAGCACAAGCTTGAAGAGGCTATAAAGAGAAGGCAGAGGAAGAAAGGCTTTCTAAAAGCTCACTGCTCTGAAAGAACAGCAGCAAATCTGTTGGTACAACAAACCTGAGAGGTTTGCAAAATGTCTGCGGAGGACTGTTTCAGTTATATAGTGCCAGGCTCAAATGAAAAGCACAGAAGGGCTCGTAACTGGACAGATTCAGAAATGAAAGGGCTTCTGTACATTTGGGAGGAGTATGTCACCGAGCTCAAGAAGGCTAAGCGCAACGCTAAGATCTACGAAACAATGGCCAAACGACTCTACGAACTTACCGGCGAGCACCGTCACAGGGAGGAGATTAAGATGAAGATCACCAACATGACATTCCAGTACAGGCAAGTGTAAGGGTGACTTTTACTTCTTTTAAAATAACCCATTCATTATTTTAAGGTTGGAGTTAAAACCCATTTTCACATTTGTCTCTTATTTCACAAAGCTTACTTAAAGCTGCTGTATATTTGTGGGAAAGAGCTTAATGTTCTTATATTTTAACCGACTATCAATTACCAAAAAATCTTGAAGCTTTTTCTTCTCCATCATATTTATAAAACTTAATTGATCCCAAAGTAAATTGCTTATGCTTTGACTGTACAGTCACACAGAGATACCAAGACACTGACAATTTTACATCATATTGTCATTACATTTGAAACCCAGACCCCCATTATATAAAGAAACCCATTTTATACATATATTAACACAACCTTAATTTATTTGCAATGGATTACAAATATATTACATGCTGCAATATGCATAATGTTTGATAACTCCATATTTACTTTACTGTACAGGAAGCTGAAATACACAGCCACTGGCAGCACCGGAACACCTGACTGGCCATACTACAAGTCCATTGAGAGGATTTTGTCCAAGGTACCAGAGCAGACCCACATGAGCCCACTGGACCCCCAAACTACCGGCGCATCCACCTCCCAACCCGAATCTTCTCTACCCCAACCTGCAGCTCCAATGCTAGGATTCCTGCAAGAGTATACCGGCTCCTCCGAGGAGAGGGAAGTCAAAGAGGAGGAGGAGGAAGATGGGACAGAGATCTCCATGAGCTCCTTCGAGTCCAGGTCATCCACAGTACAGTATTTCAAAGTTCATCAGTGTTAAATTGAATATTCCACTTACAGGATAGTGGACTTGCCATTTTATATCACAGTTTATTACTCTCTCAAGGGACTGCAAATCTGAAGCCCCAACATTCCCCAACAATTCCAGTGTTTGGATGTCATACCTTTCATTCACAGGGCTATAACCTTTGAAGGTCACATTTCTTGGCTGCATATGTCATGAATGTTGTCCCTTTTCTAAAGAATGCGGAGGATCCTTGAAACAGCATGACATACATACCTATACATGAATTCTGAGGATAGCAAGCCTTCACTGCCTTTTTTCCAAATATTTTTTTGAAAGCCACTGTTTACGGGGAGCAGAGCCAATCTGGATGGATTGTGGGAGAATGTATTTTCTTAAAAGTACATTGTGAAAATTACTTACAGCTTACCATATAACAGGCTGTAAAGGATTCTGCTTATGGGCACCCAGCTTTTAGCATTGCTGTCTAAAGATCTGTTCAAAGCTTGCATTAATTTAACTATTTAAGGTGCATGGTTTTATTGTGAAGTCAACAGAATACAATTGAGGTAAAGCTGCACCTAAACCCCACTCAATGCTCTTAATCAAAGTAAAACAACACAGCGAAAACAGACTACCAACCGAAGCTGAATTTGACTCCCTGGAGCTATGCTGGCAGACAGGGGCAGTAAACCAACCATTAACCAATATGTTAGGCCTGCTAAAATCCTGAAATGTTAGCTGATGATTAATTGCTAAAAAACTTGCTAAAAATTTAATTGACTGTGGAGAAAAATGCTTATGCTTCAACTGTAAAGTCACACAGAGACACGAAAACAAGGCCACAGAATAAAATATAAACAAAAAGTCAAGATAAAATCAAATTCTCCAGAAAACATTCTGCACTATCTACAGTACACAAAATTCTATAGGTCAGTAGGAGAGGTAGATATAAATAAAATTACTGCTGCAGTTCAGTAGACCAGTCCAGCTTATTGTCCATGAGCCCACCAAGGTAACTGTACTCCTGAACGATCTCCTAATCCATGCCACCTGATGAACAGGGGATGTCAAGAGGCTGTGATCTTCTCAGGTTCACCACCAGTTCCGTAGTCTTGTTGAAGTTGATCTGCAGGTCATTCAGCTCACACCACTCAACAAAACTGTACACTGCTGTCCCCATGCCTCATTCATTATTCATTCACTATTGCTGACTCATCTGAGAATTTTTGCAGATAAGAACCCTCTGTGTTGTACTTGAAGTCAGATGTGTAGGGTGAAGATGAACAGTGACAGTTCCCTGAGGAGATCAAGTACTTTACAGCACTATGTCAGACACACATCCCTGTAGCCGCACATACTGTGGCCTTCCAGTCATATAGTCCAAAATCCAAGGCAGTATGAACCAGCATGCTAGACAGCTTACTCCTCAGCCAGGCTGGCTGAATGGAAGTTGAAGGCACTGAAGAAATAAAAGATCATGATCCTTAGGGGGTCTTCTGGTTTGTCTAGGTAGCTGTAGGCATGGTGCAGCAAGTAGATGATGTTAGATCATCCACTCCAATCTTGTAGGCATGGTGCAGCATACAGGGGAACAAGTTAAAGATCCTCAGCAGTACTCCAAATAGCTGAGTTGTGCAGCATCTGTGGTCTTATGTCATCTGGGCCTGGCACTTTGGCAGGATAGAGTCTGCATAGTTCTCTCCTCACTTGGTCCTTAGTGATGTTGATGGATGGTCTATTGGGATCAGTCAGGGCTCTTAAGTTTACCAAAAACCTGTGCGTGAGATTTTCGGGATGTGTGGGGGGTTGGGGGTTTGGGGTGGGGATGTGCCGAGCGAGGGGAGGTGGGGTTGTTTGCTGCTTCTTCGTTTGCAGAGGACTGCTGCATCATTGGGTTCGCCACCTACCGTTGAGGGTGGTGTACAATGAGCAGCCTAGATCCGATAGAGAAAATAGATTTTCTCTGCATGAGAAATCGGAGGTATGGCGTGTGAGCATGTGAAGACAGTCGGATGCGTGTGTCTCATGCTCATTGCGTGAGACTTGAGAGCCCTGGGATCAGTGTTGTCATTGGCAGGAGAGGGGTGGAGGCAGCAGGAGAAGGAGAGGGGTAAGATAGAGAACAGCATTCTGGCGAGGCACTGATGAAGGAACCTGGAGGAACATTGGGTGCCATGAGGGTCATGCTGGAGCTGGAAGAGACACTGGGGTGAAGCCTATTGTCAAACTTAAAAACAGGTTAAGCTCATTAGCCTTCTCAGCGTCTCCATCAGTCCCCTGACTGCTGGACTCCATATTTACTTTACTTCCCTGTGATTTTCTTGATGCCCTTCCAGACATCCCTGGCGTTGTTCTGCTGTAGCTTTTGCTCCAGCTTTCTCCAGTAGCTTTCCTTCCCTCCTTTAACTTCAGACATATGCCTTTGAACCTGTTTGGCTTCTTCACTGTCATTAAGGAGGGCTGACCCAGGCCATAGTATCCAGACAGTCCTGCAGGGTTGCATTGGCCTCTTTTGACTACTTCCTCACTGCCCTGACATTGGATGCCACCTCTTCACCAGTGGAAGGTAGATGGAGAGGAGGTGCACCAAGTTGTACACCGGTTGAGAGACGGTTAATGCCACTTGCTGCGTTAGCGTTAGCAGCATTCAGGCAGCCCAAACAAAGACGAGTAAACAGCAGAAATGCTTCTAAAACCTCATGGTTAGAGAAGGCATGATGTACTAATTCTACAAACACTGAATTACTGTTGTAAATAAAACAAGAAAGTCTAAAAACACTAAAAACACAGAGCAGCCATAACCATGCTGGTGGGCTAAGAATTAATGTTGTGTATCCAGTGAAATACAAGCCTAACTTGCCTAGCTAGAATACTGGATGTGACTGTCTTGGCCACCCTCACTTCATAGTTAACACTATGTTGTACAAAGATTCAGTGACTTCAAGGCTGTGCACACAAATGTTTATATTTACTTGGAGTAATGTGTGGCTAACACTTGCTAATAATGTTAGTGCTAGGTATTTAGCTAACAAATAAGTCATAACTTCTCATGGCACAAAGTTAAATAAGCGATTCTTTCTTGTATTTTTGTTTGGTTTTTAATTAAAAAAAAAGATTCATCTCAAGTGCTGCAACTAATGAAAACCTGATTAGCTTGCTGCTTGTTGTGTGTCTAAATTATCTGATTGCGGTAATGTAACTTTTACTAAATCATTTATTTCTGTTTCACTTTTTATGTTTAACTGTCACTTGTTAACCACACACTTAAGCTTCACAGCTGATTTCGGGGTGGGTGGGGGTGGTGTTGTTCAGCGCCATTTACACTGTTCTGTAGTTTTCCACTCCATTCATACTGTTCTATAGTGTTCCTCTCCTGTAGTGACCCTTTCACACTGTTCTGGAATGCTCATCCCATTCATACTGTTCTGGAATGTTTACCCCATTCCCACAATGTTTTTGTATGTTTTCCTCCATTCACACTGGTTCAATAGCAACACTGTAGCTATTATGAATGGCACTTTAATTGGCTAGACGTGACCATGTCCCCCAGCAACTTTATTTTAGGTCATCTGAGGCTAGCAGAAGTTTTACTGCGTTCACTGTTCCGTTAACTACCATTTCATGGCCTCTGATGTTGCACAATCTGCAACTTCTACAGACCCCTAGCAATGGAAAGGGTTTCACATTTTTAAATGTGTTTTAACTTGCTTGTAAATGACATTTTGATATGGTATAATTCAGGTCTTTATACAACTAAACTTTTCACACCATAAAGAACAAAGATCACATACCTTGCTGATCTAGATCTGTTGATCTAGGTATAGAAATAGTTACATTCAGGCCAACTTTTGAAATCTAAGCTTTAGAGTTATGGCAGTGACTATTAGACTCAAAATTGTGTCTAACAATAACAGTGCATAGTAATGAGTAATTAATAATCAGGTATGTATGTTCAGGTCTCAGGCGGTGAAGAGGCGGCGCTTGTCTCCAGTCCCCCTGCGGCGTAAGAAAGTGCGCGTGATGGAGGCGATGCTGCAGGAGCAGCGAAGGATGAGGCATGCAGTAGAAGAGACGTGCCGGGAGGTGCGCAGAGTCATGCAGCAGCAAAACTTTCTGCAGGTGCAGAGCCTGCAGCTTCAAGACAGAATGATGAACCTTCTTGAGAAAATGATTCCAACTCCAGCAAATAAACCAACTTAGTTATAGGCCCATTACAGAATGTTGACCGAGGTTAAAATAAAACACACACAGCTGTATTAATTAGATGTTGTTATAGCAAAAGCCACATGTCATTTGTGATCTTATTTTATTAAACCATGTTATTTTTCATAAAATACATACAAGTTGTCATTTGTGACTGCTGTTAAGGTCTGATTCTGTGATGAAGTCACTTCATGACCATGTGGGTATTAGGTTTTATTCACACTGAATGGAAATCAGATTATGTTCTTAAATCTGATTTTTTTAGACTTGAGTGTTTGAATTTCAAGTATTCATATTGGTCAGTGGATATTTGATTGCATATCTACATTAGTTGACATAGTTGTGGTGCACGCATGAGTATGCTAAATGGTGGAAGGGCAGACAAAACTTAGCAAACTACTCAGTTTACAGTGGAGCTCAAAAGTATGTAAACCTTTAAGAGTTTTCTATATTTCTTCATCAGATTTATTAATAAATATGACCTAAAACATCTTCAGATGTTTACAGTCCTAGAAGTAGATAAAGAGAATACAGACAAAAATATTTTGTCTATTAAAGAAGATTTCTGAGGAAGTGTTGATGCTCATCGGGCTGGAAAAGGTTACAAACCTCTCTAAATATTCTGGAGATCACATGGGAACCCAGGGTATGCAGGTTAAATAGAACCACATGCATCAGACATATTAATAACTTCATAAATCCATGAACAATTATTCAAGTGGCCTATAGAATACTGCACAGGCAAACCTCAGTTTGATGTAGTAGATAACAAACTTTTGCCATTTAGAAATACATTTTGAGTGGGATTAGAAAGCCAGTGATGGTCTAAGATGGTCTAACACTTACTACTCAAAATGTTTCTCACTTGGCTTTAAAACCCAGGGTTGGATTATGCTTTCAAGGATGTGAAATGTGAGAAGCCTTTTAACTAATGCTGTTGAGGGAATGCATGGTTGCACTGATTTTAGTTTTAAGAGACTTAATTGCTTGATGGGTTAAAGCTGACTGACACTGGAACAACAGAATAGCACTGTGTTTCCTGACTCAGTCTCCACAAAGCCTAACATTTAATAAGAATTCGGTTGCACTGTTTTCATGTCTCCTAGAGTGTCTAGAGCCATCCAAAACACTAGATTTTTTTTTAGTTTTAATGTGCAAAGACACACTAAGACCAAGTTGGAAAAAGATAACATTTTTAGAAAACTAATTCTTAATTTCAATTAAAACTAAGTAAAAACATTCTTATTCAATGTACCGTAATATCCTCAGTCAGTCCTCTGAATTACATAAACCAGCCTACATAATTCACGTGTGTTTTCAGTTAGTAATCTGATCGCGAGAATGGAAATCGTCGTTGGTGAACTTTGACCAAAGCTTTTGCAAAGAGATATCACAACCCTAACATAGACAGTGCCTTTTTCCAAAGCGCATAACAAAAATCAGGACACAGTGTACAGAACAGTAGCTGTGGAAATTTCGTGGAGGTTAAAACAGTCTGACTTGGCGCTAGTGGCTAACGTCCGAATAAAAATGTAGGATATATTTAAAAGAATGGTATATTGGTCGGGACGCCTGATCGTTACACCAACAGGGACTTGAATGACATTGCATTAAAATATAAAGACTTTAATATGGAGTTGTTCAGCGACAGCAGCTTCCACTCTTCTTGGAAGGTTTTGAGATTTTGAGTGTTTCTGTGGGAATTTGTGACCATCCAGTTCATCTCAATGTTGCTAAACAATGTTGAGGTCAGGGTTCTGTGCAGGTCAGCCAAGTTCTTCCACACCGAAACTCATCCAAACATGGACTTACGGAGCTTGCTTTGTGCTCTATGGCATAGTCATGCTGGAATATAAAAGGTTATTCCCCAAACTGTGTCCACGGAGATGGAAGCACGGCGTTGTACAGCATTAAGATTTAGTCCCTCACTTTAAGTAAAAACAGGTGTGTCCCAATACTTTTGTCCATATTGTGTATTACTCTTGCTACAGATTTGAGCAGCATCAGAGCTTTTAGGCGTCTTTATAGCCCACCCTTCTGAGACGTCCACATGTGGGCGTGAACGCACTATACACCACGTGATCGATCAAACCCCAATAAGCGTCAAGTATTTGTTTAAACGCCGAAGGTGATTGACGAGCCTTTTATCCAATGGGAGCCCTAGTGTGAGTTTGTAAACGTTACGGTGCCATAGTGACTGAATGACGCTTTGTGTTCTGTACAATAGTGAATGGCAGCGGTTGTCCGAGGGCACGGATTTGAAAAGGAAGAAACTTTGAAAAAACTTATACAGCCAGGTAAGTAAGTATTATCCAGAATTTATTTTAAAATCATTTAACATTGCGGCGTGCTGGAAACAATGATTGTTGTCCTTCGGTGTTGGTAAGTAATCTGAACATTTACAGCCACACGAGGGTGGAAAGTCACGGAGCTGGGGTATACGACATATACACTGAACATTCCGGAGGTTTAAAGTAAAACATTTATAGATTTTATTTCATGTCCACAGTTTTGAATTAAATTTGAGGTACATTTTTTTTTATTTGAGCAAAGTAAATCGTGCGATTTTGAGTAAAGTTGATCGGCTCGTGCTGTGTGTTGGAAAACTGCATTAAATTAAGAATAATAAATAAACTGGAATAATAATAATAATAATAAGCTGTAATAAAAATAATAGCAATCAGTAATAATAATAAGCTGAAAAAAATTGCCATTTCATATGTTCCATTTAGTTTGTACAGTTGTTAAATAATAAAATAAAAAATAACAGTAAATAACATAGTAATTGCTGTAATATGTACTTTACTGTGTATTTCTTCATTTTCCCACTTTACAAACTTGTTTTTTCTTGTGTTTTATTAGCTACGATGTCTGATGCTCACTGCATTTGGCACTGACCGGCACCATCATTCCAAAGTCATCCAGTTCTACTGCTGTGATTTGGAAATTTCACCAAAATGAGAGTTGTGGACCCAGCTGCGTCTGTGAGGAGGTCTCTGGACTTTCCCCCAAGCCCAACAGTTCGCAGGGTGGAGATGGAGCGTGGGAGAGCTGGATATGGATTTACTATGGCTGGGCAGGCACCTTGTGTCTTGAGTGGGATTATGAAGGGGAGCCCGGCTCATAGTGTCGGACTGAGACCTGGTGACTACATTTTGAGTGTGAATGGTACAGATGTGTCTGAGGCCTCGCATGAGACTGTAGTGGAGCTAATTGGTTCATCTTCACGATCGCTTTGTTTGCTTGTCACATCAGTCGACAGGTCACCTGGAGTCTCCAGCTCGAGTGACGAGGATCTGACTTTTCAGATAAGGCAGAAAGCAACATGGCTAAATCCTGGCAAGGTGGATTCTAATACCTGTAAACCATATGAGAAAGATATGAATGAGCCATTGATGCAATCAGTGGGAAGTTTTGATACTATTTTTGAGATTTCAAGCCAGGCTTCAGCTGACATACAATCAAAAAAGCAGTCTAAGCAGAGACCCATGTCAGAACCAGATATGTCTTACTGGGCTCATCAAAACCAATCCAAAAACCACACACATCTTCTTGGTCTTGAGGAACCAACTCGTGTTGTGAGTAAGGACTCAGTTTTCACAGACTTTCAAAGTCAGAATAATATTTTACCTGACTCTAGTGCTCTAAATGTGGGAATGGTGGTTGGATACATAAGCTCCATGGAACTGGATCTGCTCACATCACATTCTGAAGTAGACACCTTACAAACCATTCGTGAATGCATCAGTCGGATTGGAATTGAGCAAAAAACCCACTCCCTGGTGATGATGAGGATTAAGTGCAGTTGCGTGCAGCTTTGTGATGACAGGGATGTGGTTTTGGCTTCATACCCTGCCGAAAACCTGGCTTTGTGTGTAATATGCACTGAAGACAATAGGTTCTTTTGTTTAGTCTCAGTAGATGGGAGCAAAACTGCCAAAAACAAAGCAGAGGAAAGCACTTCTATTAAGGCACTGTGCCATGTATTTTTCATAGACCCAGAACTGTATCTTCACAAAGAACATCAAAATTTAACTGAGCACTTTGGTTTCTCATGCACTCCTGACCCTGATACCCAGGGTTGTTTGGAATTTCCTCAGACTCCATACTCAATTTTACACTTTGTATCAGTTCTCTATACTGATGTGGGAGACTATATTGAGAAACTAAGGATCAAACTGGATGGTGAGGATTCTGATGAAGGACAGACAAATGCAAGAAACAGTGGTAGTGGTGACAGTGGGATTGGAAACGGTTCTCCAGAAGATCGGGAAAGTCTAGCTGATCAATGGAGTCTCATGTCTCCAAACACATCCCATCTATTTTGGAATAAACCTCCTCCATACAGCTCTGGAAAAAGACATAATGGAGCATCTCTAAAGCCAGAACGTAGATGCCTCCTCTCTGAGCCGTTTCCAGGCCCCGCTCTACCTGTGACTACTCAAACAGGGGAGTCTCCCAGACCAGAGGATTCTGGTTGTACACCTTTGCAACCTCCTACTCTTATTAAACCTCAGAACTTGGCTGAAAGTTCATCCAAACGCAGAGGCAGTCAGCGCTGGCCCACTGTTGGCATCCGGGCACGCTGGCAGAAACCTCGACCTAATAGCATTGAAAGCCTGGCAGACAGTGATCCCCATATACTCAAGGATAAAAACGGCACCTTGCCACCTGCCATGGAAAAAATCCCCACGCTGAGATACAAAACACCAAATGACCTTGTGCATCAGCAAAGGCCTAATTTTGATCTGACTCGGAAACTCTTCAGTAGCGGATCCAAAATTAAGGATGGAGAAAACAAGGTAACGTTTGTGACATTTAACTGTACTGTTTAATCTACATTTATTAATTAACATTTGAACTTGATCTTTGATAAAGTTTTTTTTGTAGTAGTAGTAGTATATATAGAGGATGGCAGAGGCACAAATCATAAGATAAGATCTCACCCTAAGGCAGTGGTGTCAAATTCATGTCCTCTAGGCCACAACTTTGCAGAGTTTAACATTCTTCCCCATGCAATACACCTGATTTAGCTCATCAGCCAATTACAAAGGCCTTAGTAGAGGAGGGAGTGCTAATCTCAGCAGGCCTTCTAGGACCCAATGATATCGTTTTACAGTTGTATGCTCAAATGACATTAGTTTGTTTTCTAAATAAAAAAAAACACAGTCTGGACAGGGAATAAGCGTGGCATTCCACAATGATGTTTTCAATTTTTTCCCAATTCAGCAAATAAAGAAGTGTGTTTTCTATAGATAATATGTGCTTATCTGAGAAAATCAACAACACATGTCATTTGACCACAGCAGGGTTTTATGTAGCTGTCTCCTGAAAGGTCATTTTGTAGATTTTGTATACTCTGAAATGTAATGTATCTATGTCTTTGCCTTCAAACAGAAAGCTTATGTAGCAGGCTTAGCTCGTGCAAAATCATGGATTTTACTGCAATGATCTGTGGAACAGATGGTGCTGCATGGTTGAGGCACAGCAGATGGAGCTATTGTGTTGATTAGTGGAGCCCAATATGATTACACCAGATAAATCAGTGTGAAAGCAGCTAAGCTCTATTTACATTCACGGGAGTCACCTAGTAACCATTGGTTAATCACTAATCACATGCTGTTCTAGAGAATAATGAAATGGTACTGTGTTTAGTTTATCTGTCCTCGATCACTTTTCAGTCTTAATCTGTCATGATTTATCCATTGATTTAGTTATGTGCAGCAAAATGTAATTGTCCACATCATACCAAACCCAGCATCAACCAATTTCAAGCTCTGTAATTAGATTTTTCTTTCAGCTTGCAGACAGTGATAAATAGTGTGTTTGCTTTACAAGATTCCTCCTAAATGTTCAAAGAGCTTTTGCAAATTTTGTAATATCTTTATATTGCAACATTACAACATTTCCACAAGGAGGCATATTTTTGTCTTAAGAGACGGTGCTATGATTAACTCAGTTAAACTGTGGGGCTTCCATCTGTTCTGAGGGAGCGCAGTTTACAGATGGAAAGGAAATTACAGGGTTTCATGGTATGTGTGATATCATGGTCATTACAGCCAGTCATTCCATTCAAGTGTATGTTCAGCCCATATCTGTTCTCAATTTTACGTATTGGGAAAACATTCAAGTCCAAAATGTAGGGACCAACAGTGCAGGTAGAAATTTGTTATTTAAAGAATCATCATATGTGAATTCATCCTGCCCACAGAACAATGCCTTTTGAGATTCTGCACTTTTCAGGAAACCATCAAGCTGCACTGTGGATTTTGAACTATTGTGAATGTTTTTGAAGGGCCCAATTCATGGAATACTGAAATTCATTTTGAAATAAGGGACTAAGATGCAGTGTGTAAACATTCTTAATGAGTCTTAATGACTCTTTAGTCTGGACCATGTATTGCAAACTCTGTTGCTTGGTTCTGGCTTATGTGTTTAAATTATGCCATCCATTAGATATTTATACCTGGTCCAAATTATAAACATTGTGAATATATAAGTAAACAGGTTTATTTAAGTTACATATTACAAACATTATAATGCCACAACTGATTGTGGAAACCTGAGCTTTGCTTTAGCATGTAGTAATCTGGTCATCCTACTCATGATGATGAGAGGTTTGTATTGTAGCCTTTATAATTTGGCTGTCTTCTGTAAATAGTAGTTGGAACCTGAGTTCTGAAATCTATTATGATTTCCCTCACTGTTTATTGGGGTTTACATCACAAATATAGTGGTAATTCTGTTCTCAGCTACTGGTGTTTTCTTCAGCTTATCTTTTTTTAACCTTATACAGTACACAAGATGTTATGCTAGATAGAATAGTAGTAGATGCTTGATTTTCAGTTGTGAGCAGTTCTTGACTTTACCATGCATGATTTAAATGAATCCAAAGTGAATCCAAAAACACTGAGAGTATTGATGTAGTCATTGTGCACAATGGATCCCAGCACTAACTTTTATAATACTATAATTTACTGTAAGGTATGTGCTGCCAGTGTTTATACTAATCTAAATAAAGGGAACTGGGCAAAACGTGCTATATATCTAAGGACATAAAACACAAATGCCTAGACATAGCCAGAATTACCAGGTCACATTTTGGCTTACTTTATTCTTCCTTTAAACATGCCTGAGAATGCAGTCTACTTTTTAAGTGATACAATAGCTCATTTACTGATGAAAAATAAATAATGCGTGTAAGTGATACCATATAACAGTGATAAATAACACCAAAAGTAACAGTGATATGCTGTGGTTTTTGTCTCATAGGGTTCTAGGTTTTGGGGTCTCACTAGAGGAAGGTCTTCTGTTCGGCGAACAGCAGCTCATACCAAGCGACTCAGTCTGGCTCGCTCACTGGATGACCTTGAGGTAAAAACAAAAGATTCTTTTCTGCATACAAGCAGAAAAGCTACTTTTATTTTCATTTCTTTTTACTGTTTTTACATTTGAACAGTGAACTGTCCTTAGATTTCTGCTCAGGCAGAGTGAAGTAACATTTTTCAGAAAGACAAGAATAGATCAGTTTTCTTGTGAATGTGTTATACGCTCTATGAGTTTTGTGTTACGCTCTAAGAGTTTTGTACTACTTTAGCTAGTACTGTATTTACTTTAACATGTGCTGTGCGTTTTCGCCGTGGTGCTTTTCTCTTCTTAACTCTTACTTAGCTTGGCCCTGAGTTCTATATTTTCTCATAACTACAGTCAGATTGTCCTAGTCTAGCAAATTCATCTGCATGATACACTGGCATTTGCACCTCAGAGGGTGATAATATCTGCTTCAATTCACTTGATGTGAACACTTGAACACACGTTTGCAGGCTTCCTTGAAATTAGCTTAGGAATACTTGTCTGACCAGTGTCTCTGCTTCAGCGTCCCACACATCGTAATCAGTTATTCACTTCTTATCCTCTCTTAAGGAGACTAGTCTGAACTGGGATGTGAAAACACGAACATGTTTTGACTGTGTTCTGCCTTTTCTTGGTGAAGGGTCATAGCCAGAGAGCTACAGGAGAAGTGGCTTTTTCTCTAAATGTTCTATACACTGAAAAAACAGATGCACTTCTATGTACTTTATTCAAAAAGGTACATCATTTACTCATAACAAAATAGATGCAAATGGCATGAGTAAGCAAACATAAAAGAAAAATGTTTTGTTGTAATTTTCTTTTATATATGTCAAAATGATGTTCACATTTCATTGTGTACACGAAGGACAAAAACTGTTATATTTCACATATGGAAATCAGTAATGGTATAATTATAATCCACCCACCAAACCTGGGCAAAATTTCTGCAGTTTCTTCCTGGAGGATAAAGATTGACCTAAAACACTCTTGAGTTTGAGGTTGTATTTCTTGAAGAAGTGATTAACAAAACCTTAACAAGGGAAAAACTTTCATTTGTTTGTTTAGTTAGTGGGTAAGTTAGTTATTTGAGACTCACCATACTTGGTTAATCACTGGCCTAATCTATTCTATACTTGCAAACTACATTTGTGGCCTGTGCTTTTCCAGGACATATGAGGACATATGAATAGACCCTTATTGTGTTTGATATATAATAAGTATACAAAAGTAGATCTCAGTCTGGTAAAAGCTGGGCCTGTTTTTGGTTTTAAATCTAGGCTTACTGTTTCTTTCGTTCGAGGTCACCTTTATTTTTATTAAGGATTTTCTCAACAGATTTTATGAAACAGCCAGATTTTTGAGGTTTGAAGTCGGAAAGCTTTTGTCCCTTCTCCAAACGTGAAATCTGAGAGTAGTAGGAGTTTTCCTGGAATCGGAGATGGCTGTTTCATGGACCTAATGCCCTTCTGGTGGTCAGACAAGCTGGAAAGTGTGGTTATGAGAACATCAGTCATGCTGGTGTTCACCAGGACCCTGCTTTGAAAGGAGAGAGAGAGAAGGAGAGAGAGACTAAAGGAGACTAGCTTAAAGTGGGATGGAAAATGTCTTATGTAAGCATTGGATCTGCTAGATTGCCAGACAAGGTTTGAATTAATAGCCATGTAGCTTATTTCACTAATTACGCTGTAATTTTGCGCTAAACTAAAGTGACCAAGACGAATACTTAAATGAGTTTAGTAATCATGCTAGTGATCAAGTTCATCACATCTTGGCTTCAATTGTTTTACTGGAA
>JBBPCY010000013.1:15836481-15864002 GCA_037974405.1 Brachyalestes nurse
ATCCCTAGCAAAGACTTTAAACATCCCTGTCAATATTGGATGATGAAGCGTGTGCGCATTTGTCTAGCACCAATTCCGTCCAGCAGGCCTGTTATCACAAGGCACACGGTGCTAATCCGTGGCTGTCACAATCAGATATATTAATAACTGAGTAATCAACTGATTATTGTGATGATTAATCAAATAATCAGAATTTTGAAATAGCCAATAAAAAAACTTAAATGAAACCATGCAGAGCCATTTAAAGGTTCAAAAATACTTTATTTAGAAAACAGTGAAGTAGGAAGCTTTTAAAAACACTTCAGTAGAAATATGGAAAAAACTAGGGATATAACAACCACACATGATATTTAAACAAACTATCACAGTGTACAATATTGTAACATATTGCTGTATTGTGACAAGCATGTTGCCTTGAGGCTTGAACACTTCTGTTTAAAAAAATTAAGTGCAAAAGGAAACATGCATATATGCATATCTTTTAGCCATTTTTTGCATTGAAAATAGGACAATGTATTTTATTAGTAAATTTGATTCATTGTTACATCCATTGTAAAAACATAAAAATCTAAATTGATGTTTTTATTTTTTTTTATTAAATAATTAGGAGAGCCCTATAACCTGCAAGTGTAAATGTGTGTGTATATGTGTAATATCTAAATCATTCCTCAAGTTGCCTCCTGAAGGAGTGTGACATAAGTTTTTTTCTGACTGACCTGAGGGAGTGAGATTTCTTTACAGTGGGAGGAGAAACTGAAAGGAGGGAGCATGGAAAAAGGGAGGGAGCATTAGAAAGAGAGAGAGAGAGAGATGATAAAGAAGGAGGGGTTGGAGGACTTTTTAGATGCAGAATCACTTCAACTTCACCCTGTGAACTCACTGAGCATGTAGACGAATGGACATGTTTATTTATGCTGGGTGTTTAAGGGAGCGCTGAGGAAACACGCACACATACCACACATACACACACACACACACACACATACATGGAGCCACCTTTAACTCTCCACTCTACAACAGTAAGTGCGATTCCTTTCTCTGCTCTCTTAGTGCAGAAAGAAGTGCCATAAGAAGTATAGTGAAAGAACAGAGATTGTTGCAACAAATCAGGGAATTTCAAAGCACTACTTTTTTCAGTATGTTTAGCATTTTTTAATGATTTGTAGCACCTTAGTAAACTGTCATATGAAAAAAATGACTTTACAGTATAATTTAGCTAATTCTTGTTGGGAAAAAACATTGCATCTCTCGAGTAGTACTAAAGTTATACTGCAAAATTTATTTTTTTTATCATATGCACACTGTGACAAGGACATTTGTACTTTGAAATAATAATGAAGCTCAGGTATTTACTCTGCAACACAAAGACTAATAAAAGATAGAAGAGGAAAACAAAAGAGTGTAAGTACAGTAACAAAATATAGAAATTAAACAATGGCATAAGCACAAATTATTATGTGAAATATTAAACATGATGTTTAGATAACCATAATATAGTGGTGCAAAAACAGAAAGCCTAGTTAGCAAAACATTATAGGTCTAAAAGTTGGTGGTACTGTTGTGGTACTTTCATATTCCTGAGTTGATGTACTGGACTGCGTGAGAGACTCACTAAACAAACTCACCTCGATGTATATAACTGCAGTTTGCATCAACTCTGCTGTCTATTACAGTTTTTGGTAAATTCCATTGTGACAAACTAGCTGCATGTGGCTTTCCTTTTCCTTCATTATGAGTCATTATGATTCACACATCTGATTAGGCATCGACCGACCCACACATTAGCTGAAGGAGTCTTGTTCAGGCTCAAGAGCTTTGCCATGAAATGCTTCCAGTGACGGTTTTAGGGTGGTGGGATTTTGGGTTTGATAGTTTATTGAGCGTTTTCTATTTCTAGGCTATGCACTACCTAGTGTTGGGAAGTAGAATTTGCCTCTGGATGGTTGGCCTTCCTGGTGTGTTCCACTTGGCTGTGGGCTGGTAATTCTAAACCACAAAAGCTGTGTGAGCAGCCCTTAAACTAGCCGTCAGAGAAAATGCCTTGATGAGGGCCAGCTGTTATTTTGATCATGGTGAAAATAAAGTTAGGAAGTTCCACATTACTAGCTCTCTTTTTGTATATTGTAGAACAGTAGGTGGATAAGAAAGGAGAGAGAATACATCTGCTGTATATTTACACAGAGTAGTTGGATTCTTTATTACAAGAGACAGCCCAAGCACATCATCTTACCAAGGTGCTAACCCTTAGTCAGAAGTTTTTACTTTTGTTTGCTGTGCTGTTCTAATGCAATTACACAGTTATGTATTTAATTACACGGTGACTTGCACAACTGATTACAGTTTACATTAAAATTACATTCTGGGTAGACAGCTTCAAGTCCAACTGATGTCAAACAATGACGACAATGTGGCAAAAATGAAAAAGATGGTTTATCTTCATGTTAAACAAGACTATATGTCCAATGATCTTAGTAGCCAAATCATAAAAATGATCTCTTTTTATACTCAGCGTTTCTGTTTGTTTCAGTGAGTGAGAAATAATAAATATTGAGTTTACTACAGCCTGGACTTATCATTAATTCAAGATTAACTGTCAAATGTAACTAGAGCCAGTACTAGTGCTTCAGTAAAGTGTTTCTACAGAATAACTACCTAACTAGTAAACACACCATAGATAGAGCAAACATTAAAGACAGTATACAGTCAACTGTACATTGCACTGAGAAAATACATGGTACAGGATTCACAGGAGATTATAAGTATGGACAGAATGAGAAGTTGCTATTTTCCTTCCCTTCTGTCCAGTTTCCAACATTTTACCTGATACTCTTCACCTCACATGTTCTCTGGTTCTGTCCAATGCAGTAAATTACCGCAGTCCATAACACTTTAAAAAAGAAACAGTGAACTGGCTCTTTTTCAAATCTCAGCAGTAGCACTGAAATCCGCTGCAGCCCCTATAAAATTTTTGCTTCTGTTTTAAGCTTGGTTCATTTAGTGCTTTTCTCTTTTTTAAGAGGACATTTTATAAAGGAAATGATTTTTTCCACTCTGTGTGCCTGGGTGATATTTGACTAATGTGTTGATATCGCTTTGTACTTGCATGTTTTGCTCTTTGAACTGCACTGACACAAAATGAATGGGAAGCTGTTAATGACCTTTTCCCAAGAGATCTACTTATTGCCTTCCTTCAGGAATAGCCACCAAGTGCTTGCAGTTTTTGTACTAGTTTTGCTCATGCATCTGGTAATGGATACATGATCCTGGTGTCAGTTTGAAAGAGCTGTCGAAGGGATATGGTGTGTTAAATCAATTGTAAAGGAGGAGAAACTATAAACAAAGGAGGAGAGACTACACAAAGAAGGAGAAACGATATATCTTTGTATTCAAGAGAGGTTATTTTCTCCACTGTTACAACAAAAAATCCAGCTCCGTTAGTTGTTTTTACTCAAACCGGTTGGTTCAGCTCATGCTTGGTCAAAGGGAGCTATTTTTGTCAAGAAAGGGTTCTGTCATGTAATTATAAGCATCAGGTTGCAGTTGGAAAGACCACTAGTGCAGTACAAAGGCGGAAGAGAAAACTTTTGAAAGTGTGGTTGGGTGGGGTCATGGTAAAGCTCAGATGATGACTGATGCACTGCCTCGAGGCTAAATGAGGCCTGCCTGCCTTCATCCCTCATGCCAGTCATCCTGGAATGGAGGAATGGTAGGTTGTTTACTGTGTGTGATCTCTAAATGCAAATTCATTGCCATTAAAATGTTCATAGGATATGAAATCAGTGGTTTTAAAGCATCTGTCTGCCTGAGAGGTTTACACTTGAAAAACTGCATTTTTTAGAGTGTAGTGTTTTACACTTCTGAACAGGGGTGAAGCTCTGATGTACAGTAGTATAGAAATATCCATAATGCTCCAGTTAAATGTGTTCCACTTCTAAGTAATTGAAATTATGGTGACTGTGAGTTTATTTCAGTAGTCAAATTGAACAGTGAAGAATTTTGCAATGTTGTTGGTGCTGACCTCCTTAAAAGTTTTTCTATCCCAAGAAAATGCCTGGACATCCATCGGAGTGACAGGGAAGACTAATATATACCTGCAACAACATAGCCTTGGCTTATGTCTGTGTGCTTGAAAATGAATTAAATTCCCAAGGCTTGACTTGAGTAAAACATTTCCTTTGGGAGGTTTTAATGATGATAGATGACAGCATCTGCAGGGAGTAAAATAATGCTGTAACCCTTTCTGAAGTACTCGCAGCAAGTTAGTTTAAGATCCCAGGTTATGGAACTTGACATGGAACATGGTGCATCCTTCTCTGGTAGCCTTTTTGTTATGAAGTATCAGAAGGATCGATTACATCAGTATAGAGAGACTAACTGGCTATTTGTTAGTTTGCCTGTAAGCAATATTTTTAGAATATTAATACTTTTAGAATATTTCAATATTTCAAGTAATTCTATTTTCAGATACTTGTAAGAAAATTGTCTCTACTTTTAATTTAGTTCCAATTTAGTACTTAAAACTGAGTTCCAAATTTTTTCTTTAATGTCTAATTCTAAGACTGCTTTGCTGTTGCTCTCACCTTTCATGTTTGAGCCTTAATGTTTTAATTGAGATGCAAAGTATCCTAATGTGAGAAGAGCAGAGCAAAGATTAAACTAGTTCCAATGCTGATAAATGTTGGATGTACTAATAAATTCCACTTCGGCTTTGCTGCTTGGTACCTAGGTCTACTTCTGTTTGATTCCTCAGGCCTGTATTTCTGTTGAAATATGGCTAAAGGTTGCACTTGATCTAGCGTGGACCGTATCTGATTAGTAGTGTGCACTGCTGGAAGAAATATTAAGTCATATCATTAAATCCTGCCTTGTCATGTGTCTGTGGTTATTTGATTTGTTAACAGAAAATGAGTGACTTACATTTAAAGCACACCACCTCATCTAAACAATGTGAGGGACCAATTCCAACGACATACAGACTGGTATGGTACAGTATTTTCTTTGTCCTGGAAATATTGAAATGATTATTTATTAGGGGTGTGACAAGACGCCCAGCTCAGCTCACGAGACGATACATGATATTGGGTTCACAAGAACGAGACGGGATTTTTAAGATAAATTTAGATGAAAATGATGATTGGAAAAAGCCTTTCATTTCACTGAAAGTCAGAAACACAAAACAGTGCAAGTGCATTTTGAAATTATGTAACTGATCACTGCAATTTTACTTAATTAATGATTAATTATCAAGCTTGAATTATCATATGCAGTAGCATCTGCACAAAACAATATGCACACACTGTAGGTTTTTACTACAAACTCAAATGACTGGCTTCTCTTGTATGATTTCTCAATAGTTTTATCCAAGCTGTGCGTGACCTTCTCACTGAAGTTAAAAAACAAAAATAATAAAATTAACAAAAATAAACAAAACTTTTCTTTTACCTTAAACCATAAATCAAAATAGTACACTGTTAGTGCTCAAAGTGCAGAGTGACCAGATTTTTCTTCAAGCATGATACAGAGCTCTGGATCTGAGATGGTTACAACTACATAGCCTAGCCTAAGGTATGGTCATAATTCTGGAAAAAAAGCATGTCTGTGTTTTCTGGGAGCAGGTGAGACCTCTGAGTGCTAAATATGTCTTCTGCAGTTGAAAAGACACGCTTATTTATTGCAATGTCTGTCGCTCTTTTGGTACCTGCTATATAATTGACAGTGAAAATATTGCCACACAAATGATTTTAAAGTGCTGAAAGTTTGTTCTGGGAGGCCCCCACCACCCCTGTTTAGAGGTTATGTTGACTGCCACTGGATGCTGCTTTTCATGTGATGAGAAATATCGTCACATTTTATTTTCATGAGATGTCATGGCACAAGATCTTGTCCCATACCTATTATTTATCATAAGGTTCTATTTTTGCGTTTTTTCCCCCATTGTCTACTATTGACCATGACCTATTTCCCACTGGAAAGAACAACTGAATAGAGCTGGTCCAAATAGCATTTCTAGAGCATCAAACCTTCATTGGTGAGCTCAAACACTCATTGGTGTTCCTTAGTAGATATCTAGAGCTTCTTCTGTTCATACTTGATAATTAACCACGTTTTTATTGTGTTCATTTTCTTGTTTTATAGTTTGTTTTTAAATGCAAATTTTTTGATAGCTTACGGTTTTGATAGCTTCACATGTATACCTTCCTTCACAAAGATATTTTTTTATATTATGCTGTAAGTCAATGTTCACACACACGAGTCTGACTGGATATTTGCTGACCTGAATCGCAGAGATGAAAAAAAGAAAGTTTAAGACATAAACTTCATGAAATCTTTGTTAAGCAACATATATTCAGTATCAGTTTAGGTGGTTTTAAGAATGAAAAGCCAAGTTTCAATTCAGTCATTTATGAAGTGCTTCAGGTATGCTGGAAATTTTCCATTCCACTTTTAAATGGTCCAGGAGTCAGAGCGTAACATTGCATTATTTAAGACAGAGTGGGAAATAAGGTTCAGTTTAAGGTGAAATAAAAAATAAAATAGGCCACTTCAGCATTTATAAATTACAATGTGATTGCAGTAACATTAGTAGCTGAGTGATTCGGCAAGTTATTACATTGTTTTACATTGTTTTTAAACCCCAGTGCGAGTAGCAATGTTTTATAACACGAAATAGCCATTTTAACTATTTTTGCTATTCTGAATTCTTAGAAGAATATTTAAATATTGCATTCTTACGGTGCTCTGATAATACACTTACTTAAAATAAAGGTTTGAATGCTCATTCATTGTTTGTCATATATTTATAATAAATTAGTTATTTAAATTTTATTTTACTGTTTAATGTAAACTCAGTGATAAGTAGCATTTTCAGTCCTCCCAGCACCAAACTCACTGTGGTTTACTTCATGTTCATACCGTGGGTTTAAATTAAACAGACTTATTAAAACGTCCAGAGCTGTTCTCTTTCACTCTGCCATATTGTGTGTGTGCTGTGTTCAGCTATAATCTTTGCAATGTGTTCAAGTGCAAATTTTCACAGAAGATGAGAAGCAGTCGTGAACTTACAGAAGTCGACCATCAGTTGGCCTTAACTAGCACTAGTTCTTCCTCGTCAACTTGTTATGTCTACCCTCATTCCTTTAACATAGAGAAACAAGTCTGGGTTCCTTAACATTATTCATGCAAGTGAATGTCATCGAAGGCCATGATGTATTTGGAAAAAATCACAATTTTGAATTTGGTCAGTTGTACTCTTTGCTGCATTTCTTAATCAAAAGATGCATTTTCAGCTATGGAAGAGGCTAAAGTAATCTGATTGAGCTTGCTGTTTTACTGCGTCTCACTCTCACGTCTTATCAGCTTCTCCCCTCCCTCTCCAGCGGGCTCAAAGGAAGTCTCCTCCGAGGTCTCTGATGTTATTTTCAGGCAGTTTGCTGTCTGCTTGAGATAAGAGGAAGAGATTTGTTTTACTCCCTTGAAAATGACTCTAATGTGATTGTTTGCCTCATCGTCTCACTGCTTTTTTGCTGAAAGGAGTCTTTTTTTTATTTCGACTCACACATCCACAATCTACATTATCACATAAAGTTGTATTCAAAGACACATGCACACACACACACACATATATATATATGACTGAAGAGTCATCCGATCTGAGCGTATGTAAGAGAATGAGGTCAGTGCAAGTGTTTTCACCCTACTGGAGCCGCTCAGAGAATGAGAGGAAACCAATACTGTAAATCCACTGCCCATTTTGCACTCATGGCCATTAGAGAGAATTCACAGTCAGAAAACACATACACAGTTAACCCTTTAAATGCCAATGTATTGTCTATTTTTATCCTTTAATGTACTCTTCTATTTAATAACATCAGGTCTCTTTACTATTATTATAAATACCATGATACAGCAAATTCAACCTTTTTAAAGAGTCAATAAAAAACATTTAAGGAAACAAATGTTTGAATAGGAATGTACTTTATATATAGTCTCCTGGAGATTGTTACTGTGATAAAACTCAGTAATAAGCTTTCGGTGATCTGAATTTTACTCTGCACGCTCACTCAAAAACAGTGAATCCAGCAATAAAAGCAGCATTGTCTTCGTTTTATGTTGTGACACGGTAGCACACAGAAAGCTGCAACCACCATTTAAATAAGCCAAATACAGTTCATTATAAGAGGGTAATAACTAAGAGAATTACATTAACATCACTCTTGTACCAAAAACCCTGTGTTTTCACCCAGTGTTGGATTTTTGAACCCGTGCTGGTGACATGAAATTACTCCAGCAGTCTCTGTGGTTGGCATAACAGCAGCCAAGCTGACCGGCCGGTTGTGTGTCCGGAACTTGTAACCAATGTCAGAGTGGTTTGTGTGTCATCTTGTACGGTGTGTATTTCCAAACTGGGCTATGGATGACCTATTGTGTGGCACCGTGTTCATGTTTTTCACAACACAATGGCAAAATCTATAAAGAAATAAAGGAATAATGTATCTAGTGTGCATACTTCTGGCATATCACATACATCAGTTTATTTCATAAAACGGTGCAGTTTTCACGTTTTCCCTGATGATACTTGTTTTGTCTTGTCGTTTTTTAATTATGTTACTGTTAATCTGGAAGTAATGTAGTAATCCTTTGGATCTGGTTACAGAGAAATATGCTCTGGACCCTTTAAAAGCATCCCTCCCAACTCTGCGGTTACTACTACACACACAGATCTAAACTACTCTTGGCAGCTGACAAAGCCTAAATATCTGAATGTATCACCAAAGAGTTATTAGGTAAGATACTCCAACTCGATCTGATGTACTGAGACTGTGGTGGTAGCATCGGAAAACACACTAATTACTGTTACATTCCCACATACAGTTGGGCGCAAGAGAAAACACAGTAATATAATATTTCTTCTCCAGTAGCTTTTCATTAACCTTGGGAAAGGCCCACCCAGAGTGAACTGCTCTAACACAAATATAAAACTAAATTTATCCCATAAGACATCATACACAGTAACACACATCTCCAAATAAGTCCAGCGGGGAACTAAGATGGATTGGGTTGTCTTGGCAGAATTCAGTTTGCAGTTTTTCTGCCTGGATGTGATTTGATCTAAAGCCCTTGAGGTGTGTGTGACAATGTAGCTATGACTACAGTGCAGGAGAATTCATTCTGTTGTGCTTCCTACTGGTGTCATATGTTGGGGGCCGAGTGAACTTGTTTAGACATGGCCCAGCGTGTATGTGTGCGTGTGTGTGCTCTCTATCCTATCCTGGGTGGAGAGTCTTCAGGTATGTGCACACAAATACACTGAGACATGCATAGCATATACACGCGCTTCGTGCTGACTAAGCCCATTGAATCAAAGATGAGCCTCAAAAAGAGGTTCTCTTTCCGAATAGCAAGGCACCAGAAAACAGTAAGTATGCCTGAGAATCTTTCCGTTTGGGTCTTTTTTTCTTGCTCGTTTATCCTTGACTGGCTTGACTTTGTTAGATCAGCTGCTTTACTCATTAGTCGCCTCTCTAGCAGCTGTGCTGGGGAGTCTTGACTGGCCTCAGCAGGGTTTCAAACTGGCTGTCAGGAAAAGAAGTGTTTAACACTTCTCTTTTGCCTCCGATGTTGATTTTTTAGATGTTGTAACCAGCCGTCTTCACCTTAAGCAGTGTTTGCCTTGTGGATATATCTTCAGTCCATCCACACAATCCATCTTTGTCCATGTGTATCGCAGAGAAGCTAAAACATGCTAAGACATGCCAGGAACTTTTGTTTGGATCTGGTGCTTGTCTCCTGTAACACTGTTTTAACTTCAGCCAGTGAATATACTGTTCTTTTTCTTCGTATGGCTTGTTTGCCTTTTGTTGACAGCAACTGTCAGAATGGTTACTGTTTATTCATAATACGGACCTGTCAGAATGGTTAATATATACATAATAATCTCTAAGACATTTTGATTGTAAAGCAATAAAACATGGAAAAGCCAGTGTTGGCTTCCTTGGATCCAATAAACTTTTTTAACTGTTGACAGCTAGCAGCAGCATATTTTTAAGATGGGATTAAAACCAGGTTCAGCTCTAGTTAAGTATGATGTTGAACTTGAAGTTAAAATAATGGATTGTTACGTGTTATCCTTCCATAGACACCAAAAATCAACACTGTTACTGACCTAATAATACTGTAGGTGTGGTGCAATTTGTTTGCAGAGTGCCACCGAAGGTGTAAGCAGTCAGGAAGAGGAAGAGAGTCTGGCAGGTGTGCGTAGGCATCACACATTAAAAATGGGATTGCTCCCAGCAAACATGGGAAGCAGTGATATGTTAGCACTTCTAGTTCTTTTTGTGCAAATGTAGCATTCATACATATGCTGCAAGGAACGTTTTGCTGAATACATTTTGCGTGTGTTTTATGAGACTAGAGGAACAAGCGACATTTTGTCTCAGTTTTAATAGACAGGAGGAACAAAGCTTTGTTGCGGCATTTTTCAGTTGAAAAAATTTGTCTCAAGTTAAGCGGTGAAGTAATAATAGTCCTTTGAAAATCTTAATATGTACCATGTTTGTCTGGTTTTAAAGCCACAGGGAAGTTACATTTGTGACTGCTTTCTCATTTGGTTGAAACTGGTTTTGTCGCTACACATGTATGTATGTGCAAAGTAGGCCCTAGAAATGATGATCCTAATTCTACTTTGTTAGATTTTCTCTCCTTCTGAAACTTGGCCAGTTCTTATCACATTGGTCACAAACTGGTTTGCCCCTGCCACATAACACTTATAAAAACTATGTATACCAGCTTAAGTGGTCTCACTGTCTAAGTTTGAGCAACTTATGAAGCGATAGCATGCTATCGAGTGTAAGTTATCAAGCATAGCTTACTGTGATAATTGTGAAAACCCAATAAAGGCAGGCTGTCTGGCAGCAGAGTGTGTCTCACCATCTGTCAGTTTACACATAAAGGAATTCCCGATTCTGTGTACTTCTAGTAATGCAAGAAAAGTCCAACAAAATAATTAAAGTTTGGGAGAAGAACTATGCCCTAAGATCCTCTTACTTCGAACCCTCCTATAAATTTCAATCTCATCCAAGTTTTCTCATCCAATATCCCTGCTTCTCGGTCCTACCCCTGTTTGTCATTTTATAGCTGCTAGCCATCCAGAGTTCTCTCTCTTCCGCTTGTCATACCATCTCATACTATGAATCTATGTTGACAGCTTTATCCAAACTTGTAAATCAATGAATTCAGCTGTTTTTGTTTTGATTGTTTTTTATTCAGTGAATTCAGCTGTTGTTGTTTTGATGTGTTAGAAAGGTCTTGATTCTGCATTACTATGGTTACTCACTGCACTTTGATAAGTAGAACATCATAATGCCTGATGTGGTGCCATTAAACAGACTAAACCCCTTGAATCTGTGCTTGTGTAGTCTAACCCCTCTCCTTCCGCTCTCTCTCTCTCTCTCACTACCCTAATGGTACACACCCAGGTCACTGACTGCAGTCTCCACGAACGACAGCAAAACAGAGATGCTTAACAGAAACAGACATTTTTTTTAGTGATTATCAGTTATAAATGTCAAAACCTTGTATTAACTGTTCACGTTATTACAATGTAACTGCTTTGTCACAGTTATGGTTTTAATTCAAACGTATAAATATATATTACATTATATTCTCTAGAACTTTAGCTCTTCCTCATTGTCAACGCCTTGCTTTTGTGTCTGAAACTTGTCAGCTGGGTGATGAGGCAGATGTCTGTTTATAAATCTCTTAAACTACAGTGCAGCCCCCACCATTCAGTGTGGCGACCACATTCTGCTCTTGCTGAAATCCCCTTGCACTGCATAATAACATGCTTCCTAATGGGGCTCTAGGATATATTTAAATCACCAAAGTTTGAAACACGTGTCACTGGTGGCTGTACTGTCTGTGGTTGGAAGTGAGTTGAATTGTTACCACAGTGTTCCACTTGAGGATTCCAGGGTGGTGGCAGCAGTTTATCAACTGAGCTGCTTCTTCCGTGAGTGACTAACATATCATAGCTGCCTGTTTTCCTGATCTCTCTTTCTCCCTCTGTTTCCCATTACCTCCTGATTTGGTCTCTACCTCTATCTGAACCACAGAAGTGCCAATTCAGAGCCAAGAAGGGGTTCAGTGTGGAGCTGGAGTGGCTTGGGTAGTACCATGAGGGTTGTTTGAATAGGAGAATGAGCAAACTTTGTCATGCTCTGCCTTACAAGCAGGTTCCTCTGCACTGGAGAAAGGAGCAGTTGCTTGCCCTGCAGATCATTACACTAAATAAACCCATCCATAGGCTTGGAGCATGAATCTTGTTAGCAGAATTTAGCTGGATCAAGTTCAAGCGAATTCAGACTTTCTGCGTCTAAAGACAACATGTCAGGTCTATGTTTTGTTGTCTTTTAACTTTGTATGGAGCAAGGGTACTGGCCTGCACAGATCTGTGCCCTCAAGCTTGTTCACACTTTGAAGTGGCCTCCCGAAGAAGGTTTGTGGTTTTTTGGAGCCTATGTCTCTCTCTCTCTCCTCTGCTCTCTCTCCTCTGTGGAGTTCGCTTAAGAGCATTCTTGGACTAGGCTATTTTGAAAACAGATACACAAGAGGCTTTAGCTGTGTTTATCTTTTTGTCTCCACTCAGCTATTCAGTAAAAGATATTGGAAATGTTTTATTCAATATTTTAAGAATTCCTTGACTAAGAAGTGAATAAAAGTAGTAATGATCGGACATTGATCATATGTAATCTAGTGTATTAATCTATTCACATATGTTTTGTCAATTTCTTGTCCTTGAGATTTTATCTGCACTTTTGAAATATGATGAATTCTTGATTTCTTAGCTTTCTAGTGTCTTACTAAAGATTTCAGTACAGGACTGACATTTTACAATGTCTTACAGTACTTTTGTACTTCTTTGCAACTAACCTAGTTGCAAACACTAATTCCAGACTTTTGAACTCTAGTGTATATACTTCATAACTAAGTATAAATACAGTTGAATGCACTTAATTATACCAGGCATGCATTTTGTCACTTGAAAGACCCTGATCCTAGCCAATTTTCCTGTTAAACCCTTAATTAGCATATGAATACCCACCCGATTATCCTGAGCACACTTAATGTGCTCAGTGATCTCAGCTTTGCAAAGAGAGGCATGCTGGGGAAGGAATGCACCCTTTCAGACTGCTGATGAGCTAATATTGACACAATAACATACAATGGCAAACGGTTCTGAGGTCTGAGGACTGGGACTTTCATTTTGGTGCAGTAAAATGTGGGTAAATGCATGTAAGCGCGCATGGTGGAGCTTATAAACTATAAACTCCAACCACTCTGCAAAACAAAACATGTGCATACCTACGTTAGACAAGATCACGTTTTATCTGCAGTTGCAGAAGTTGTTAACACTCTCTTTGCTCTTCGACTACATTGTGTCTGCTCACCTCACTGCGGTTCAGATGGAGGTCGAGAGCAAATCAGGAGGCTGGCATTGGGAACAGAGGGAGATATGAAGAGATCAGCACCCAAGGCTTTTAAACATGACTTTCATTCCACTTCCTCCCACTGAATAAATAGTGTATGTATTTGTGGTACCACCCATAAACACACACAAGCACCCACCCACACACACACACACACACACACACACACTCAATCACTTAATCAATGTCAGGAGGTAGGATCATGCATCTATCTCATTTTATGTAGAGTATGTCTTAGGCCACTGAGAAAATGATCTGCAAAGGTATTTATCTGGGTATTAATTTGTTCAGAATAACAATAACCAAAGAATATATGAAAATAAAATACTACTTGATTTTATTTGTGGGAGTATGTTAGCTTAACCCACTATTTACCACCCAATGTTTGTTTAAATGAATCAGGCTTTCATTCAATTAAATCAGGTGCTGCTATTAGAATTGAACAAATCCATGCCAAAGTGCACTGACAATTTAAGAGCCAGACCCATGTTCTAAGTATATTAGAACAAGATATTCTTTACAGTTACATTCTTTACAGTGTTTATTTTAATGTTAGTGGTTTTACTGCTGAGACAAATAGTTCTAAACCATTTTATTGACTGACTAAAACTTGCACAGTATTGTATTCAGTCCATATATTTGTATCTCCTTATATGCAGGATAAAAACATTACATTGTATTTCTTCTGAAATTAACCATGTTTTGTGTGTCTGTGAAAACACACACACACACACACACAACCCTATGTCTATTTGACATGGTGTAGATTTAAAGGAAATCACCATATCTGGGTCTTATTTAGGTCAGTTACCACATGCTAGGGACTTGGATATTTATTTCTGTCCTCTCTCTCTCCCTCTCTCTATCATTCTCTCTCTCTCTCTCTCTCTCTCTCTCTCTTTTTCCCTCTTCGGTTAACAGAAATCACAAATGCACACCCACAGTAACTGCTGAGCTACTGGTATGTGAGCAATTTTATTGCTTTTGAAGTACTTGGGCAAAGCCCTTTGTTTAGGTTGCAGACAGTCTGGGCCAAGTGCGTGTGTGTGAAAAGGCCTGGCTCAGGTCATTTGGTGGTGTGTGTGTATGCATGTGTGGGTGGTACCCTGAGCAGAGGTGTGAACAGCTGTGTGCAAAGCCACCAGGGCCCATCCACAGCTACACTAACAGGCCCGTCTGAGGATCCCTTTGTAAAAACCCTCCCCTTTCCACAAACACAGCTCACACACATGCACACACACTCTCCCACACATAGTCAGGATGAGAAAGGTTGCTGAGATGTCAGGAGGAACTCCCTACAGTTCAGACTTTTCTCATATCTCCTCTCTTTCTTCCTCTTACCCAGTGCTTTCCTCTCCTCTTTCCTCACAGAGTCAGGATGACTGTTTCTCATTCATGTCTTTCTTTGTTCTTTTTCAGTCGGCTGCGTCAGACGGCGGTGAGTATTTGCTTTTTAAATTCTAGTACAATTGTATAATGATACAAAGGTTTTTCATGACATTTGGAAGCCATTGTCATTCGGTTCAACAAGCTCCATAATGCAGACTAAGCATTTGGGCCAATATTTTGTCAGCACATTGTTAGTGCTGGTCAAAATATCATCTATACTGATGTACTGATATTAGTGCTACAAAAAGGGTGCAGTCCTGATAAGTATTAATAACGTAGTTAACTGTAACATCTCATTTGCTAAATCCTTCTGGTTGAAAGAGCAATTCAAATGACATACAAATCTAAAAGAGTATTACATTTCCATTCTGTAAACTTTTGTAACAAACAAACTTTTGTACAATACTGTGAAAGGTTTCTTTAATTTTGAGCTGAACAAAACAGTCAAAACAACTTACATTTGTAACAACATACACTGTAAGATATTCTTTTAGCCTAAAGTAGTGGTACGCAGAAAGCATTAATAACTCACATTGATAACTTGGGATTGCCTTGTAGTTGTTAGTGGTCTTTGTATAGGTTTGTTTTCCGAATATCTTATCTAAAGTACATTTCGAAATGCTTGCTAACCCATGCCATGCTAAACCCACTTTTAATCAGACTGCTAGCCTGGTTCATAAAACTTTTTTTTACTGTGGGGTTCTCTCTTCAGATGTTTCCCAGCATTTGTGGATGTATATTTAAGGCTATCAGACCGGTCTTGCTGAGACCTTTTGGAGCTCGGCCATTTGTGCTGCTGTGAACGGGCTGTAATATCAAGACTGAATTGACAAGGAACTGATTAGCGTTTGTTAGAGGTTGTGACAGTGGTATTCTGAAGGCTCTGTCTGGGCTTGTCTACAAACCAGTATCTCTCACGAGGAAGACAACTGTTATAAATGACACATATCCTAACCATCTTTAAGCTTATAGGTTTTTAAGCCAAATTCCAGGGTAAATCTGTAATCATGTTAACATGCGCAATGTTATACAAATGCATGCATTTTCTCACATTTTGACCGGACTAACTGACAGTGAGATTGTACACATGACTTGACTTGGAAGACAGGTTGTTTTTGATTGTCACTTCATTTTCAAAGATGTATCTTTGGTCAGAAAACCAGTACAGTGAAAAAACAACAAAAAGGGAATGAAGTGTTCCCGAAATTAAAAAGCGTTTTATTATACTATGGCTGTAGACTAAAAGTGTAAATACTTCCCAATCTCTTTCAGCATGAGAAAGAGTGGTATGAAAACTCTACTGTTTTCAATCAGTAGAGCAAATTCATAAGGGACTCCACTCCCTATTTGGGAACACTCTCTACTTTGAGTAAATGAAGAGCTTCTCTTATTTTTGTTTTATTTAGGCCATATCACCTCTGATCTTTGCTTTGGTGTTTTCTCCTTGCCACATGTAGAGCGAGGCGTCATGGAGCGGCACAACTGTGGTAGCGTTAGCAGTTTGGAGAGCAACGGCAGCCTGCCCAACGTCCCCAACAACCACCAGCTCTTGGATCGCCGTGTTGCATCATGGGCCATCTGCTTTGAACGCTTGCTTCAGGACCCCATTGGGGTGCGCTACTTCTCCGTGAGTGTCCCCTTGTGTGAATTCTGACTTGGTTTTTTGACATCTCTCATTTCAGCATATACCTAGCATTGATTATTACAGAAATATGATTATTTTTACATACTTCTGCAGGAGTTTCTGAAGAAGGAGTTCAGTGAAGAGAACATCTTATTCTGGCAGGCGTGTGAATTCTTCAGCCAAGTCCCCGAACATGACAACAAGCAGGTCAGTAGTTATTGTCATACCAGTCTCTTCCAACTTGTTCTCTCTCGTTATCAAATCTTGGATGCACAACCCGATTTTCTATGCGATCAAAGTAATGTTTATTTCCAGCAAAGTAACTCAACTTGTAAGGGCAGGCCAAGAAGTTGACTCCAACAGGAACATACATACACACACAGATCTGCCTGTAGTGGCTGTTGTACTGTATTGATGTGATTCCTGGAATATGGATTTTCCCTAGGTTTATTAACTCCTGCAGAAAGTAGGTGTGTGCGTAAAAAGCATACCAAAAAGGTTGTGCTGCTATCACTTGTTAGTTGCAAACTAGTAATGAAGTCAGCCCAGTAAATTTAAATATTTGTGGTGAGCAAAAACGTGTAGCTTGAATCCTTTGTTTTGGTTAAATGTTAATTTAATTAACCCTTTGCACTCTATTTCTTCAAAAATGTATACGGTGTGAACCCCCAGCTCCTCCGTGAGATTCTCTGATAAAATAACTCCATTCCTCAGTTTTATGTGGAGATGGGGGCAAAAATCTTCCGTGGTGTAAGGGATTATAAATACCAAAGGTTGTCTTTCTCTGTGTCAGTAGTTTTCTCATCTTAATCCTCATGCTGTTGTGTTGTTGTCACCAGTTATCCCAGAAGGCCAAAGAAATCTACAACAGCTTTCTGTCCAGCAAGGCCACTACTCCAGTGAACATTGACAGCCAGGCTCAGCTTGCAGACGATGTTCTCACTGCACCACGACCTGACATGTTCAAACAGCCACAGCTACAGGTGGGCTTTACTTTGTATATAGGCATTCAAATTCACAACTGTAGTTACTATTGTATTTTTGCAACTAAAAAATTCTATAATAATAATAATACAACTACTACAACTACTACTACTGCTACTACTAATAATAATAGTAACTATACTTTATCCTGGCTGTCTCTGCAGATTTTTAACCTGATGAAGTTTGACAGCTATGCTCGCTTCCTGAAATCTTCTCTGTATCAAGAGTGTTTGCTGGCTGAGGTTGAAGGGCGACCTCTCCCTGACCCCTACCAGGTGCCCTGCAGCCCTGCACCCTCCAAACACAGCTCAGACCGCTCTGCTTTCTCCACTCCAAAAAAGGTAACACGGCTGTTGCTATGGAAACAGTGCTAGCCAGTTTAGACAAAATACAGATCATGAAATCCTGGTGTCTATATTTACAACCTGAAAGTAAATATATAAACCTAAAACTGCTTTTTGGTTTTATTTAGTTCTTTCTTATATAATTATGTTTTCTGAACTGCTGTGATATTGGCTTCTTTGTAATACAGGACACTCGCAGGTCTAGAACAGGCAGGTCAAGCGATGATCTCAGAGATGACTCCGACAGGAAAAATGGCATTTTCTCCTGGTACAGAAACCGCAGCTTTGGAAAAGGGCCAAAGAAAAGAGAAATCACAGATTTCAGTTATAGTAAGTATAGTGTCACTTATTTCTTTGTGTCAGTACTTTATAATTTTGATCACTTGTGTGTTTCTGTAGATTTGTACAATTTTTAAATATATACAGGTAATAGTTAGCTCTGATTGGGATCCTCACTTTGCATTGTCGTGTTCTGCTTGTACTGATTTTATACTGAATTTGATAGATAGGGTGAATATCATGAACCTCACTATCTTTACCTTATGTTTCTCCAGGTAGTAATGGGCGGAGGGAGTCTCAGGGGTCTCTATCTTCCAGTGCCAGTCAGGAGCTAAACACATCCACTGGGAGAAATGAGGTAACTGCTGCACAGTGATCATGATGCACCTCTAGCGAATACTGCACTGTATTTGCATAGTTTGATGAATCACTGCGACCCATTATGCTGCAGCCAGTTTATGAAAGGGACTACCATAGGATACCTCTGATAAGATATCATTTGGATGGTGGACCATTCTCAGCCCGGTGTTAGGATTGTCAGCAAACTGTCTGAACCAGATGAATAGGACTGAGCAACAACATGCCAGAACACAGAGAGCAAGCTCACAATGATATTAAATCTGCATCTTCTTGTTATGTGAAATCAGTATTTTGTAGGGTGTATTTCAGCATTTCTGTTCAGCCAAGTATCTTCTCTAAATGTATGTTGGTGTGTGTGTGTGTGTGGCAGTGTGATCAGAGGGACAGAGAGAGGTTGATCAGATCGTGCACAGTAACACTTCCTGATGGATCAAGCTGCTGCGTGCCTCTGAGGCAGGGAGCTTCCATCAGACAGGTTCTGCTGGAGCTCTGCCAGAAACAGCACATCAACCTCGCTGCAGTTGACCTCTTCCTCACTGGAGGAGAGAAGGTACAAGCACTTTATTTACTGTCTATCACTCTCTGGGAATTGCTATACTCCTGTAATGTTTTGTTTGTTTCAGCCTGTAACACACTGTTAAATGTCTTGATCACGTATTTGTTTTTCCCTTAAAGCCACTGGTGTTGGACCAAGACAGCATGACTCTTAGTTGCAGAGACCTTCGACTGGAGAAACGTACTTTATTCAGGTAAACTCCTTATACCTTATTTATGGAAACAACAAGAATAGAGTGACATTTTAGAACAGTAACACTTTATTGCATGTCATTATATGAGAACAGAGCTCAGTATTAAAGGTGGTTCTGCCTTCTCTAGGGGCCACTCAGTCACCTATTTTCCACAAACCTTTATTCCTGCTGTTTTTCTGAGTTTCATAACGCATAGGAAAGAGTATCAAACACATACATGGCTGTGTACTTGTGTTATAAATATTTCTCATGTGCCTACTATTTTCAGGCTGGATCTGGTGCCCATTAACAGATCAGTGGGCTTGAAAGCCAAGCCCACCAAACCCATCGCCGAAGTCCTGCGCCCTGTGGTTGCCAAGTACGGCCTCCGCCTTAGCGACCTGGTGGCCAGAATTGTGAGTAATTTTGCCATGGCAACGTACATTTGTGGCAGTATTCACCACATCTGTGGCTAAACAAGGGTGGGGCAGTATGGTTACAGACTCTATGTGAAAGTGCTGGTCTAGAACCGGTTTCTCCCACATTAAAAGGACCAGACGTGGTTTCGGACAAAGGGCAGAACTGCTCTGAGATCTGTACTTCTGCTACTAAAGTGAATGTCTTAGGGTGTGGTGGATGGTGTGACCTACAGTTCACTTCTTTTTCTTTGCTTACGTGTGCTAGATGTTACAAAACTGGCAGACCACTACCCAGAATTTGGACTGTAATAGCTACAGATATAGCCCACTCCCTGCTCCACAAAACAGAAGGTTTATTTTTGTCAGTTGTTCTAAAAAAACATGTTCTGGTGCTAAAATAGACATAAAACCATAGAAACATTTTTGTGTCCTGTTGTGTAGAACAGATTTGTATCATGTAAAGGGCCATATCTTGTGACTATTCAGTGCTAAATATTAAATCTAGATCTGTGAAATGTCTGATTTGAACTTTCTTGTGAACCTCAAAGCTTTTTATGGAAGCTAAATATTATTATTTCTCGTTGTTCAGAGTGGGGAGACAGAGGCATTCGATCTGGGACTGCCCATATCCAACCTTGACGGCCTACGAGTAGTCCTAGAGAGGGCAGATCCAAGTTCTTCCAAAGGTATTCCACTTTAAAAAAAAAACTTCTCAGGAAATGGGGTCATACATATATTTCATAAGCATAATACACATGTTGCATATGTATGCAGAGAGAGAGAGAGACAGAAATAGAGAGAGAGGGAGAAACATAAAAGACGAGACAACTGGTATTTGGAGTTATTTTTAAATCTATTACAATCATTTGTGTTACATATTGTACGATCAGCATAAAATGAGACCATTTGAACTCTTGACGCGAGGTGATATGAGCGCCCCAAATTCGTGTAAATTAGATCCACCTGACAGTCATTTAAATAAGTACTTCAGTGGAAGGGATAAGACTGAAAAATCTGATCTTTTTTGTTAAGGCATTAATATGGGCAGTTTCACAAACTTTACATTTCACAAAGTTTAAATTTAAAAAAAGACTTTTGGACCACACTGGACGTTTGAATCCTGACAATACAAATACACCTACACACATTTTTCACTTTTTCGCTGAATATGTCAGTGTGCCAGGAGTGAGTATCCTCCAAGTGATAGGAGACACACTCCGACACACATTTATCGTCTTGTGCTACATTCAAGGTCATCAGTAATAGCCATTACAAAAACTGTGCTCTGTTTGACTCTCAAAACAGACAAGTCTAAGACGATCTCCTCCAAAACCCAGGCACCACCTCTGACCAGTAGGGGTCTGTCAACACCGGTAAGTGTTTGTGTGACATGGTATTTGCATGGTACAGTTGTTAATGGTACCTCCAGGCATGTCCTGCTTATGCTCCTTGTCAAATTTATTTCAAAAGAGTTACTATATGTGTACCAGCAGCCCTACTGTCAGCATCAAAGAATAACCTGTTCCTTACCTTGTCATTGCATCACCAGGCGGATAACAAGTCAGTTAAAAATGTGAGAGGCGGGGGTGGAGATAAGCAGCCTATCACAGAACCATCACAGAAGAGGAAAGGCAACAAAATTCATCTGGATGAAGCTGAAGGTGAGGAATCAGATCCTCTTTATAAGAATAGGACAAAAAAATAAAACATTGCACTTTCAGTTCTAAAGTATGATATTACAGCTTAAAAAGTGCTGTGAATATATATACATGACTGCACACATCAACGTAGTTTTACTTTGTTTCTATATGAGAAATTGAAATGCTTGGTGGAAAAATGATATAGTTATGTAACATCAGTATGTTTTATATATACAGTAAACCCCCGCGATAACATTCCAAGAACAACTGCAAAATTTGTGATGTGGTTAGGAGAAATGCCTATTTTTATAGTGTAAAACCTAAATATTCCGCCGAATATGCTCCCAAAACACTTTAATTTGATTTTAAAGTCAGCTTAATACATTACCCTAAAAAATATAAAGGTAAAACTCTATTCATACTGCACAGTGTACACTGAACTGCTGTCTCTCGCAGTGCATTATCTTTGGTATGCGCTGTTGTTTCCTTTGGTATAAGCAGTTAAATAATTTACAGTAATAAAAATACATGGCTTTAAGAAGAACAAAATGAAAAACACAAGAAGAGACAGCGCCGAGCGAGATGCATCACAGGGCAGCAGCAAATCAGCAGCAAGGAGAAACGTTCTCGGATTGGCTACTTTCAAACCTCCTGACTCTGACTACAGCTGTCTTTCTTTGTGTTCTCTGGACAGTCCCAAAAGTTAATTAAGTTAATATTTATGTTACAAACTTAGTAAATTATATTTTTCTTAATAATTTAGCACTAAAATACATGAAAAATTGTATATTGCCACGGAAAAAGCTGTGATGTCTGCCACGCCCCTGCATCCTCATGTTGGTTGTTTATGTTTGGGCACAGCGCAAGGTGCATCTGATTGCCTTGCTAACCGCCGCGCCCAAACATAAACAGCCCAGAGCGAGGGGGCATGGTGGACGAGGCTCAGACATTACAAAAATGCGGAGGATATCTGTGATTTCTACAAATGTGCGGAAGTTTGGTTCTCTGAAAAAATCTGCGAGAGACTGGAGCAGCTATACCTCGATTAAGCAGAGGTTTGCTGTATATATACTGATTATTATCATTTCATTTCTCTCAGAGTTCTTTGAGCTGCTGAGTCGGGCTCAGAGCAGCCGTGCTGATGATCAGAGAGGCTTGCTGAGAAAAGAAGATCTGGTTCTGCCTGACTTCCTGCGCCTGGAGCCTGACGCCAGTGGCCCACCTGCTTGCTCCACCCCCACCTCCCAAAAACCAGGCCACAGCAAAAACAAACCCCAGCCCGCCACTTCTAATGGTCACCTGCACAGTCCTGAGCCAGTCCCTTTCACACCTCCCCTCTCCCCCATACTCCAGCCAGCCCACCAAACCCAGGGACAGAACGGGGAGAGCTTGGGTGACCTGACGCTAGTAGGGGAGGGAGATATCACCAGCCCCAACTCTACCTTACTGCCCCCCGTACCGTTTCCCCCACCCCCACACGAAGGCAGCCTGCCAGAGGCCAACTTCACCCCACCACCGCCCTGCGCCCACAGCCAGCCCAGCTCAGGTATTTCTCCCACATGACTAGCTGTGTGTCCTGTAGTGTGTGTGCTGGGTGTTTGTGTGTGGTGGCTGACGTTTGTCCGTGAATAGCAGAGCCAAGAATGGACATCTGAATAATTATATTAACATGGTCAGGTAGACCTGACGTGCACTTTATGTTGTTTGGTTTCATACTGTTACTGTAAATAATAGAAATGTTGTAAAATGTTTTACTTGCTCGCTTCAACCCTTAGAAGGCCTTGGAAGTTATTGTCAGTGATAACAACAGCATCATGTAATCCAATACTATTATTCTGATATGTTACTATGATCTGAATATATTGTTATAATTAGTCTTATTTTCAATGAAAAAAACATGTTATGTTTTTGATGCATTTTGATGCATCTTATTTTTTAACATCTTATGTTTTCATTTGTTGATTTAAAAAAGTAAGCAGTGCAGACTTGACTATGTTGATGCAATGTAAATAGTATGTAAATGTAATTCATTGCATAACTGACTATATATATGTAATCACAGGATTGCATTCCAGTAGTATAGCAAAACAAAATCAATAACTCTCAACTTCTAAGGGTTACCACAAAATAGTTTTTGCTAAATGTATTTCAAGGATACCACAGATGGTATATGCTGATATTTGCACCTTTCACACTGGTGCTTCCACGCTACTGCATTAAACGCAGTGTGTTTAAAATACTAATGATACAGAATTATTTTCATACTTGTTTAATCATTTTGTAGCAAGTGGCTAATTAGTAGCTGAGTCATCTTCCATCTTTCCTCCCATGCTGCAATTCAACAAAGCTGAAAGGTTGAGGCAAGAGGCTTTATATGATTACAGTTTACAGAATAGTCAGAGAAAAGCCAAAACTTTCTAAACTTAAACTGAGCTCATTCAAAAACTGTTAGGCAGTCATTACACATGCTTCTGAAGTTGCATTGTTGAATTGCAAGCCATCCCGCCTCCTCTGTAGCTCGCTGATTTTGTATGTCTAATAAACACTAAAGGTGAAATCACACTAGACTTGCCTGTGATCATGTATAGTGTTGCTCTTCATAATTCATTTCCACTCTTGTCGACCTCTTCGTTTCCTCTTACCTTTTTCTTCTATATATTTTCTTCTTCTTTGTGTTCTTATTGAAGTTTGTGAAGGACGCTCAGAATGCCAACGACCAAGACACAACACAGTACTTGAAAATCAGATAGCTTGGAACATCAGATAACTGTCATATTATATAAAGTCCAAGAATTGCATCAATAAGACATATGTGATCTGGGTGCATGCACAGAATTTTGCTTCTTATTCGCATTATTTCTTTTTTTTGTTATTGTTGTTTTGATTTTAAATTAAGAAACAGTACACAAATCACATCCATCACATTCAGCCTAGCAGAACATAAAACTTTATCCAGTGTCTGTTAGTGTTTCAGGTTTCAAATGGTACTGCACATCTTAGAGAGTATTCCTACAAAAATATATGAAACAAATGTTCTCTTCCCACAAAAGTCTTCTTTAGCAGCAAGGGCTATCTGTGTTGTAAAGAAATGCTGCCACCTTGTGGTTAGATATACACTGTACATGGGAATCAGGGGAACTTCAGGCTGGAGTCCAGTCCAGTTAGGTTTTCCTTTCTCTTCAGTCTAAATAAAGCTGGGAATTAACTGATGAGTTAATCGAGTGTATTTAAGCATTTAAGCTTTGCAAGAATCTGCATCCCCCATAATTACAGTACAGATTAACTTGTGTTCAACAAGAAAGTAAAACACAGTGAGGCCATCATGTAGTATGGGGTAGTTTAACTTCAGCCAGAATGGATAATTCAGTGTCTGTTAACGCAAACGTTCAGTTTTCCTTTATAATGTTTATTTACTTCCTTGGCATATGCAGAAAGCTCAAATATAATGCTTTTTTAATTGTGAATTAAATTAAACCACATTGCCAATTAAATTAAACCACATTTTCATCGATTCAGATAAAGGTAACCAACAAAAGAAAATTTATTATACTGTTCTTGGATACTGGGTTGGTGCAGAAAGGGTGGACAAAAACATGATTTCTGTGATTTTACTGAATCATCCAATGACCTGCATCTTTTTGTGTTTGATCTAAAATACCTCTAACTAATAAACTGTAAGCTTTTAAGTGCTGCTTAATTACAAAGAGGGTAATTAAGAAGCTGTTGTTTGTTGGGTTACAGCAAGATAAATGCAAAATGTGCATAGTGCATTATACTTAAATTAAGAATGACTGTACTAAAATGGCACGTCCAGCTCTCTTATTTCACCCCATGCACACAAGCCCCTGTATCTGACGCCTGCCACTGACTCTTTTCAGTTACACACACACACACACACCTCTGTGCACCATAACCAGACAAATAACCTCACTAAAATAAATCTCTGCATGTTCCACCAGCTACACCTCTAATTAAAAGTAACTAAAATGTAAGATTAGTTGACTAAAATGTAAACCAACAGACCAACACACAGAATCTTATCTTTCCTGCTTTTCGTTTCATTTTTTTTTGGCAGATATCTTTCCACACGCTTTAACATTTTTCTCCCTCAGGTACGAAGGATGGTGGAGAAAGTTGCCCTCCAGCCAGCTGTCACCAGAGGGCAACGTGTCCTTCAAACAAAATAGTCGGTGTGGACGGGGTTAGTCTGGAGGACAGCTTTGAGGGTTATGCAGCAGAGCTTCGTCAGTGTCAGAGCAAAATGAAGAATGGCACTTACCCCTCCATGGACCCCACGCGACCCCTCAGCAGCCTATCAGACAAAAACAACACAGTACAGTACAAAGCCACATTTGTATGAAACCTGTATGAAATTTGGTGTTAGGCTACATAGTGCACTCTAAAACAGATGGGCTATAACAACATATCCTTAACAGAACACATTTGTGCGTTTGGTTAAGGACAGGTTCTCTGATTCTATTGATGCGTTTTTTTTAACCCTTTTAACAGTCCTTTTAACAAAACCTTTTCTGAGACTGCAGAGTTTTTCATTAGCTGTCTAAGGGACAAATTAGACTTTCTAGTGCAAAGAAAAGTAACTGTGTACAAAAGTATTGTATAATTTTATTTCATAACTTATTAAAATGAGTTTTTAAAATAAAAAGATCTGGATCAGTTCATCTAAAAAGTTAAGGTATAGACTTATAGGTAAAGTGTACTTACAACCCAGTCATAATTACAGCCAGAAGAACAGTGTACTATTGCTATTGTCATTTTTAATGTGTAATACTGTAATAATTGTATGCTGATAAAATGCATGTTAATAGCTACAAATTAAAAGCCATAATTTGTAATGATTTTCTTTTGGCAGTGTTTTGTTTATATACAGATGCAATCACTTTCTTAGAGCCACACACATATATACACGTTTTATATGTACTGCTTATAATGGCAAAAAAAAAAAAAAAAAATATATATATATATATATATATATATATAAGAATAGGAAGTTAAAAAAGAAAAATAAATTTTCTTTTGGGACAAAGGTATACCTGAAGGCCCTGCATATCGTAGCATAATTGCTAAAAGTCATGTTTTGGCCAAATTGACTTTTATGCTATGACAATTATGCTATGAGGCTACCGATACTACGCTGCACCACATCACACCATGTGCCAGAGGGGGATTTTGGGCTTAGTTGCTTTTATTTTGTGTTGGAAGTTGGATTTTGTTTACCCATTTTTGTATTATTTGATTTGCCAAGCCACTAAATATGTTCTTTCTTTTTTCTTCTTTGTTTCATTGTAGGAGGTTAGTTTTGTTTAGTTAAAGTCATGTTAAATGTCTATTATAGGCCTAGTTAATATCAGTGTCCTTGTGCTTCACTGTTTGGTCGCTTACAAATGGTGGCAGTGGTGACATCAACCAGTGGTGGCCACAAGAAAACTGAAAGAGCAAGAGGCAGCTGCAAGGCAAACAGCACAGAACAAGTCAGCTGGAGTGTTTTAGGAATGGAAGAGATTGACTGTGGAGGAAAGGAGCAAACTGTGGACAGACTCCATGTGCACATGGGTCTGCAGAGGGAAGCAAGACAAGAACAACGGTTCAGAACACTTCAACAACACCTGGAGGCCCCTCCACCCAGTAGACCTCATTCTTGTGTGCAGGCTTTCGACCTTGACTGATTCAAGTATGTCAGGTCAGGTTCATGTACACCATGTGCCCAGAATGGAAAAGTTAACTAACAATGACGATGTTGAACATTTCCTCCTTGCATTTGAACATATTGCTGCAGCCTGTTGATGGCCAAAGACAGACTGGGTTTTCCACTTGATGCCTTTGTTAACTGCTAAAGCTGGAAATGCTTATGTGCCTTTGGAAATTGAGGAGTTGCTTGAATATGACCAAGTTAAAAGTGCCATCCTCTCCAAATATGACATTAACCCTGAGACCTACATGCAGAGATTCTGCTCTCTAGATGTGCAATTTGAAGAGAGTCCTAGAATTGTGCGTGAGGCAAAAGGTCAATATTAATAAAATTGGGGAAATAATCAGACTAGAGCAGTATCTGATGATGGTGTCCCCTAAGCTTCAGACCTAGATTCGAGAGCATTACCCAGGCTCAGTTTTGCAGGATGCTAAGTTGGCTGACACCTTTGTGGCGGCGCGAAAGTAGTGCCAGCCATGGAGCTGGCAAATCGTGAATAAAAACTGAATGCAATGATGTGGAGGTGCCAACTTCTAATATTTTATTTAGAATAGAACATAAAT
>JBBPCY010000013.1:15864102-15875892 GCA_037974405.1 Brachyalestes nurse
TTTAAATTAAGAAGAATAGTTGCTGTTCAATTCATGTTTTTGTGTTTTGCTTTGGTACCGAAATTGGTACCGAGAACTGTGGATTTTCACTGGTACTGATACCGAATATTGAAATTTTGGTACCGTGACAACATCTGAAAAGTGTGGCGTGCATTTGTATTCATCCCCCCATGCGTCGATACTTTCTTGAGCCACCTTTCGCTGAAATTACAGCTGCCAAGTCTTTTGGGGCATGTCTCTACCCGCTCTGCACATCTAGAGACTGATATTTTTGCCCATTCTTTGTTGTTAAATAGCTCAAGCTCAGCCAGATTGGATAAAGAGCATCTATGAACAGCAATTGCCACAGATGTTCAATGGGATTTTGGACTGGGCCATTCTAACCCATTCCATCTAAACCATTCCACTGTAGCTCTTGCTGTATGTTCATTGTCTTGCTGGAAGGTGAATCTCCTTCCCAGTCTCAAGTCCTTTGCAGCCTACAACAGGTTTTCTTCCAGGATTGCCCTGTATTTAGCTCCATCCATTTTCCCATCAACTCTGACCAGCTGCCCTGTCCCTGCTGAAGAAAAGCATCCCCATAGCATGATGCTGCCACCACCATGTTTCACAGTGGGGACGGTGTGTTCAGGGTGATGAGCAGTGTTACTTTCTCGTCACACGTAGCGCTTTGCAATTATGCCCAAAAGTTCAACTTTGGTCTCATCTGACCAGAGCACCTTCTTCCAAATGTTTGTTGTGTCCCCTGCATGGCTCCTGGCAAACTGCAAACGGGAATTTTTATGTCTTTCTGTCAAGAATGGCTTTCTTCTTGCCATTCTTCCATACAGGCCAGATATGTGGAGTACACGACTTATAGTCGTCCTGTGGACAGATTCTCCCACATGAGCTGTGGATTTCTGCAGCTCCTCTAGAGGGACTGTGGGCCTGTCGGAAGCTTCTCTGACCAGTGCTCTCCTTGCTCGGTCTGTCAGTTTAGGTGGACAGGCATGTCTTGCTAGGTTTGCAGTTGTAGCATACTTTTTCCATTTTTGGATGATGGATTGAACAGTGCTTGACATGTTCAATTCTTGGGATATTTTTTTATAACCTAACCCTGCTTTAAACTTATCTAGAACTTTATCGCTGACCTGGTGGGTCTGTCTGTTTGTTCACTAAAGTTTTCTAACAAACCATTGAGGCATTCACAGGTGTATTTATAATGAGACTAAATTAAACACAGGTGAACTCTATTATCCAAGTAGGTGACTTCTGAAGGCAATTGATTGGACAGGATTTTATTTAGGGGTATCAGAGTACAGGGGGCTGAATACAAATGCATGCCACACTTTTCAGATTTTTATTTGCTTAAAATTTTGAAAACCACATATTATTTTTGTACCACTTCACAATTATGTGCTACTTTGTGTTGGTCTATCACAGAAAATCTCAATAAAAAAACATTTAAGTTTGTTGTTGTAAGGTGTCAAAATGTGTAAAAGTTCAAGGGGTATGAGTACTTTTTCAAGGCACTGTATACACACACACACACACACACACGTGTGTGTGTGTAATTAATCAAGTAATAAAGAACAGAATTGCAGATCTTGCACAAAGTTCAGTCCGATATTTTTATGGTGTGTATTTTGTATGGTGTGTGAAACCTTACATTGAGGTCTGTGAATGTACATGAATATACAAGCTTTTTGTCGGCATGATACCTGCTTGCATCGCAGACCATATTCAACTTGCACAGCTCAACAGCTGTATTTCTACAACATTTCTGCTCAGTACAAAAAATCACTGCAGGATATCACACACATTAAAAAGTTCAGTTATATTCACATGTGGGGACTCTTGGTTTGAGTAAAATAAATGAATGAATGAATGAGAAAGCTGTTACAGTGGTTAACTGCCACTGGGCACAGACCTAGTTCCAAATATATCAAGACAGATGTTGTGTGTCATGAAACTGTCACATGACAATAATTATGGGATTAAATTTTTGCCATTTCACCTTCCACCCCATTCCACAACCAATTAAACACTATCATACACTTCAAATCTCTTACCTTGAAGTTGTTGTACGAAGTACCGGCTGAAGACTTTGGAGACAAAATTGAGTGGGTACCTCTGTAACAGGGTGCAGGCATGCAGCAGCTCCAGCAGGGCTTTGGGCTGGAATTGGGAAAAGCGGGCGTTCAGGACAGACTCTACTTTCCGAAAAAGTCTCCCTGCCTCCTGAGGCATATACCCCACAACTCCGAGGGCTTTTATCTGCCTGGACACCTGCCCTGTGGAATACTCATCTGCCCTGTACATGAAGCTTTCAGCAAACGCATCGAAAACTGCTGGTGAGTAAATACGCCGCCGCCCAAAGTACTGCATCACCTTGGTTACCGTTTCAGGGTGAGCGGTAAAGGTTGTCTTAGGCACATGCCGCTCTAGTGCTTCAACCAGAAAATGATCACTGTGTCCATAGTGCATGAGTGCAGACAGCACTATGGCCAATTCAGTGTCTGCAAAGTTTGGGACGTGTCGCACAGCCTGTTTGCAAAGTGCAATCACAAGTGGTAAAGCCTGTGCTTGACCCAGTGCAACCAGCACCCCTAGAGTCTCACTGACCATCACAGGGTCCATTTTCGGTGCTAGAGTAAGTGCTCGGGCGTTCATATCATTTAGTAAGTTCTGGTAGCGGCCACCTTCCGCCAAACCGGCAGCTAGCATGCTGTAGACGGTGGTCAGTTCTTGGGCATCCCAGTGAGCTGGACCTTTATCATGGAGCTGCCTCATAGTCTGTGTTAGCATGTTGGAGTCCGGCCCTTCTAGCGCAAAAAGCGCTCTAGCTAACCCACACAGTGCCCCAATGCTCAAACACCCCCTGTCTAACCTCAGCTGGCTCTCGGACATCAGCCTGACCACCAGGCGACTCCATGGATCCAAGTAGAGACGGGTGCAGCCTAGGAGAGCTTGTATTACTGCCTCATCTTCGAGCTCAGCCGAGTCTTTCGCCAGCTTTAGGCATAGCTCATTCAGAGTCTCATCAGACATCAACAGTGCAGGGTCTCGAAGACCCCCAGATCCATCCTGCTCCAAATCCGCCAGCCGGTGGAGGACAGAAGCAGCAGAAGCACTGGAAAGGTGTGGAGAGGAACGCAAAAGACGCAGGACTTGCCGAGAAGTAGTGCAGGAAGACAGACGATCTTTAAAGACATGATCCTCATCAGAGCTCAGGCGGTGCAGCAAAGATGTGGGATGTCCCACTGCAGAGGGGTCACGGACAGGACCAGACACAAGAAAGACAGGCTCCCGGTTTGTGATGCACAGCCACCTCTGTCCTGGTTCAAAAGGAAAACAGCCAAGAGGCACCTGATGGCATAATGAGGAGGTCCAGATACACATACGCTGCTCCCCTGCATTCAAAGTGGCCGGAGAGAAGAGAAGAGGAACCACAGCTTTCTTCAGCACCACAGCTTTCTGCAGCCTCTGCAGCACCGTCAGAGCCATGAAAGAGCGCTACAACATCCTTCACCTGGAATCACAAGAATAAGGAGGACACAGTAAATAAGTTCAGTTATGACCAGGCAATTTTTTTTATATTACATAGTGCACACTAGGGCAAAAGAGAATGCACTTAAACAGTTAAAGGGGAATTCCGCCAGTTCTGCAAAATTCAGTCACTGAGATGTAAACAAGCCCAGATTGGTTTGGTGTAAAATAGTTCACTGAAGAGATATTTATTGACTATACAGTGGTTACAGTGGTTGTGACAGGAACCAGAGGCTGCGATATAAATGTGTCTCCTGAGAAATGTCATCAGGATTCAAATGTTCCACATTTCTCATGCGTAAACCTCTGACATCTGCAAGCTGGACATCTTATCTACAACAAACAGTTCTCATAGATCATGCATATCATGCAGTCATGCCTCTAAGTGTTTAATTATAGCCAAAAGGAAGAAAAAATGTCTCACTGTACTGTACCCTTTCAAAATATTAAAAGCCTAGGATGGTTCCATTCACCAGCCATTGTTACTTTTCTAGGATGATACATTTAACACCAAACCGCTCTGAATTACTTTGTTTGCATCTTGACAAATAACAGGAATTTTAAATTGGTGGAGTTCCCCTTTCTTTACAGGTTTTGATTTGTCAGTTGCACTTAATGCCGACCACGTGGCTACTAACACTTAACTCAAACACTCTAGAAAAGAAAACAACCAAACGCTCTTAAAATGGGTTTTAATGGATAGGGCCTTCCTTTAAAATATTGTTTATGCTGTACCAACACTTTGCTCTCAACGTGAGGTATAAAATGGATAATGGCCACAGATTCACACAGTCGGATTATCTGTACAGTATATAAGGTGTCTCTCTAAAAAAAGTAAACGAGGTCTTATTCCTAACCTAACCATGTTTCCTCTGTCCTTGTGCCATTGAACTTCATGCTGCACTATATTGAGCAAACTACGTCCATTCTGTGTATTACCTTCACATGCTATAGCTGCAAAGACAACCATAAAATGTACCAGATCATAGCTAGATATCTCAATACTTATTAATAAATAAAAAGTCCTCACCAAGTGACAGCCTGTTTCTTGCTGTGTTACAGTGACTTAGCGTGTTACTCGTTCTAAAGAGTAATGCGCATGTCCACTAAATTCTCGATTTTGATTGGTTTAGATGTGCTACCATGGGGGGGCGCCAAAGAAACCTGCAGTGTCCCAATTATAGCACTTTTGTCCTGTATTCTGAACACAACCACATATTATTCAGGTTACTTGATTCTCATTTTTGTGGCAACGCGTGAACACTATATGGACAAAAGTATTGGGACGCCTGACTATTACAACAAAGGGATTTTAATGATGCTGCATTCAAATACAACGATTTCAAAGTTGCAGTCAGGGCTCTGTGGGCAGTGTTGTCAGATTGGGTGGTTTTTGAATGCTATTTTGCGGTTAAAAAATGGCTTGGGCGGGTTAACAAAAATTGGGCGGTTTTGACATTAGTTTCGCGGGTTTTTATATCACTTCGCACCTATGTTCTGTGAGAATGCATTCAGTCCAATCCAATCCATATTAAATACTTCTTTGACCCAATCAATCAGAGATGTAGATGGGCAGCATCACGCCAGAGTGCCCTCCCACTGCGTTCGCTGACCCTAACCCCTTACTCACGTTTTTTCCCTTAAAATTGGTTAGCAGATTTTTCATCTCCAGCTGACAGCCATATGATCTATCTCAGTGTTGACATTTAGAAATTGCTGCATGGATGTACAGTACTATAGCCTATATATCGTAATTACTTGTAAGTAAGCTTTAGCTTGATATTTCTACTTTGCAAGGATATAGGCAGCCACGGCAATTACTGTATCACTCAGGTAGATTTCATATTTTGTGCGGTTTTGAGTGCATTTTGGCAGGTTTTGGGCATATTTTAGGCTGGAAACAATCAGCAGAATCTGGCAACATTGTCTGTGGGGGCCAGTCAAGTTCTTCCACATCGAACTCATCCAGTCACGTCTTTATGGAGCTTGATTTGTGCACTGGTACACAGTCATGCTGGAATAGAAAAAGGCCCTTACCCAAACTGTGTCCACAAAGCTAGAAGGACGGCGTTGTCCAGAATGTGTTGGTATGCTGAAGCAAAAGATACTTTAATCATTTTTGAGGCAACACGTAATGTTTATTTAACGCTTCTCATGCTCACAAACTCCTGCATATAAGCTTCCGATACGGAACAGTCTTATCCTTCGAGTTTTCGTAACCCACTCTGACCAGGAAACACAAGATCTCATTTTAAAACGAGGCTTTCGAGTTGTGCCTTACTCAGTATGTCCCACGAGAGAGGGACATACAGCCGTCATGTAACGTTTGCCCCTTGCTGTTCTTACTACGGGATGCAGTGCTGAATGCCTGCCTTTACTGCGGAAATTGTTTGATCTTTGTCGTTTAATATACACTATATGGACAAATGTGTTGGGACACACCTCTTTAATTATTGAATGCAGGTGAATCTTAATGCTTCAGGATACCAAAACATTTTGCACGTCATGCTTCCAACTTTGTGGACCCAGTTTGGGGAAGATTCCAGCGTGACTGTGTCCCAGTGCAGAAAGCAAGCTCCATAAAGACATGGCTGGATGAGTTCGGTGTGGAAGAACTTGACTGGCCCCCACAGAGCCCTGACCCCATCCAACAACTTCGGGACAGAATAAGTTGGCACAAATTTCCACAGAAACTCCAAAATCTCATGGAAAGCCCTCCAAAAAGAGTGGCAGCTGTTCTAGCTGCAAGGGAGGAACCAATTCCAAGTGTATATGTTTGAATACAGTGTCATTAAAATCCCTATTGATAAAATGGTCTGGCGTCCCATTACTTTTGTCCATAATGATATGGATGTCAGTCTAGTTTTGTTGGCTCTTATTAAACGTATGGAACTTTATTACAAGGTCACCGGGAAGTCCGCTTTGAAATAGGTCAATTCTCAGGTCAATTCTCAGGTTAAAATTCCTTCTTATAATTTGGATAATACACGTCACATTACTGGTTCTTTTGCACTGCAGAAGCAGTGTTTTGCGGTGGTTCAGGGCATGCTAGAACATGACAGGAATGAGGAAACCACATTGGTATTAGAGTAGCACACATACCTAGATGCAATCTTACTGCAAATAACTCCTAATTGAAATATTACTAACAGTAGTAAACAGGTTTACTTATTTTTTAAATTATTTAATTGCAAAGTAGTTTTGATTGAATCAGAATTGAAACATAAGGCTGTGGAAAGTCTTAAATTTAGGTCTTATATCCATATATAAAATTCAACCTTGTTTAATGAAGAATTTGATTAAAAGCCTAAGACCACATCAGATGGTAGAAGGATTTGAGTAGTTTATTCAAAAAGTTCATTTTTATTATAAAATGTAAAAATTATGCTAGATCAGGCCATAACAGCAAAGGTGCCTGTAGCATTTCACCACCGCTTCACATTTTAACAGTTTTAAAGCACTGAGAAATAAGACCTTTTAGAGGTCTGCAACTGGTATGTGCATGTGTGTCTGCCGAGTCAAATTGAAGGTGTACCCAACTGAGAGGAGAAATCTAGAGAGAGACAAGATAAATGTAATCCAAACCTTGATTAGCAATACACATATATATAACCTCCACCATTTCACAGACAAAACCTAACAAATTATAAATATGGTCTGAAAGTGAATGGGTCTGAAGTAAACCACAGTTAAGCCAACTACACTAGATAACACGAACACCGATTAACAAACCGTGCATGGTTCCATAGGTGGCAAGTCCCTTTCAAAAACATCATTCATTCCTACAAGTTCAGTGATTTTATGTACTCTAACCAGTTTCCCACTCCCAAGTGTAACTTGAACTCAAACACACAAACACACAGCAGAGTCGTTGGCAGCTTTTCAGAAGGACTCCAGAAGCATTAAACAAGGCTCCTCTAATTACGAAAGGGGATTAAAAGTGGAAGGGCTAATGATGTATAGAGGTTTTCTGAGTTTAATCGTCCTTGTCTTTTGCTCCATGTTTGAGAATACGTGTAAACTCCACATAGTTGAAGTTATTCTTTTTGTCGATAGGTGCCTCCCTGAAGAGCTCGTCGACCTCCTCGTCTGTGAAGCGGTCACCCATAGTGGTGAGAAGCTCACGCAGGTAGTCTTCCTGGATAAAGCCTGAGTAGACAAGACAATAATCTGTTAAACAGGTGACATTTTACTGAGATTTTATGTTTATGCTAATTCATTTTAAGGGTGTATAGTGCTAGAAATATCAGATTCACAATACAGCACAATTAACACCGAAGGTGACACACACAGATAAACCACCTATTCAAAAAGGCCACCATTTTACATCAATAGGAACACCAACCTAGTAACTAGAAAGTGCACCGATATTTATAAGTGAAGCGGATATAATGCACAATAAGTATAGGTATAGGTATCTGTTCAGGTCACATTTACATATTTAATGACACATTTGGACACAGGCTTGTTGGTATATATACACACATACATCTACAACAAAAGGTTACAAATGATCTAACCTGTCCAAAGTCACCTCAAAATAATTAGAGTCTTGTTGTCAAAATAGCATTCTAGCACAGCACCCACCCTTAGTGTGGCTGCACAATTAATCATTTATTTGTTTCTCGTTATCTCAACATTAGCCTGGGGAATATTGATATTGCTGAGGGCTACAGGATGCAATCATGAGTCTTTAACGAGAATCATGTACATTTTTTTGCATCCTTGCATCCATCCGACAAATCAAATGAAGTGTCAAAGGGGAAGAACATTCTAGAACAGCATTAACAGACCATTCTCCCCACAATCACAAACAGGTATGATAATGTTGTTGTTTTTTTGTGCCAGTGTGATAGGTTTTAGAAATGTGAAATTTAATATTCATGGCTATGAAATTCATAGGGACCATAGTAATAACCTGATTGATGACTCCATTAATGGTTTCTGTGATTCTGAGGTTTAAAGAGCTTTACCTGTTCCTTCCTCATCAAAGCAGGCAAAGGCATTACGGATGACATCTTCTGGATCAGTGCCATTCAGTTTCTCACCAAACATGGTGAGGAACATTGTGAAGTTAATGGGCCCAGGAGCTTCAGTCATCATTGCCTCTAAATAATCATCTGTTGGGTTCTTGCCTGAAGACGAGATTACAAGGTCAGTTAGGGCGGTATGGAAACATCCTTTGTTTTACAAATACTGATTATGTAGATCTGTCACAGAGTTTCCTGATTAACTACAGAATTGTTCAACACAATATACTGAAAAGGAATTTTGCATTCTAGCTAGCCCATAAGCAAGTGATTCAACAACACTGGCTTCCAGGATGAAATTGCAGAGCTGAAACAGAATTGCTAAATTCATCATGATTAGAACTGAGATTACCATCAAGCAGGTAGTTCATGTTAGATAACGTTACACTACGCTATGACGTGCACCTCTGTACTTTCTTGAATCTGTGACTATTCAATGGGCAACGCTTTAACTAAAGTGTTTTCCTCTCAAGGATGTGACAATGCTGATGCTGATGGAGAGCTCGTTTGCACAACAGCAGAGAAAAGTGATCCGTGGTATCAGTCAGTGTCAGGTCACCAAGCACTTGCATTCAAATTTAAAGCAGTAAAGGCATACCCAGAGATGCAAGCATGTCATGCAGATCTTCCTTGTCCACAAACCCATCACGGTTCTGATCGATCATGTTAAAGGCCTCCTTGAACTCCTGGATCTGTGACTGGTCAAACATAGCAAAGACATTGGAGGTGGCGCGCTGAGGGCGCTTCTTGGTGGTCTTTCCCTTTGCCCGTTTGCTCGACATGTTGCCTCTGTTGTGTTTTTGCCTAAAATGAAAACCAAAGTTGGATGAACACTGAAGTTACTACTAAACTGCAGCAAAATGAGTAACACAATCACCAATCCTTACAGAGACAGATTACCATAAAAACAATGTTTATTATAATAAAACCATTTTACAGTCTGCAGCTGTTTCTTCCACTGTTGTTAAACAATGGCCCTTCTAAAAGCAATTTTTTTAAAAATAGTCCGGATCATGTAATTACCTAAAATAGGATTTAAGCAGTCATGCCTGGCAGAGCAAGTCTAGGAGAAACTTAACATTGTAATGGGGATGCCCAAACTCCCTGCCTTTCCTCTATAAAAGGAAATGTGCAAAATAGTTCTAAAAGCTCATATTCCACTGTGATGAGAGCAGGCCCGCCATGTGAGAACAATGTCCTTAATCAGATTTTAAGATACCAGCTCAAAAATGTTCACTGGAAAGTACAATGTCATCCTTGCTTGCAATTTCTTAAGCTAACCAACCATTAATATAGCATATTAATATCATGTACGCATAACATCTTGCCTGTGGACTCTACAATCTAGAGGACATACGGGATTTCTTTAAATGCCCATGGAGTAGATGCCAGGTGCATAAAGAAGAAAGTAATTTGCTAGCGGCCACTCCTATCCTAAACAAGTCAAATTACTCAGCAGGCTGGAATTCTTTCTGTCACGTCTTGTCATGTTAATTGGTCTCACCCTTGTAAAAGAGGGTGATCACTAAATTCTTTATTGGGTTACAGCACAAAGAACATTTAAAAGTCATAAGATGCTTAGTGGGATGTAACGGTAAGGCTGTGCTGAAACTGTCCTATATTTTCACCCCTGAGACTGCTAAACATAGAGCTACCAGCACAAGTTAACCTATTTAACACTTTGGCAATGATTCTTGTGTGTGTGTGAGAGAGAGGGGGGGGGGTTTGTATGAACATACAACACACACCAACATACATACATACATACATACATACATATTTGATATCATAAAGAAGACATAATTACGACACACATTAAAGTACCGTACAACATTACATATGTAATCATTACTGCTATTACCACCTAAACTAATACAGGGTGACTCTTTCCCTTGAATTGTCCTCAAGTCCTAAAATTCGAAATGCTATCTTTATTATGTTGCCATTATATAGATCTATCCGTACCACAACTGGAAGCACGTTTTATCGTTGTTTATAATTATTTTTCGTGGCTTCCATTTTAACCAAACCTCTGACACGTTTCTTTGAAGTTTAATAGTTAAAAACAGAAAACCACAATGTTATATAAGACGAGTTTGAGGAACAGCCTGGAGCAGACTGCGAATAACTGCAAGCAAATGTGAAATGATTTGCTAAGACACCATTGCAGATCATTTTAAGTTTCACATACAACATATATTGCGTTTATTCGTAATAAATCAGCCTGTATGTGTATAAAAATATTTTAATTTAGTCTCTTGGACAGTAAGTCGTGCTAAAGCTACCTAGCTGCTAACAGTGCTAATGTTAGCATACACATCCGGCTCTAGTAAAAACACCCTCCAAAAGAATTGTTGTAAACATAAAAGAAACAGCACTTAATGGTCTGCTGAATATCAACGTCAACGTGAACAAATGAGAAAGAAATGTAGAAAATTGTACGAAAAATGAAGCTGAAATTCTGACCTGAACTCAGTCGAAGTGACGGCCCGAAGACTCCAGATCAACCACCGCCCAGAACTTCCTCTTCATCGCAGGCTGTCTAGACCAGACCAAGTCCAGAAATAGGGGTGCAAATGACAAAGAAAGATAAAGAAAATCATACGCAAAATTAAGAAACAAGTTACAAACACAATACGATGTGATTCTACAGTAAATACTTTTAATTGTTTAATTATTTAACTCATGTCTGTAAATGCTAAAAATGTCACATAATTTCTTATTCACAACACCCCTGTATGACGACACTTGGTTCATCCAAACACACCCAGGTCTACGTCTGCGTTCCTAAACATGTCCATATAGGGGCTTCGAACACATTTCACTGGAGCCAAAGATCTCCAGCTTCTGTGTCCAAGGATCTGTCCAGCTCATCTCACAGCTCATCATCACACACTGACGTTTTGTGACATTTGTCTGTCCTTTAGAGTGCAAGATCGCAAGTCATAAGAGTGCAAGTCATAAAAAAACCCCTAAAATTTACCTGTAGCTTTTGTAATGTGAGGCAGGATCACATTTACCCAGAAAAACAGCTGTTCCCCATTCTCTGGCTCCACAGGGGGCAAAATAAGCTAAGCAAAATGGACAGCCGATGGAAGATCTGAGTAACAGCCTAAATCTGTCCATGTCTATTATCCCCAATTACCAAGCTCATTACTCATGTAAGAGTAGTGTATTGTACATACACACACACTTCTCAGCTACCATCACTTCCTGAAAGTCTTCTATACAC
>JBBPCY010000013.1:15886436-15922619 GCA_037974405.1 Brachyalestes nurse
TATCAGATGTTTAGCATGTACAATAACTAACTGTAGTCGATAGTGTTGGACTTTTATGAGCTGGTTATGGTGTCTGGACACTAGAAAATCTGAAACATTCAAATAAAGTCCACAGGCATCTTAAAGTGCAAATCCAAGGTTTTACCGGATGCAGTTGTCCTTCATGTGTTCTATTTTATGACAGAAACCACATACTCCATGTTCCCAGCCTTGTACCAGATGTCCAGTAGAGTACACACAGACACACACACACACACACACACACATGCGCAGAGGTAATCCTCTGCTCCCTCAGTGTATTTAAAGACATCAGATTCTGAAGGGACTATCCAGTTCTACATTGCTTACAGTAATAGTTTGGCCCTGGCCATTAGTCTACAGATTTTTGAACATATGTCACTTGGACTGGATAGGGTTAGGTCATCAGAAAGACCATATTTTTATCCACTTCCACAGGGACGAGTGTCTTAAGGTTTTTTTTTAATTAGGTTGTCAGCTGGAGTCTGGAAGTGGGTCTTGTTCAGCAGTGCAGTCTTGTATTTCTAATGACTTAAATGAGACAACATGTCTAGCAATTATCAGCCATTTTGGCCTGGGCACTGGCCTGGGAGCACTGTTGTGGAATTTTTAGAAAGCATCCATTTTCCTCCAGGGACTGTACAGGCTAATTCGTGTTTGTGTGTGTCTAAGAATAATTTGTGACATTTTATCTTTAGTCTTACCTAAAAGGGTTAAAACTACCAATGTCATCAATGCCAATTACGTCATTGCTTACAGACTTCCTTGAATGATGTTGTTGTTATTAAGCTGGCATGACTCTCCACAAAAAACCCACTGTATTCAGAATGCAGCACCTTCTGATGGATGTTAAAAGATGTTCAGTCATCTGCAAAAGTTTGAACACCTCTGGTCAAATGGTATGTTTTGTTGATATTTTACACTTAGAAATGCAACAAAATGCAATTTTATCAGAGGCAGACAAACTTTTGCACACAACTGTATATGTCATATGTCGCTCGTTCTTTACCAATGACTGCGTAATGATGAAAATTTTCAGTTGTGCTGCCCAGTAGTTTCGAAATAGGTTTGCTTTAAAAGTATTGCTTTCATTTCTTTTCTTACTGCAGTCCGTTAAACTGGTTTTAAATCTTTTTTTTGGCAATGAAAGTCTTCAATAATTTATTTCTGTCTTCTAGAAGCCATAATTTCCACAATAGCACGTCACACACTTCCCTGATAAAGCTCCACAGGCCGACAGAGGGAAGTGGATTACTATATAGATGTTTATTCAGGCTAATGTACCCTAACTGCAGTGTGATTAAAGTGATCTGATGGAGTGTACCCAGTCAGTGTACGGAACAGTGTGAAATAGTGAGCTTTCACCCACGACCTATGGTTTTGATGACACTCTCTCCAAAAATAAACACTGTGTACTGCATCCAGTGTGATACCTCACATTGCAAAGCCATTGGCGTCAGGCCAGCGTGTGGGACAGGGTAAGTTCCTACCCTCTCAAAGTGCAGGTTTATTATGCACATGCTGCACATCCTGCACTACTGCACACCCAGAGAATGTTCTGTTTCTAAGTGTTGCAAGGACTGGCTTTCACCCAGATTTACATTCAAGTGGCATTTAAGACAGAGAGCTTGTAAGTGTGGGAGAGAGAGTCATGGCTAAGGTGGCCAGACAGGGACAAAACGCAGAGAAATTACGGAGCTAAACACGCAGACTCAGGGACTTCAAGACACTACAGCTCAGGTCAGTCTCACTGTTTGTTGTGGTTTAAAAATAATCAGTCCGTGAATGCGGCTACGCCATGAGCTGTCCTTAACCATAAATGGTTTGGTAAGAGCCAGAGAGTTAAGGCTCCCCCCGGTGGTTTAGCGGTAAGACGCTGGGCACTGAATGAAGAGAATCAGGACTCTCTGTACTGATAACGGTCCATTATAATTTAAACACGTTAAAGCTTTAGATGTATTTGAGGGGTCAAATCCAGAGTGAAGACTGTACCAAGGTATTTGGGGGCCCATAGGTTTCATAGGTATCAGCTAACAGGAGGCCTTTCAGTTTGGAATCCAGACACTAATACTCTGTGAAGTGAAGTGTGCTAAATTTGCAGAAGCAGACTGTATTTATCAACTCCTTGGCTAGATGCAGGATTATTTCAGCATTGGTCCCCTTTTCGCTCTCTCGTTATCTAACTCTCCCATTCATTCTCTCTCTACCTCCCTCCTTATGTGTTATAAATACACACACTTGTCAAAGAAATACTCCAGCTTCTGAGCCACATGTCAGGGTCGAAGTGTACTCTTAGTTATGTGAGATATGCAAAGTGTGTCTGTGTGTGTACGTGTGTGTGTGTGTGTTTTAGGGCTGCACAGTGTATATCATTTGTTATTGTTAGTAGAATATTGACCTGTGCAGTACAGCTATTGCAAAGGGCTACAATATGCAAATCTAGCTCATTATAAAATAGTTTACTGTGCTAAGTCCATCTGGACCAATCACAGAGCAGTATTCACATCATGAAAAAATTCTACTCTCTATCAAAAGAATTCACACTAGCTCATTTACCATTCAAACCATGTATTCAGAATCAGAATCAGAATTAGAAAACTTCACCGTTGTGTTTTCATTGAACACGAAGTATATTTCGATTGCAATAGCAATGGAATTGCAATTTGTTTTGTTCATATTGTGCAGTCCTTGTGTGTACGTGTGCGTATGTGTGTTTGTGTACGTGCGCTCAATGCAGCATGATGATTTTCATCTTCTCTACTTTGAGTGCCTGAAGCCCCAAGTTGAAATCTCAATTAATCTCTATGTTAAGAGACAAAAAGCTAAACTTTCCTTCCTTATCTCACTCGTCTAATCTCTAATTCTGCCTTCCATCTCCCTCATGTGCAAGATATTCACTCGTGTGACATTTGTGTTGTGGTAATTTAGCATCAGAGCTGCTACCTTCTCTTCTCTGGACGAGGCGAGGGTGAGTCCTCTGACAAAGAGAGCCAAGCCCACGTACCTGGCCATGGACAAAGAGAACAACATTATAGGCTATGTGGTTCCCATCTTCAGGGGAAGGTATGATCCCTGGATGGTCATGATGAGAATAATAAAAGGAGCTCAAATATGTAATTGCATTGTTAGTGGGGTTTCTATATTGAAAATTCATTTTTAAGTTTATAGGAATATTCTGGGGGAAATATATTATGTTATAATATTCTCCCCTTGCCTAAATTGTCACTGATAAGGACGTGTTTGCCTTTTGAAATCTGTTTGGTACTGGAGCTATGAGGCAAATATGCAGTCAGCATTGTGTGAACTGTGTCCCTGAATTGTCACACTGAGATATTCTGTAATCTCGAATAGACTTGTTCATGCAGTTTCAGACACTGTATGACATACTGTTCTAATCTATAAAAAATGAGTAGTCAGGCAGCGAGATGACTACTACTACTGTTTTTAGCAATGCAATGTACTATTTTCATTTATATATTGTTACAGATGACAGAATATTGTTATAGAATAGTATGTCATAATGTGTCGGAAACCACTTAAGCATTTTATATCTGAGATTTCTAAACATGTGATTTAACCCTCTTTTTATGTTTGGGGTCAGTTTGACCCCAGGCTGTTTAAGAAATCTCAGTATTTTACACCCATATGTTTTGGTTGAGGGCACTGTGATATGCAGTTTTATAATATATAAAAAAAACTTCCCTCTGCCTTAGAGGCATAACCGAACATAATCATACCTGTAATAGTGTGAGAACCACTGATAGTTCACATGACATATGGGAAGGAAAACATATTTTGCATCCAAACTTTGATTTTCTGCCCCATGGGGGCATCACATGTACGTTTCATTTAAAGTTACATAAGTCCACAAAGAGACATAAAGTACTTGACATATCCTGAGTTTTGTTTATCTTGCTTGGGTCAAACTGACCTCAAGCATAAAGGATATTAGTAAATTTGAACATAGCTTGAAGTTCAAGCAGACAGTTGCAGTGCTATACTACTGGTGATAAACTTGCATTATTTGCTCTATTAGCCTCTATATAGCTTCAGAGCAAACTTAAAAAAGCAAACTTCAGGTACCAAACATGCCTTGGCTGACTACATTTGTAGTGAAAATATTTAAATGTTCTTTAATATTGGGAATGATACATACCTGGAAAGCCAGCTATATGCGTTTGAGCTTAAAATGACTTGTCCCTTCTAAATGTGCTGCGTGTGTATCTGTATGTCTGTATGTCTGTATATGTGTGTGTGTGTGTGCTGTGTGTCTCTGTATGTGTGTGTTTATGTTTGTGTGTGAGTTTGTGTTTACATATTTATAATATTGATATCCCACTCCCACCACCACTCACCCTCCCAGTCAGGAGTTTGCGAGCGGTCTGTCAGACACAGAAGAAGTGCGGGCTAAAGAGGCCGCCGGCTATGTGGCCCGCAGAGACCTCTTCACCAGTGGGGTGGAGATGGAGCGCACGGAGCACAAATCTCGCAGAACCGTCGTGAGAGAGTCGGCAGAACGCATTTCCCTCAGCAAGAGGGTCAGTGCTGATCCTAGCCATGTTCATGATTATGATGGTCATTATTAACACCAATGGACTGTATTACTGTGCAAAAGTCATATGCTAGCTGAGAAATCAGGTTTAAAACTATTTATCCGGTCGGTAAGAGTGTATTTGTGTGCAACAACATTAATATATGTTTACATATTATACAATATTGGCAAAAAAATATTTCCAGTGTAATGTACTTCATTCGTTTTAATCAAGAGTGCTACATTTTTAAACACTTCATTAAATATCTATAACTTGACAAATAAATAAATACCCTACCACCATTTAAACTGCCATGCCATCAACATGTCATACACAGCAGTTGTGAGTTGTCATTTTTCAGTCCATTAAAATACCAGTGTCACAACAACACATCAGCACAGGACATCTGCCCCATTTATGACATAATTATGGCAGTGTTATGTAACAGTAAAGTGTAATATACATATGTTTACCAAGCACACTTACTGACTAGCTCAAAAGTTAGCTCAAAACTTTTATTTTGTATATATTTGAATTGGTTGTAATACATTAATGTAAATGTTCAACAGATAATCTGTTTTGTGACTAAAACACAACAGTGTAATTATATACTGACTATATAACTACATACATTCTGGTGTAATGACAATGCAGAGCTGAGGGAGAGAAAGAGAGAGAGGGGGAGAGAGAGAGAGAGGGAGGTAGAGAGAGACAGAGGGAGAGGGAGCCTAAGTGTTTACCACAACTCATTCAGACTGCTGGTGCCAACAAGCCATGCCGTCCTGCTGCCAGATTCCTGAGGTCACTCTTGTTTCTTGAGACAGAGCAGCATCTTGACGTCTCTGGAGGGTGTGTTAATGTTGTGTGAGTGATGTTGTCAGTGGAGCAAATGTTAATAGCTGAGGGAAGGCCAAAGGAGAATCTGATTTCAGCCAACCTACCAAACAAAACCACATGATTCACACACACACACACACACACACTATGAAAGCTGCTATGTGAACTGTCACAGGTTCCTTGAAGACAAAGCTTAGTGTTTGGAGTGCCATAAACACAGATAGACATATATAAGCATGAGGAGTGAGTATATGAATATGAACTGTGCATCCTGAATGTGTTAAATAATATTATGCAAGTTATACAATAAGCACGTTATAAGAAACGGTTACGCTTTAATGAGCACTTTTTCAGCTGTGTGTGAAGCCTGTGTGTGATTCCCCGTCTTCAGATCCATGAAAACGAAGAGTACCACAAGCGTCTGAACGAGGATAGCCTGATGCACCCACCAGAGTTTGTGATCAAGCCTCGCTCACACACTGTATGGGAGAAACAGTGTGTGCGGCTGCACTGCACCGTCACAGGATGGCCCGAGCCTCGAGTGGTGTGGTGAGGGAAAACACACACACACACACATACAAAACACACACGGTACTCATTAGTCATTGCACATTAGCAAAATGCTATTACTTCAATCAGCAATGAACAGTTAACCTACTTCACAAAACTTCACTTTGTGTTTCTCCTCGCCTCAAATGTGGGCAATAACCTGAGACAGTAGTCTATAAGTAGAACAAATGCAAGTCGTGTAGCTATAACTATGATAGCAACCATGTTTAAGAATACATGTCTTGTCGGCAGCGTTACCCTTGTAATTCCAGCGCAAATTTGGATTTAAGCATGCTGTTAGCACAGTGCTAATATGTTGCCTTAAGCTTCTGTTACTTCTTAGCTAACCATTAGTCACAGCTCCAGTGCAACTAAACAAGCAAACTTGGACAAAAACAGACATTTCTGGCTACATGTACAAGGGTAGATGTGTAAACTATATATTCTATCTAACTGCCTTGTCTGTTTTACAAATTACTAACGTTTTTATTAAGTGAGCCATATATTTTTTTAAAAAATGTTTTACTCATTTATGACATGTCTTTCTTAGTTTTTGGTAATCCTTTTTTAGCTATCTGTAACTTTTCTCTCTTTATTGATTTTTTCCTCTATTGCCATCTTTACCAACCTTTAGGTATAAGAATAATGTCAGCATTGACCCCATGGCTCACCCAGGGAAGTACAAGGTGGAGAGCAGTTACAATGTCCACTCCCTGGAAATCAACAAGTAATCACACACACACCCACACACACTAAACACTACTCATCAGAAACTTCACCACAACATACAGTTTCCAAAATATGTCTCATTCACCGTGAATTATGGTGCCATAACGTAATACACGAGAAACACCACAGAACTGCACCTCACACTTTACTATATTCGAGAAACAGCTCAATAGTGTCCTTGCTTTTAACTGTCACTGTCAAAACTATAACCACAGGACTCCACACATCACTCCGTTTGACCTACATATTGACACTTGATCCAGGCCTTTCCTGGCCAGTCTTTTCATAACAAAGGGGGCATCTAAAAAAAGCCATGCATCACTGGCATTCCTTCCCTCGTAACCTTTGTATTGCTCCGTCTCTCCCACCACACGCATGTATTAGGGGAATCACACAGTTTAAAAATACACATGAGGTTGTCTCTTATTAGGGAATTATGCTGAGGTACATTCACTCACTGTTGTTAAATCTCCAGCTTTAATGAGATTCTGAGTAAAATTGAGTTTTCCATGGAGCATGAGCTTACGTGATGGATTACAGTGCAGGCAGAGCTGTATGCCCCTGACACTGATGATATCACTGCCCGGAGTCTATTTACGTCCCGGAATTTCAGTTTGGAAGTTCTGAACTCTGTACAGACGCAATGTAGGCATACACAGTTCCTAGTGATTTACAGTGCATGCATGAGAGGGTATGTGTGTGTGAGGCCCATGTGAATCAGTCTGTAGTCACATGTCACTCTGCCATTTTAGGTGTGACTTTGACGACACGGCCCAGTATCGTGTGTCAGCCATGAACACCAAGGGGGAGCTTTCTGCTTTTGCTTCTGTCGTTGTCAAAAGTATGTGAAAAATAATTAGTTTCCTCTAAATGTATTTCGAAGTCCCGATGTAAAGCCAAGTGGTGCAAAAATGTCTTGGCAAGTGGAACCATATTAGATACTGGGAATATATGTAGTATCTCTAATATAATATAAAGGCTATTCATCCTATGTCCAGCCATTTTCATGTTTTCCGAGCAAACCAGTGAAGTGAGAACATTTCGTTTGCTAGGCTGTTTAAAAAGAAGTAAAAAAATATTTAAAAATGAAAGATATGATGATATTAGAAAATTGATTAACTTTAGTATGCCGTATTGTCATAACATTTTTATTCCCAGTTTGTTAAGTCAACCAGGACTACTGTCATTTAACCAGGGCTACTGAATTAGCTATATTTCAGACTTTCACATGATCATACAAAACTATGTCTCCAAACTAAAGTAAAGCTGAAGGAGGATGTCTATTAGGCCTAAATGAATAGTTGGTCTTATTATTTAGTGATTACTCACTGCTTGTATAATGCCTCCGTTAAAAAAAAATATTAAAGTATTCAATTTAATGTCTTATTATATAGCACATTTTTAAAAATCTAACTGTAGGCTGTATTTGTTCTGATATTTAGGATTCAAAGGTGATGTTGAAGAGTCTCTCCCAGCTCCAAGACCACGTAAGTTGCTCAAAAAAATATGAAATTTCTGTCTAAACAATCTCCATTCAGATTAATTTGTACATTTTGTGCTTTGCTTCTCTGTGAGTCTAATGCATATGCGATTAATACTAGCTTGCTAATGGCTGTTTTATCTCCCATACGCTGAGTGCAGAAAAGAAAAGGTCTGGCTATGAAGGTAACCTCCTTTATGTCCTTGTTTGGGTCGTGTTCTCACAATATGTGTCTGTCGTGCATGGTCAGTGTCTCAATCAAGTCTTTCTTTTACACCTGGGAGATACCTGAGAAGTCCATATAAGACAGATGTTTAAAGGAATGATAGGCCTGGTAGTCCCAGGATGATACAGTGCCTCCAGATGTTGAGTTTGCAGAGATATTTCTTGAAATTTGTTGATGTTATCAATACATGTGTATCTTAAGTACTATTATAGCTGGATTAGGTTTGCCAGAGGTTCTGCAATGTACTTTTTAAGGGCTTTGACTGCCTGGATTACCACAGTCACTGTTACCCCAGAGTGAAAAGTGCCAGAAGGCACATTTAATAACAATAACAACGTTGTAGAACGCCTGTATCTCTTAGCAGCTTTTGTAATTCTTTTACTGTGGGGTCAATTCAAACAGCACTACTATCACACATGCTGCACCACATTCCTCCAATTACAGGCCATTCACTCTGAAAATAGACTGTAAAACCTCAACATTACACCTCTGTATTCAAATAATTTTCCTCATGAATAATCCCATAAATTTGAATATATCCCCAGATAAAACTAATTCAGATAGAATAGAATTGGGATGCTAAAGTCTGTATAGAACTGTTCTCAGTGCCGTCTCTGCACTCTGTAAAGTTTCCTTAAGTGTTTTCTTTTACACTAAGCACTTCTGTGCTTACTCACTATCAAAAATTCTCTTTGCATTACAATCTTATTCCGATGTTATCTGTGTTATTTCTTGTTATCTGTGTTGTCCTTGTAGCAGTGGCACCTGTCAATTGAAATGTGTCATGAGACACTTGGATTATGTCCTATTTCTTTGTCCATTTACCCCTGCAACCCAGAGGTTGAGTGTGAGTGTAATTATTGTGTGTGTGTGTGTGTGTGTGTGTGTGTGTGTCACAGACCCCTGCCTTGAATATGGTGTTACTTTTGAAACACACATTGTGGAAAAGTTTGGCGTATCATTTGGGCGTGAGGGGGAGACCATGAGTCTTGGCTGCTCTGTCATCATCTACCCTTCACTACAGCGCTTCCAGCCTGAGATTGAGTGGTACAGAGATGGTGAGTGAAACATTAATCCATTGCTCTAGGACTGCACAATATGGATAATGTTCTGTATTATATTTCTACATACGTTTGGTGGTGATAAATGCAATATATTGCCATGTATGATATCTGGCGGTACTATTTCATAATCCCAGTGCATTAAAACATCTACACTCTTGCCATTGCAATCGCTACATGGTTATTCACACACTCATTTCCTTCACACCTGACCTGGCACATGAAGAGGGTGTTAATTATATGATGAGTCGCATCGGGTTTGCTAGGTAAGGGACTGTATAAAATGAGCGTATTTTGTGGTCCCCAGGACTGGAAAACCCTGTCCTTAAGACTGTGAGGACCCTAGATGAACTCAAGATGGTCCACTAAATTGGACAATACAGTATTATACTTGAACCACAAATACTGCAGTATTTAGATATCATAAGTATTTGTAACAAACGTACTGTAATATATTGTGAATTATCACTTTTGCTTGCAAATTATTCTAAAACGTTGACCCCTTCTCTCTCTTTGTTTATCCTGTTGTCTATGAAAGCAAAAAAGCCATATTAACTGGATATTTAAGATAAAACAAAACATACATTTACATATTTAGCAAACGGGTTTATTTGTAAAGTAGAAAAACAACAATCAAAACAGACTTTTGTTTTTAATATTTGGAGTTCAGCCTCACAGGTATTTTATAGTGGCGTTTCTGATCCTTTTTGGCAATTATTTAGCTGCACATGTCCTCATTTATTTATGTATTTGTTTTTAGCATTATAGTCATGAGCACATGTTTGTGAGGTTAATGTCAATGATGTTTGGAAATGAAAACGCTTTTGAGAACTCTTTGTTGAAACGTTCTGAGCTGTCCAATGCTGAACCAACTGAATGCCTCGTTTTACCAGTGACACTCGGATCAGTGGTTCTCAAACTTGGTCCTGCTCTGCATTTTGTAGTGTTTTCCTTGCTGTAATGCGTTCAGGAAGGGTTTGCTATTTATTTCATGAGTTGCATTTGGAGCCAGATGAGTTTGGAGCAGGGGAAACTCTAAAATGAGCGGCGCAGGTTGTTCACTGAGAGCCACCATCTGTGATTAGTCACAACAAGAAAAAAAGCTGTGATTTCTTAGAAGGCTCATTAATAAACTGCAGCATTTTGCAATATCAGTACTGCAAAGGCCAGTGTTGTGTTAACAATTTAAATAACAGATTGTGCCGTCCTACTTTTAGATTCAATAACAGTACAATTAAAAGTATCATTTTCTAATTGAGTGTAAGAACTTTCTCTATGGGAAATCCTTCCATAATGACTAAAAGTGTGCAGCAATGGTGAATGCAGTTGTCCTACACGGTGTATATTTGTGTGTGTTAGATAAATTGCTGGTTCCCTCTAAATGGGTTCAGAAGCACTGGAGCGGAGACAGAGCCACCCTTACACTCACACACCTCAACAAAGAGGACGAGGGGCTCTACACACTTCGTGTCATCACCAAGTCCGGCTATGAGACACACTCTGCCTACGTCTTTGTCCGAGGTAAGATCAGGCCAAAACTGACCAAAATAGACCAAAATATTAGAGGTATCAGTTAAATTACATTTTGTTTTTAAAGCTTGAAGAACTACATCTAAAAAGACATGTTAATGCTCATACAATTGCACATAGTATGCATTCGCAGCAAAGTTATAAACAGTGAATGGACATGTGGAGCATGGTACAGCCGTTATATATGCAATTTATTAATATTTCTTTACTTAAGATTTGTTATGCGCATAACACTTTTTTTATGCATGTTATTTATGTCAGTAATGACTGTGCTGATCAGTTTTAATCAAGGTCAAACAAAGGTGTCTGTCTGCGTGTGTTTGTTTGTATGTCTGACCATGAATGATCCTCTACAGCAGGCAATTATTGCCACTTATTGACTATGCGAGATAACACACACACACACAAGACATACAGTGGCTCAGGCAGCTGTGGAAAAACTGATGGCAGACCTTTTGTTGCTGTCTGACCCCCATTAAGCTGCATGACCTTATGCAGGTCTGGCGTACCATTAAAACAGCCTTGCCCTGTTTTTGTAACTGTAATTGTCAGGGTTTTATTATTATTATTTTCTTGGATGGTTAAATGATTGCTTCTTGGAAGGAGAAGATATTAGAACATCATAATGTAATATTGCATCAAAAGAATGAAGACCAATAAATATAACAAAGTGTGGACTGTTAGACAGCGTGTCTAAGTGTGTGTGTCTTTTTGAGGGACCTCTTCAGTCTCATGTTTCGTTCTAATTTTGTCTATCTCTGCTGGCTGTGCGTGTGGAACAGCTCAAGTTAACTAGCAGCAAGAACCCCCTCGAGTAATGTCCATTTAAATCTCTTAATCCCACACGCTTTAAACAGCGCACCGAATTCAGCAGCCAACTCTGTTCTGATGCATTTCTACAACTTTTTTAGTGTTCAGTTTAAACACCCACAGGTCCAGCTAGAAATGGATACTGTAAAAAGAATGTGGCACTAGCAGCTCAGTGTTTTAGAACTTTTTGTGTGTTTTAGATTCCGATGCGGAGGTCGCAGGAGCCCCCGGTGCTCCTCTAGATGTGTATTGTCAGGAGGCTAATAAAGACTATGTCATCGTTACCTGGAAACAGCCTGCTGTGGACGGAGGCACCCCCATTCTGGGTTACTTTGTTGACAGGTATAAATTGGCAACAGCTATGCAACAGCTTAAACACTCCTGCTCACATGACGTCAAAGTGAAATTACATTTAGACACTCTCTATAAGCAACAAACCCATTTTATACTTTTTTTCAATAATTCAACAGTTAACGTGAAGAAAAATGTAGAAGTGTTTTACATACAAGTGTGACATCATAAACTGCATATAAACTTCTCATAAGAACTGCTGACACACCTCTAAAAACATGTTTAAAGAGTTATTCATGAATTTTAAAATAAAAATTGGACCATCTGCAGTTCAGCTTCCTGTACCATCATCTGTGAAACAATACAAAACTAGAAAACACAATGAAGAATAACAAACAGAACGACTGGTTTAACGTGAACTAAATCAAGAGAACATGGGCTATATGTAATAAATTAGTATTGTCAGTTCATCTTTTTGTGTTTATTTTAAAGATTTATGAAAGGTGGATGTTTAAGACAGATGTTATCGCTAACCTCTGATCAATCATGTCACTGCTAATTTTTAATCACAAAGAAGCGCACACACCAGCTGCCAGGACCACTAATGTTTGGACACCCATAATTGAATGTATGTCCTGCATAAGATGAAGGGTATTTTGATCTAATGACCAGTGGTCAAATGCTTGACCTAAGGAAAATATAAAGTAAATGGTGATGTTGATTCCGGTCTATGAGTTTATTGAACTGTAAATGTAAAATGTTTTTTTCAAAGGCGCTCTAAATCAAGTGAGGAGTGTTGGTACTTTTGGAGAGTCTTTGTGTAATCTCTGTATAGTTTAATGTGTGCTATTTCATTGTTTTGATATGTTCATTATTATTTTAAAATGTGGAAAATAGTACATGGAAAATGAGTGTATCCAAATGTTTGGCTGCTGCTGTGTTTAGTTTCATTTTTTTAAGGGCAGTGCAGATTCCATCATAGCAGACTGGCAAAATGACACCACCCTATGGCGGTCCTGCTGTGTCCTCTCTTTCTCTCTCTCTCTCTCTCTCTCTCCTCTCTCCCTCTGTCTCTTCTTCCCTCTTACCTAATCATTTGGTCTCTCTCTGTGTCTAGGTGTGAAGTGGGTACCGCACACTGGACTCAGTGTAATGACACACCAGTAAAGTTTGCCCGTTTCCCTGTTACTGGTCTGGTAGAAGGCCGCAGCTACACTTTCCGCGTGCGCGCAGTAAATAAGTGTGGCATGAGTCATCCTTCTCGAGTGTCTGAACCTGCAGTGGCCATGGACCCAGCAGACCGCGCTCGCAAAGGTGTGAATATGTGACCATGAATAACATTAGTAAAATTAACACTTTATTTATTGCCTCTCGTACATTAAAGTACTCCTCGAATAAAGTCTATGTGCTGCTAAAGCAGTCAAAGAAAACCATAGAAGACAAACACAAAGAAATAAAAAACAAAAATTATATTTAACAATAAAAGTAATATTAGTAGTACTACAGTAAAGTAGTACTAGCAGCATAGTATGAGCAGGAGTAAAATAAGTACTCATAAGGAATATAAAACATTTATTTGTATATGATAACACATACTCTTACATAGAGATTTTACCACTTAGAACTCTGCCAAATGAATGTACTGTAATGTAACCTGGAACTTCACTGTGTATTGAATTCTCCATGTCTACCTCTGTCTTCTGTCTTGCTCATGGAAGGAACCTCTGCACCGTGGACAGGCCAGATCATTGTGACAGAAGAGGAGCCTGTTGGTACGTGGACATTTTAAAATAGTATCAGAGCATGTAGACCTGCTACAAGCTTGGTATGATCATCTGATCGTAATTATTTTAGCTCATTGCATTTTTTTACATTGCAACAAACAATGAGACATTGGTCTTGAGAAAACAACATTCTTACTTCTGGCTGTCGCAGCCTGAGAGGATACTTTAGACATATTACTTACTAGTTATTTAAACAAATAAAAAGCTTGTTAATCACAATTATTAATATGGCAATGGATAGTCAGCCGAGGTTTCTTGGTGATGACAGGCCTAAGTGCATGTAGTCAGAAAATTCTATTTAGATGTTAACAGAAGTTACCTTTGGAATAATGCCATACCCCCTGGATTTTCTACCCTTCATGTGATATCTCATGTTAATAAATCTGCTGTATTTTTCTTACTTATTTGAAAAGTAAAAGTGAAAATCAAGCTTGTTTGACCTTTTCTTTTCTGCAAAGTTTTGATGGATATTTTGACACGTAATGCTTTATCCCTACGACTTAATAACCTTTCTACAATTTCTATAGAGGGTGTAGTTCCCAGCAAACCTCGCGACCTGATGGTTAGCGAGGCAACCAGCAACTATGTTGTGCTAAGCTGGAAGCCTCCGAACGAGAAGAAACATGAGGGGGTCATGTACTACGTTGAGAAGGTCAGAAACGTCCTATTTACATTAAACATGTACTGTAGGGGACCAGCCTTATATACCATTTTATCAGCGATATCCTATCTGTTAGTCTCTGAAAGTGTGAATGTGTATCTCTGTGTGTGCTACAGTGTGTATCTGGCACAGACAGCTGGCAGCGTGTGAACACTGAGATTCCAGTAAAGTCGCCACGCTTTGCACTATTTGACTTGGCTGAGGGGAAATCCTACTGTTTCCGTGTCCGTTGCTGTAACTCTGCCGGCGTAGGTGAACCCTCAGACCCCACCGAAGCCACTGTAGTAGGAGACAAACTGGGTGAGAAAACCTCTCACTTTTGGCATTCTCCTTTATGTCATTGATAATAACACAAGCAGTTTTAAAATAACAATTAAAGTATCAATTGTAGTCTTGTATGATAAGGTCCTGTCTCTCATGTTTCTTATTCTTTGCTGTCATGCTTGTAACAGCTTTTTTTAAAGGGAATATGGAGCTCAGTTTAACAGTTTTATCATACCTCTCTCTCCAGATATCCCATCCGCCCCAGGCCGCGTAGTGCCAACACGTAACACAGATACATCTGTCGTAGTGTCATGGGAGGCATCACGAGATGCTAAAGAACTGGTGGGCTACTACATTGAGACCAGTGTTGTTGGGAGCAACGTTTGGGAGCCCTGCAATAACAAACCTGTCAAGGTCACCAGGTACGGTGACTTGGCACACACACACACACACATACTCACACTAATGCATAAGAACACATAAGAACTGCTAGAGACAGAAACAAAGAGGGATATTGGAGAAAGTGTCTTACAAAGTACAGACCATTTCCAAAAAATTGGAATATCATAGAAAGGTTTATTTATTTCCATAATTACATTCAAAATGTAACAACCAAGTATTGAAGATTGACATATCGTTTTGAAAGTACCATATTTTGATTGATTTGACGTGATCCTAATTTCTTTCTTTTTTCTGCAACAACTGAGAAGTAAATGGTGATGTCTTCAAAGTATTCTAATTTTTTGTGGGTTTTATGAGCTGGAAGGCCAAATTATGTACAAATAAACAACAAGTACTTGAAATCGTTGAAGTTGTGGGCCCTGCATCTATAATCTATGAAAATGTAACGTTTTGAATGGAATTATGGAAATAAACATTTCCATGATATTCTAATTTTTTGGAAAGGGTCTGTATTACACATAGTGGTAGTTATTTCACACACTTTGTGTACCACCGTTGGTTCTCTTTCATTATTCCACCCAGTTGTTTTAATCAGGGAATGGTCTGCTTCAACACAACTCACTATTTCTGACATCATGACCATATTCTGACTGAATGAGGTCACTTTAGGGGAATCAAAGAACTTGAATTGCTTCCCCATGTCAACTTCAGCTGCCAACCTCGTGTGCTAACTAGGGGCTCACATGGTTCTCTTGGCTGGGGCTGAGGTTTCACCACTTTCTCACCTTTGTTACAGTACAGTCTCCCCCCAGCTGGTCTTGTCAGATACTGGGTGACAATACTGAAAAATATCTTGCTCTCAACACTAAGGAGTGAGGTGATCCTGGCCTACCTCAAGCAAAACATGATTTTTTCCAATAAGTTGAAGCCACTTTCTTGTCATAATTGGCTGACTTCTATCCTGACTCTGACCTGTGTTGTGGTGACGCCTGTGATATGAGGCACATGGAGTTGCAGAATTGAAACTGTTAAATATGAATTGAGTATAAATATGCCTTGATGAAGAAAATGTAACATCAAGTACTAGAAAACAAATCATACCACAGGAACAATGAAAGAATCTTCCCCTTTTTTCTTGTGTGCAGGTTTATATGCCATGGCTTGACGACAGGCGAGAAGTACATTTTCCGTGTTAGAGCAGTTAATGCTGCTGGAGTCAGTGAGTTCTCACAGGAGTCTGAAGCCATTGAAGTTAAAGCTGCCATTGGTGAGTCACCTCTTCCAGAAATGTGTTGCAAAAGTATATTAATTTGCGTTCATACTGTTGTGTAAAATATCTAAACGTATAGTTTTTCCAAATATGTTGTCTAATTGTAAAGTTGTTATTTTGGAGAGTAATATTATGAAACAGCTGTTCTGCTGTCCAATCTGTTGACTTCACCTCTGTTCTGCTCATTGAGGACATTTTTTCAGCTCCGTACACCATCAGCATTCCGAGTCCCTCCGTGTTCCACACCATTGTTCCACTTTTTAACTTCCCACGTTTTCTGCTGCACTGTAGCAATGGCAAGCCTGCACCCACATACCCTGCAGCTCCGCCTGTGTCCCTTCCAGAAGGCGGGGTCAGGACTTGTAGGCTTCCTCTAGTTTGGGTCGCAAGTGATCCAATGTAGCGGTGACTACAAAACCAGCTCACCCGCTTCCTTTCACACACCCCCTGCCCACCCTTCCACTCCTGAGTGTCCCCTCTTAATCTCTTGCTCTATTCTTTTACCCGTGATGCCCTTCTGAGCTGACTTACTTGCTTTGGTAACTACTGAGGCTTTGTGTTAAGTTGCATGTTTCCCTTGTGAAAAACACACGGCAACTAGGACCAAGTTTACCTCTTTAGTCACAGAATATTCTTTTTTAACAAGATGTAAGATGTTACACCAAAGTAATAAGGTGCTCAGATTATAAAATAGGTTTCATTTGATGTGTTAAAAGCAGGGTTGGCACGTCCATATTGACAAACTAGCCAGTTGCCTTTTAGAAAGGGTGCCAATCCCCACCTCTGGACTAGAAAAACCTGGCATGCTGAAATGGACTAAAGCTGGAGGCATCAAAATGTATTTATACAGGGGAGTTAAATTTCATGCACTGGCACCAATTAAATGAAAGTCATCAAAAAAACGTCTTTACTTGCTAATTTGTTTGCGGGAACCTTAGTAACACAATTAGTGGTCTGTCATTCCTGGAGGAAATTATTGGGTCTTTTTGTCAAATGCTGTTTTTTTATCAAGGGTTGGTGCAAAGCAGTCTACAGCCACTGTACAACACCGTATCTGCACTGCATGAATGCTAGTCCTTCCCTTTTCTCTAGGGATGCACTGGTATCTAAAGTATGGGCCAATAATAACGTCAACAAATAAAATGCTGATATTTTAGCGCATATTTCAGTGTTACCTAAACATTCTGCTGAAATCTAAACATTAAATCTAAACAATTTCAAACCTTTATCTTCCAATACCAGTATGATTTTGATACCTTCGTGCATCCCTGCTTTTCTCTATAACCTCTCCTCTCAATCCTGCATGCTCATCCTATCCTTCTCTTTTTATTTTATCTCCTCGCTTTCCTCCTGCTTGACTTCCTTCTCCTTTGGCCTGCCTCTTTCCAGATGTCTCTGTTCAGCCATCTTGTCTTCATTTTCACTCTGTGTCAAATGAAGACTTCATGTTGTTTTTCCTCCTAGATTAACTCTTATTGGTAGTCAACTGATTATAATAATGAGCAAACACTGATTGTGATATGTATAACTTGTACATGCATGCTGTTGCTGAAAACAAACCAATGAAGCTAAAGGAAATAGTGAATGTTAGATGTGAATGTGTGGGTAGAAGTAATGTAGTAGTGTGTTTGTAGAGTAATGTTTTAGATCAATGTGTGTGATTTCTATTGAGCTCTGTTTTTGTTTTCTCTTGCTGTTCCCTGCTAACTCTTGTAGGGGGCGGTATTCCTCATGGTGTGTTTCTGGAGTCGGGGGGTAATATGGTCGGACTAACTCAGCACAGTCCATGCAGGGGGGGCAGGCATGCGCCCCCTCGTCCCCCTGCTACCACGCCGCTAACTCCTCTATCTAATGTTAGCCAGGGGGCTGGGGGAAGGGCCAATAACACCGTTCCCCCAGGGCCTCCGAGCACACTGAGCAAAGGCAGAGAGGGTAAGAGAGGCAGTTTAACCTGGGCACCCGAACCCAGCTATGAACCGGCCCCTGAATCCAGCACCAGTTTAAACACCAAAACAAGCAAAGAATCTGGTGCTGAGCTGGTGGCCGAACAGGTCGCTCACACCTCCAGTGAAAGGGCAGAGGAGTCCATGACAGAAGTGCTGGCAAAACGTAAGTCCTCACTAGACTCTCCTCCAGAGCGAAGGAGAGAGCAAGAAAGAGAAAAAGGGCGCAGAGGCTCAGGTGAGGATGTGAAGTGAGAGCGTCATTTTTTTTTTCCAACTCTCTGGAGCGCCGCCCATCTTCATGCTTCCTCAGAGTTGAGCTGTCTTTTTTCATTTCCTTTCACTTTACCTCTTCTTTTTTCTTGTCTGGTCTCAAATGTATTGTTTCCACTTTTCTTTTTTTCATGTCATTCCAGCAAGTTTGAGTGATAAACGTCTCACTTTCTTTTTCTTTTTCACACCAAATTTTCTGACTGTTGTCAGTCACTGTATATTAACTAATTCCGTTAAGTTGCTGCATGGAGTGAGTCGATTTCAATGTATTTACAAGGAAATTAGTGGTTAATTATACTTTGCACATGGGTAAGTTTTTAAGAACTCATTGTGTTTGGCACCTGTACACCTTCACAAGAGGCGGGCACCGCACTGGCCACAATCCCTACCACCCTACTGGGAATTTCAATCACTTTGCACAAGATTCTAGGATTAGAAATTCTAGGATCGGGTAGAAATATTCTATATCAGCTATGACCGGTGAAATTTATTGCAGTCTTAAAAAGATAGATATGACATATCAGTTATTTATCAGTTTATCATTTAAATTTTTTTTAAAAACATATCAGTTTATCCATTGGCACACTGTTTATTTGAAAAGCAGCATGAAAAGCTTTTTTGGTTTAAATTCAGCTAGATGAAGAGACTGAAGCCTGTTTAACGGCAACACAATACGCCACTAATTGTAAAATTCAGAGTATTATATTTAGGATATTTTCTAAATAGGCCTATAGTTCATTTGGTCTTTTGTCTGCACTGAGGCTTCAGTCTCTTCCCAGCTAAATGATTCTTTTGAATTTTCCTAAATGCTAACTTGAGTCCTCCACTATATCAGCCTCTCCTGCTCCACCCTATGGCATCACTGTGCTGGAAAGCGTGCGGGACTCTATGGTGCTTGGCTGGAGGCAGCCCACTTTCATCGGTGGTGCCGACATTATCGGATACTTTGTGGACTACCGCGAGGTCATCGGTGGAGTGCCTGGAAAATGGCATGAGGCAAACATCAAGGCAGTCAGTGAGCGTGCATACAGAGTGAGTTTCTCAATAGACCACCCCTGTTTGTTCTGAGCACACCTTTCTTAAGCCTTTTAAACCTAAAGACCTATATGAGCCCGCCTTTTAATTCCCCACTCCCATACCTATCACAACATCACTGCAGTCCAAAAAAATCTCTGTGTCAGGTTTTGACTTTTGTAGACTGTGTCATTTAAAACATTGATATTTGTGACATCACAAATATGATGGATTCAAGGTGGAGTGTTATGCAGCTCGATTTCGATATATGGGAACTTAAATAATTGTGATATTTGGAATTTCGGATGTTCATCTTTATCCTCAAACTTTCTTTCCTTCTCCTCAGGTTTCAGACCTGAAAGAAAATATGCTGTATCAGTTTCAAGTTCGTGCTGCGAACATGGCTGGTGTGGGAATCCCTTCCCTGCCCAGCGAAACCTTTATATGTGAGGAGTGGACCATTGCTGTGCCAGGTTAGTGTGTGTGTGTGAGGATGGGCATTTTATGACTGGCAGGTATAGTTGACCTCTAAACACATACCTTGGGTTTTCTACAGAGAACCCTTTTTAAATCACCGTTACTGTTTATTTTCTGAAAATGTGGCCTGCGCCAAAATAATGGCACATTTTATAGTTTTATCATTTTCCAATAGGTTAAACTCAGCAAAAGCATAGAAAATGTGAATTAAACATGTTCAAGATTGTTTTCTATAGACCATGTGTACTTATTCCATTAGGAAAATCAACAAAACATGTAATTTGGGCCGAATATTATTTATGCAGTATTATAAAAACTATTATATTTATTACTTAATTACTGTCAAACTGTTTTGATAGCTTTGCACTATCATGACAGTGAGTAGTGCCACGAGAGTTGTTGAAACACCCATGCATTTAAGGGTTAAAAAGTTTTAAAAGTCATTCTTCAGTCATTTCAGATACTTGTCTTTTATCACAGGACCCCCATATGACCTCCAGGTGCAGGAGGTGCGTAAGGATTCTTTGGTGCTGCTGTGGAAACCGCCAGTGTACCAGGGCCGTGACGAGGTCAATGGTTACTATGTTGACATCAAAGAGGCTGAAGCAGATTTTGAAACTTGGAGAGGAGTCAATGAGAAAGCCACCAGCAAGAAATACATGAAGGTGTGCATGTGTCTTTGTGTGTGTGTGTGTGTGTGTGTGTCAGTGTGTGTGTCTTTGTGTGTTTTTGGGTGCTACAAAATAAGTGAAATGATGGTCCAAAATTGTACATAAAAGACATGTTGGAGAATAAAATGGTTGATGTTTTGTCTCTGTGGTTCCAGATTAAGGATCTGAAAGAGGGCGTGACGTATGTTTTCCGTGTCCGTGCTCAGAACAAGGCTGGTGTGGGAAAAGCTTCTGAGCCAACAGAACCAGTGCTGGCTGAGACTAAACCTGGTACAAGTTGTTATCTTTATATGCCTCGTTCTGGACACAAGGGATCTCTGAAGCTGAAACTGTAAAATTCCAGACCAGAGATAAAGAATCCCTGATAAATTTGTAAATGTTTTTTGAAGCAGTGCTTACTTATCATTTGAATATTGAGAGAGAACAACATTTACACGCTTTTTCATTCTTAGGCACCAAGGAGCTGCTTGTGGATGTTGATGATGATGGAGTGATTTCACTGAACTTCGAGTGTGAAACCCTCACTGCTGATTCACAGTTCATCTGGTCCAAAAATTATGAGGAATTTACAGACTCTGCACGCCTTACAGTGGAAACTAAGGGCAATAAGTAAGTAGGTTTGTTTTTGCTTATTGATCTAAACCTTTGGATTTGGATATTTATTACAGTTTAGAATCAATGCAAATAGCTTTTAATCAGATCAGTTGATAAACAAAATTACAATGTTAGAAATTTACATACAGGCCCTAACAAACTAATTTAAGATCATCCTTTCAAAATACTGAGACTTTACCGAGCGCCTGTTACAGACAGAATGTTCTATTAAAAAACTACTTGGGCATTTCTTAGTAAAAAACATTATGTGGTCCATTTTAGCAACATGGAAATTTAATCTTGAGCGTAGTTTGTTCTTAAATGTTTTCTAAAACAGTTTGATGTTCCATGTTGTATTCTTCTGTCATTAAACAGCCCTTTGACACTGTTGAAAAGAAAAATGCCACCATTATGAAATTTTCTAAATCAAATCAGCTAAATTGTATGTAATGGCTCCTGGGCTGGACATGGTGGATCTATTCAATCAGTCCAGTAAACTTTTCTTTGACAGGTCCAAAGCTATCTTTAATGCTCCTTCTGAAGATGACCTGGGCATCTACTCCTGTGTTGTCACTCACACTGATGGGGCCTCCGCTAGCTACACCCTGACTGAGGAAGGTACATTTATCAGGTTTCTTAGTTTTTTATTTGTATAGAACAGAAGATGCATAGCACTGAAGGACTGGATACCATGCAAAATGTACAGATACTGAAATCCATACCAATTCCTACATGTATATAAACTAAATCATTTCTATTTTAAATGGGAAAACGACAAAACGTTTGTTGTTTGTGCATTAACAAATACTTTTTTTTTATTCTAACGTATGAATCAGGCAGAAGCTGTAGAAACTGATTCATCAAGAGAAGAATCAAATGTGTTGTAGAGGTTGTAGAGAACATGCGCTCTGAACAATTTCAGAATATCTTGAAGGGCTCAAAAAGAATCAAAACATTTAAGACAGTTTTACTTGTTTCTACTAGTTCTATTAGCATTCACCTATATAAGGCTGTGTTCATGCTACCCATTTTTACCTCAGCCAACAGGGTCTGTTCTACTTTCAGTCCCAAATGAAGTGATCGCAAGTGGTCAAACGAGTGGTGCCAGCAGTGTCACACTGCCAGAAAAATAAAAATGAAAAGCACCACTCTCTATTCTGCAAAAAACAATAGAGGTCTAAATATCTTGTTACCATGTGTGTAATCCCATGCTATCACACTTTCTTTCTTGGTTTTGAGGGATAAACTAGAACTGATTTTGTACTGTTTTCTTTTGACAGGCCTGAAGGAGTTGCTGAAGACCAGCCATGACCACAAATTCCCTAGTGAGTACTGGATTACTGCATTGCCCATAATCCCATTACATACATTACTGCAAATATGCTGCTTCTTTGCAAGAAGTACCCAGGAACTTCTCTCGAACTTTAACTGTTTCAGCTGCTTTTATATGCTGTTGGCGTCACATTTTTCCTCTAAATGACAGTGATTCTTGAAGTGTTCTCTCACTCTCACTTCTCTGCCTTTTCCTTCTTTTCCTCTAGTTATTCCCCTTAAGTCAGAGCTAGCTGTTGAGCTGCTGGAGAAGGGTAGAGTTCGCTTCTGGCTACAAGCTGAAAAGATTTCTCCCAACGCCAAAATTGAATATGTGTTCAATGACAATTTGATTCACCAAGGAGATGTGAGCACAGATGCTGTTACAGTGTGCACACACAAACACACACACACACACAATTGTTGTTGATTTGAGAATCTGTAGTAGTCCTAAAAAAATATTTTATCCTATAGATGGTAATTTTATAAGCAAATGGAACATTTGTAAAATCTGAAATGTTTGCACAATGCAGAGGATACTGGAATTTTCAAAAGGTGTAAACAACATAAAAAATCGAATTAACTTGGTTTTTAACCATAATGTAAGAAAATTCATGTGTTAGGAAGGCACCTTTTCACTTTCCAAGTACAGTCGACCCCTGAAGTTCACTGGAGTTACGTTCAAAGTGCACCCACAAATTGTGAAAAAACATAAATGTGTGATGTGGTTTAAAAAAATGCCTATAAATGCCTTTTTTAATTGTCTAAACCCTAAATATGCAAATATGCTTAATTTATTTTATTTTAAACTCAATACATTACCCTTTGAAAAAAAAGTAAAGGTAAATGCGGGAAACTGTTCTGATGTGGGAATCCTGGACTGCACCTGCCAGAGATGCGTCGCAAGGCAGCAGCCAATCAGCAGCAAGGAGAAATAAATAACACTCTCAGATTGGCTGCCTTCAATCCTCCTGCCTCTGAGTACAGGGGTATTTCACCATCCCAAGACGTGCTTTCGTGTACAGTTGCTTTGTGTTCTCTCGACAGTACTAAAACATTTATACAGTTATATTTTATATGGAAATTTAGCTGAATTTACGTTACTATTTATGTTACAAAAGTAGTACATGAATGTTTTCTTAATAATTTAGCACTAAAATGCATGAAAAATTATACACTGCCACTTAAAGAGCAAAAAAAAAAATGCGGAGGGTACACTGTATATCTAAATATCTACATACAAGCATATCAGTTGTGTTGGTTTTAAGAAATTGATCTTTGTCTATTTCAGAAATACAAGATGAACTTTGATAAGAATACTGGCATCATTGAGATGTTCATGGAGTCACTGGGTAAAGAAGATGAAGGAACGTTCACTTTCCAGCTCCAAGATGGCAAAGCCACCAACCAGTCCAGCTTGGTGCTAATAGGAGATGGTACACACACTAAACTTGTTCTCATAGCACACACACTGTAATAGTGCATCAGGTTTGCTGACAAGTGTGTCTGCACACACATTTATCTGTTTTACAGTTTTCAAGCAGTTACAGAAAGAATCTGAGTTCCAGAGAAAAGAATGGCACAGGAAACAAGGTACAATTTTACACCACATATGTGTGTTTGTGTTTGTCTGTGGTTGGGTTTTAATCACGTGTATTCCTCATAGGTCCTCACTTTGTGGAGTATCTCAGTTATGAGGTTACCCCTGAGTGTGTTGTGAGGCTGAAGTGCAAGGTAAGCTTTTATTTTAGTTCACTTCAGCTACAATGACCTCCTGATTTTAGGTTCACCTAACTTTTATCTACACCCAAAGTGGTCTTTATCAGAAACACCTTCCATGTAGGTGCACTTTGTATGTTTACTGTTACTGTAGCCCATCTGTTGTTGCACAGTTTATCAGCCCCTCTACACTTTCTAATCAAAAGAGACCACCACAGTTCCACTGTTACCCGTATAAGTCACTTGGGTGGTAAATAGTAAACACTGATTGTAAATATATCTCTATATGTGGCTCCTTTTAGGTTGGTAACATAAAGAAGGACACAGTGGCACTTTGGTACAAGGATGGAAGAGAGATTAAGGCCAATGAGAAACTTGACTTCTCTGAGGGCGTGCTGAACCTGGAGATCGCCCAGGTATCATACATTTATCTGACACTTTTAGACAAAAGCAAACGATTGTCTTTGAAATAATAATGTTCTGTGAAACCATTAACAAACACTTTTGAGTAACTTGAAATTACCACCCTCACTCCTCATCAAGCGAGAACACTCTCCCTGATGCCGTCTTTGGAAATAGATCAGGGTAAAGAGGCAAATTATGATGAGTGATTTACACTGACCTTAATAAATGGTTGCAGTTCCTATTCATATCGGACCAATAATAATTAATGTAACACCTGGCAGAGTTTAAGGTGGAGGAAGTTTAAGGTGGAGGAGGCATGAGTTTAAATGTGTTGTGTGGGGATTTTTAATACCTTTAATACCTCTTTTTTTATTTTTTAATTATGACTTGAGCCCTTTTACTCTTTATTTGACTAAAAGCGAAAAAATGCATTCAGTGCTTTAACATTACACAAATTATCTATGTTCTGTCAACCAACTGAAGTCGAGTCTAGTTGTTGTGTAGTTTAGATGTCAAAAACATGGCAAAAATGTCAAGGATTTCTTTTTTCAAATATAAATGTAGTATTGATTGAATGTTAATTCAAACCTTTTGTATAAAAAGGGTATCAGTGTATTTATGCATTGCAGTTACCTTTCATCTGTGTTCACACTGTATATTTGATTCACAGCAAAACGACACAGCAGTGAATGATGGCACAATCTGGAAGAAGCTCAAAGTCTGGATCATTAGTCAATAATCAAACTGAGTCACACTCATGTGGCCAGTAACTTTGCCTGAGAATGTTCTATCTTGCTCGCTCGCTGTCACTCTTACACTCTTTCTTGACCGTATCAAATGACAAATCATTTGATAATACTGGATGTGCTTTCCAATTCGTATCTGTTGTGTAGCCGTACAGAGTTTTACCACTCTGTGATTTCATTGAATCATCCCTTCCGTCATCTCTCTGTCTGTCTTTTGCGTTTATCTTTGTTATGATATTATCATCTCTGTTCTATTTGCACAATTTGTTTTGCACCTTCTAGTTTTTGTGCTTTTTGCTTTTTGTCTAGTTAGTGTCCTGCAGCATCCCTCGCAGGGAGAAAAGCCTGGCTTTTCTGGTCTGTGATTATTTTTTACATTAAATGTGACTTTTTTGTGTTTGATATGTAACTGTGTTCTTGTGTGCGTTTGGTAGATCTCTAAGAAAGATGCAGGTGTGTATGAGGTGATTGTAAAGGATGACAGAGGAACAGATAAATCCACACTCAACCTGACTGACCAAGGTGACTCGCACTGTTCGTCTTTTTCTTTCTTTCTCCTCGCCTCTTTATCGTTCTGATATTCTGAAAGTAACCAGCACTTTTCTCTGCTCACATGTGTAGGATTCAAGGACCTGATGAACCAAGTCTTCAGTGTTATTGGTAAGGCACTTTGTTCCTTACTAATGGCATAGCATGTGAGGCTATAATGGTGCGGATGATTGCTGAGAATGGCACTGTGGCCTATATCCTACAGTCATTTTTCTGTTAATTTTTACGAGATCATTTTCCAACCTGTTCTTGTTGCTTAGAATTAACTAATTGGTTGTATTACTTGGTCATGTATATAAACAATCTTTGTTCTGACTGGCTGCTTCATTCAGAAAGCAGAAAAATGATTTGTTGTACTGCAAGTATTGCTTGATATTTAGCTTAAAATCAAGTCCACTGTATGTATATAACACTTTTTACAACGGATGTTTTCGGAAAACTGCATCACAGAATCGAGGCCAAGCCCCAGACTTGTAAAGCTTAATCATACTTTTTCAGTCTGTTGGTGGTATTTGTGAACTGCACTCAAAATAATGTGTGTGTTTGTACAGCAAACTCCTCCACTCCTCTGAAGATCCAGAGCACAGAGCAGGGCATCCGCCTCTATACCTTCGTCAGCTTTTACAACGATGAGCTACACGTCACCTGGCACCACAAGTAAGTTTGTGTGTGTGTGTGTGGGTATGAAAACGAAAGTCTATATGTGGTAGAATTGTAGTCTTTTCTGAACTGACTGTATCTGTATAGTGTCTGATTGTGTATTAACACATTCTCTCAATCAGGGATGCTGCGATTGCATTTACTGATCGCATTACGAGTGGTGTGGTGGGAGAGCAGCTGTGGCTGCAGATTTCTGAACCAACAGAGAAAGACAAGGGCAAATATGCCATTGAGTTCTTTGATGGAAAAGGTGGATTGAGGAGAACAGTAGAACTGTCTGGACAAGGTGACTCCACACACGCTTGCATACACACAGACATTGCCATTTGTGAACTGGCAAAAGGCAGCACTGAAATGTTATGTCTCTTTTCATGTTTTCAGCATATGACGATGCCTATGCAGAATTCCAGAGGCTTAAGTAAGTCCCTGAAAGAAGTGGCATTAGTCGGTTGTTCACATTTACAATATAGGTGTGAACCGTTAAACCTTCGATGCCTCACTAACTTACCTCCTATCCTTTTTTTCCCTCTCTTTTTTCGAATTCTTGCTTTCAGAGCTGCAGCCATTGCAGAACGAAGTGAGTACACATATACATGCACATACACACAAGGTCATAGGCAAAGGGGGTCAAATGTCCTTAGAGTACATGTCTTGTTGATTTCCTGAAGTGATAATTAGTTAACTTAAATATGACCTAAAAAATTTGTTAGTGCACAAAATGAGTAACATACAAAACATAAAAGGCATAACTTACATTTTATGTTCAGCTAAATGAACAGTAAACAGTAGATGTGTATGAAAATGTGCTGATGTATGTTGTCTGTAAACATGGGGGGTGCACACAGAGCTCTAAAAGTGGGAGGAGAGAAACGAATACTTGGTTCTGGTGCCCATGTCTGAAGAGGATATAAACTTATTTTGTATTTAAAAAATCAACAAAACATAATTTAACCAGAGGTGGACAAACACGATGAGTATTTAACACAACCTGCAGGCACATGTACACACACACTCACACACACACACACACGTTCCAGTGATGTCTGAGTTTCAAATGTTCCTCTCCTTATACAGATCGTGCTCGTGTGGCAGGTGGTCTGCCTGATGTAGTCACCATTCAGGAGGGCAAGGTAGTATATTTACATTAGGAATGCTCAATATATTATTTGTGACTCATTTGTTGACTTTTTCAGTACTTCCAGAGCAGAATGCTGCAATACGCAAATAAGCCTTCTAATCACATTTTTTGTACTTTTTATACTTTTTATACTCTTTGCATGGTCCATATAACACATTCTAATATATTAAAGGGCACAATAAAACTATAAGATGTAATTGTAACTTGAATACAGCTTGTGTTTTTTTAGACATTAAACTGTTAAATGTTCATTTATGTGCATGTCAGTTTTCAAAAAGGCTTTTATTGATGTCATGAAGCTGCCGAAATGGACAATTAACACGTGTTCACCTTTTTCTCCCAGAAGAAAATATAAATAAACCACACTATAATTAACTGTTTAATCTACTTCCATCTGCTCTACTCTAGTCACTGAACCTGACGTGTAATATCTGGGGTGACCCTGTGCCGGAAGTGACCTGGCTGAAGAACGAAAGAGAGATGGTGTCAGACGATCACTACATCCTCAAGTTTGAGTCTGGAAAGTTTGCCAGCTTCACCATCACTACCGTCAACACCAGCGACTCGGGCAAATACAGCATTCTGGTCAAGAACAAGTACGGCACGGAGAGTGGCGACTTCACCGTAAGTGTCTTCATCCCCGACGATGAGCCCGGCAAGAGAAAGTAGAAAGATGTATAAAGAAAATGTGTATAAAGTTCAAAACTACAAGAACCAGCTGAAAATGCCTTGAAAATCCCTTGTGTCTTCCAAAAGGGTAAGCTGACTGTATTGTTGCGAATTAGATATCTAGCACTGACTGGATTATTATACCAAGCATAAAAAACAAGCAACCCTACATTCAAAAAGAATTATTAAATGTTTTGGGTGAGAATAGAATGGTGCTAAAAACAAAATATAGGTTTGTTTTGGTCCAATGTTTCATCAAACCACCACAACAATATCCCACAGTAACAAAATGAGAAACTGTCAGTGCAATGTATAAATTATCATATTTTGGGGGTAACTTATTGAAAGTAATACACAAGAGAACAGGTTTCCTATCCTGACTTTGACACCACTTTGCCAGCCCCCTTTTGTTTCTATTCCACTTCTTGTCACACCTGAGCCAGGCTAATTACTTTCAATCAGAACAAAAAAGTTGGTCTTTGAACTCAGCAAACCCTTCCTAATGGCATTACTCAGTTTCTCTCAATATTAACCAATAATGCTTTCAACAGTGTCTGTTAGGCTGAGTGGTCTAATTCAGGACAAGGGCAGCACTGTAGTTACAGTATTTTGTTGTGTTTGTGTGTATGTGTGTGTGTTGTAAAGAGCCACAGCACTGATTTGTGCATGAAAACGTTAAAACTGAGAAATTGATGCTCCGAATATTCGGATTCACTTTTGCTGTTCCATTTATAGTTAAAATGTGTGTAGATTATGCTTTTTAGTGTGTCGTCACACATGAATAAATCACTGCACGGTAATGATAACATCACGCCCTCTCACCTTTAAGTAGTTACACACCTCCTACCTGCACCTCCTTTACGTCTTGCTTAGGGTACGGCACCACTTCCCTGACAGTTCATAGCAGTTTTGACATCACCGCATTGGTGTATTAAAGTTTTAGCATCACTTTTCTGTCATTCTGTGATGACATCACTGTGCCTGTCCTGTTTCCAATAAACGGAGCACATAATCCCTCACTTTTCTCTCTGTGTGATTTCAATGTGTCTCATTCTTGCCCCACCTCCTCTCTCTGCTCTCCTATTCCACCCACCTCACTCTCATCCCTCCTCGCTCACGGCCCTGCACCTGATGCGGATGACCTTACCCCGGACACCTGAGGACAGGAGTGCCCACCTTATTATACCACATATCATCTCTTTCTCCCATACACATATGCAATCTCTGCCTAACTGTCACACAGACATGAAAACACACAGAATAAATCATGTAAAATGCATCAGAGTCAGTGAATATGGTATTCTGCATTATGTTGCTTATTATCTATTCATTTTAATTAATAGCATATTTATTCAATTGTGTATAAAGAGAATGAAATGCAATAAGTGATATGACTGAAGAAAGAAATTAAACAATGGTACCATAGTCTTTGAGGGTGACATTCATAGGAACTCATAAGAACTTAAGAAATATGCATTAGTATCTTATAAAATATATAGTGTTATAGAGTAGCATTTATGAATAGCTTATGCTTGTAATCGCATGATAAAAGTCAATTACATGGTGTTGACACAAGGGCCTCAAATGTCAAATATTTTTTTAATTTAAAATACTGCTATGACGCCTCATTTCTAAATAATTAAACTGGAATAATAGAAGTGGCCTACTTAAAAACAACATTTATTAAAAGTAGTGCTTTGCAATTGTTATCTGATGTTCATTCATATGTTATGAAGTTATGTTAGTTGCCTCCATAAAATGTGGTATCCATAGTTCAAATATTTAAGGTGACTGAAAAAGCGCCTGCCAGGATACCAGTCATATGCCCTTTCATTTAAGTGCAGTGCTATTCCATGTGCATATCACTTAATGAACTATCATTTTAATATGGTTTTGCATCTTTTCTCCACTTACATCCATCACTGTTTTTAAATGAGTTATTATCTAAGAAAATGCAACTGGTGGTCATTTTGTTAAGTGTCGTGTAAGAATGATCTAGAACAGCCTACCTTAGCACAGTCAGTAGATACATACTTGCCATGGAATCAAGAACAAAAACAGGATCTGTATCCAGAGAGGAGAAAAATGAAGAAAGACCTCCATCAGTGATCTTAAATATAAGAAACATTTGCACTGATGATGAACACTATGGGTTGTGCTGAATTCACCTGCAATAGAATATCTTTTTCTAGTATTTGATGCAGTGCCGATTTTTCAAGTTTTACCATATGCAAAGAATGGAGAGATCTGTCATTTTCATCGTAGGTACACCTCAACTGTGAGAGACAGTATCTGACAACAAAAACCAGAAAATCACGCTGTATGATTTGTAAATAATTCATTTGCATTTTATTGCATGAAATAAGTTTTTGATACAATAGAAAAATAGACCTTAATATTTGGTACAGAAAACTTTGTTTACAGAGGTCAGACATTTCCTGTAGCTCTTGACCAGGTTTGCACACACTGCAGCAGGAATTTTGGCCCATTCCTCCATACAGAGCCTCTCCAGAACCTTCAGGTTTTGGGGCTGTCGCTGGGCAACATAGAGCTTCAGCTCCCTCCATACATTTTCTATTGGGCTCAGGTCTGGAGACTGGCTTGGCCACTCCAGGACCTTGAAATGCTTCGTACGGAGCCACTCTTTAGTTGCCCGGGCTGTGTGTCGGGTCACTGTCATACATGGCCCCATCCATCATTTCCTCAGTACGGTGCAGTCGTCCTGTCCCCTTTGCAGAAAAGCACCCCCAAAGCATGATGTTTGCATGATTGGGATGGTGTTCTTGGGATTGTACCCATTCTTCTTCTTCCTCCAAACACGCCGAGTGGAGTTTATACCAAAAAGTTAATCTGACCACATGACCTTCTTTAATGACTCCTCTGGATCATCCAGATGGTTTTTGGCAAATTTTAGACGGGCCTGGACATGTGCTGGCTTGAGCAGGGGGACTTTGTGCGCGCTGCAGGATTTTAATCCATGACTGTGTAGTGTATTACTAATGGTAACCTTTGAGACTGTGGTCCCACCTCTCTTCATGTCATTGCCCAGGTCCTCCCGTGTTGTTCTGGGCTGATCCCTCACCTTTCTCATGATCACTGATACTCCACGAGGGAAGATCTTGCATGGAGCCCCAGTCCGAGGGACATTGACAGTCATCTTGAGGTTCTTCCATTTTCCAATGATTATGCCAACAGTTGTTGCCTTCTTAACAAGCTGTTTGCCTATTGTCCTGTAGCCCATCCTAGCCTTGTGCAGGTCTACAACCTTGTCCCTGGTGTCCTTAGACAGTTCTTTGGTCTTGCACATAGTGGAGAGGTTGGAGTCTGATTGATTGAGTGTGTGGACAGGTGTCTTTTATACAGGTAACGAGTTCATACAGGTGCAGTTAGTACAGGTAATGAGTGGAGGCTTCTTAAAGACGAACTAACAGGTCTGTGAGAGCCAGAATTCTTGCTTGTTGGTAGGTGACCAAAAACTTATTTCATGCAATTAAATGCTAATTAATTATTTTAAAAATCACAAAATGTGATTTTCTGTCATTTTTTTTTATACTCTCTCAGTTGAGGTGTAACTACAATGAAAATTACAGATCTCTCCATTCTTTGTAAGTGGAAAGACCTGAAAAATTGGCAGTGTATCAAATACTTACTTTCCCCATTGTAATATATAACACGTTACTGCATTACACAATAAATGTGCAACATTGTCTCTTAAGCACAACGTTTCACTGCTTGTTTGCCTTCAAACGTCATCAGTTGTTCTTAGGTAAGAGCATCATACATATGTCATGTATTGCCCTTATATTGCTGCTGACATGACAAAACGTTCTATCTCCAAAACAGTAAATGTACAGTAGACGCAAAGCTTTTTTAACGTCATGAAATACACAGAACGTAAAGTGTCCAAAGTGAAAATATATAAGAAAATATTCAACCTACTCTTTTTGACAAGTATTTTAAAAGCTTTTCCGTTTAAATAACTATTTCTGTAAAATTGTTTTCGCCAGTTGAATGTGACAGAGAACATGGGTGATCTGGGTGTGGTTTCATACCTGGCTGATGCAGAAGGCAATGTGGTGATTGGGCCCACAGCATCTGTTCCTGCTGCATTTATGTCTAAACCCCCAACACCTGTCAAATCAAAGCATCCGACCTCAGCCACCTCCACTACACCGACTTCACCAGCTCCAACCTCCACTACACCTCTCTCTCCTGCTTCCCCCGTCTCCACAGCGGAGGAGAAAAACAAGAAGAAGGAGAAGAAGAAAGTGACCAGGAGAAAAGGTGAGATTGAATTCATTTCTGAATTAAATAAAAGTTAACCCTAGGAAACAGTATGATGCATATGTCCTTCGTGTGTATGAAAAGGTAAACGTACATTAGAAAGAAAAAACATTTACTATGGAAAGCTTTAAAAAAAACTGAACATTTTCTAAAAATTCTAATTGCCATTTTACAATAAAAATAATCACACTAGATAACACTAGAGTGAAGGACGATTTTGACGCAGTGCTGATTCTTCACAGACTCTGTTATTCTGAAACTACCTGCTGGAGAGGCGGAGTCAGTCGAGGCCACAACCTCATCAACGCCTGCTGTTACTCCTGGACCAGAAACCGCACCCATAGTTCGAGCTCTTCTTGACCCAGAGGCAGAGCCACTTCCAGAGGCTTCAGCAGAAGAGCTGACAGCAGTGGAGAAGTGAGCGAGCGAGAGACAGAGAGAGCAAGAAAAAGAGAGAGAGAGAGACTTAAGCAATTAGGGTGAGTTGCCCTAATGTGGGACATTTTTTTGTAATTTAATTACATTAAAAAAAATGTCCCATATTAGGGCAACTCACCCTATTCAATGCTGGTCATGGAAAGGTATTAAAAAGATGACTTAGGTAGAGACAGTGTGCTGTCATGTGTGCTTGAGTGTTGTGTGTTAAAGTGTACCTTCTAAAATCAATGTTTTGGAACACATTCAATACATTTCAGAATTATTCATTTGGAACCCCCCCCACATTTAACATAAAATATTACATCACCCGGCGCTGTTTCGTGAAAGAATCTATTGGACTTAATCGACAGGAGAAAACACATCCCACTGGCTCCGGGTTTCCTTCCAACTTGTGCAAGTGAAGTGAATCGTCAGTGCAGAGACAGGCTGCTCGAAACTGGAGCAGGTAACGTCAGCCCCATTGTGCGCAATATCTGCTCTCTCCCCGGACACAATGGACATAGGAAAATTCTTTACAAAGAAGCGAAAAGTAAGTCAAAATTTCCCCACAAGGCAGTTTTTTTTTTCCTCCAATGGAAATGTTAATGCAGTTCGCTGGCTAGTCAGTGTTAGGAGATCTGTCAGCTAGCTTAATGTTAGCTATCATTTCATCCAAATTCAACGATGACATAAAAACTATCACTGATTTGTTTGTGATGCCAAACATGAGGCCAAGTCCGCTCTGATATTTATTGATATTTATTGATTCCCTGTTGTGCTTTGAAATTGCATATAGTGAGCAGTGCCGTAGTGTAGTGCCGTAATATAGTTTGCTGTAGTGGGTTTACTGTCGTATACTATTACATTGTTGTCAATGGCGCAGCATATGTTTTACTGGGTGTAACACAAGATTCTTTTTTAAGTGGTTATACCTGTGTATCACGTAGACTACAGCCCTGACAGTGAGTGACCAGAATACTTCTGTAGCCTAATTTAGGCTACTAACAACCGCTATGCCTATTATAGCAGAGACAGTTTAATAGCGCCACCTGCTGGTATTCATAGTATCAGCAAGAATGAAATAATCACTTTTATCAGCAAATATAAAATAATTGCATCCAAAAATGTTATTTGGCGTTTTTATTTTGTGTTTAAGTATTTTCTGCATACAACAGTGCTTGGTTCAAGGTCCGACAAATTTAATTAAAAAAAATCAGATAATGAGAAGGCCACTGGAAACAAGAACGAATGCCATTTATTTCCTGCTAATTTCTTGACTGTTTAAAGCTCACTTATTTCAGTTATTGCTACAAAAAACACAATGCTCTCTTGACATAGCAGATTGATACTGAGAGGGAGTCAGAGGCAGGTTCAGCATTTAGGGACAGCGGAGAGAGTTCTATTGCTGAGGTGAGTGTTGAAGGGTACTGGGCACTCAAATCAATATTTATTTTGAGTGAATTCCAGTCAGTAGTAATTTTCATGAATGACATTACTGATTTAAAGCCATAATCTAGGGCAGGGGTCTCCAACAGGTATCAAATAGATACATTTCAGTAAAAAATGTAGCTTGCTTAAACTGAGCTTTATTTTATTGTCAGTATAAAAATGATAGGCCTATTTAATGTTAACTTTAATTTCTTGGAGCAATAGACAGAGTGGAAGGAGAGAGAGGTTTTGAGAGCGGAGAGAGAGAGAGAGAGAGCATTTCTGATGAAGATGTACAAGAGAGGGATTTCGAAAGAGAAGGGGGTGAGAGCCAGGAAGTGATGTAAATCAAGTTAAATCAGCCTGACCTAAGTGCCTTTCCACACCAGCAACTTTCGAATAAGAAGAGAAGTGGTTTAGGGACTATCCTTGGCTACATTATGGGCCCAATGCAGATAGTGTGTTTTGTTTTTATTGCATGGAAGCCTTCAAAAGACAGACTAGCCCACTTGCAAAATCCATGGATGAGGCTTTTTTTCTATGGAAAAAAGCCATAGAAAAAAATTCATCATACACATACCAACATAGAAGTGTTGAAACTCAGCTATTCACAGCTAGGCAGCAGCAAAGAGAGGCAAAATCGCGCTTGCTCAAAATAATTAAATCGATTTGTTTTCTTGCTTGCCAGGGTCTAGCATTACATGGTCATGAGAGTGATGAGGGCAACCTTGTTCAGCTACTTCATGATAAAGCTGAGGAGGATGAGTAAGCCCACAGAGCACTACACAAGTCCAGAAATGTAAAATAAGATTTTGAATATCATGGCCAATACAGTGGTTAGGACCATTCCAAGCACTGTACATGAACTGCCCACATTGCAGTTCTCCATCATTATGGATGGAGTCCAAGACATGTCGGGATCTGAGCAAGAGGCCATATGCCTCCGTAATGTAGATGGTAAGCTTCTACCAAATGAAGGCTTTATTGGTATTTATAAAGTGTCATCTACTACAGGAAAGGATTTGGCTCGTGTGGCCACTGATGTTCTTATGCGGGTGAACTTGCCCTTGTCCTCTTTACGAGGTGAAAGCTACGATTGGGCGGCAAATATGGCAGGTCAAAGCTCCAGATGGCGACTAAAATGGTTGACAACGCGACTAGATTTTTATTTTGCGACTAGTTTTGTATTTTACGACAATTTTTTTTTCAATTCAGTTGCCCGTGGCGATCGTCTCTCAAAACCAAGAGAAATGAAAATAAAAGTACAAGTGCAGATACGCTCTACCCTAGTCTGCAGTTCCTACTACACTATCATGTGATTAGTTATGGGAATTTTGGCTCTTTTTAATGAGTCGGATCATTTGGATCAGATCACTAAGAAGATCTGGCTTCTTTGGCTCCCAACCGCATAGACATACAGTAATCCCCCAGTTTATATATA
>JBBPCY010000013.1:15922719-15930219 GCA_037974405.1 Brachyalestes nurse
TTAACTACAGCAGAGAGAGAGAGAGAGAGAGAGACAGAGAGAGAGAGACAGAGAGAGAGAGAGAACTTTGTAAGCAAAAATTACTGAAAAAAGAGTAAAACATCCTTAAATCCGGCAGTCAGTGCACAGGAGGTATAGAAAATAATCTTTCACCTTTTTCTGCTCCTGCCACTGTGTGCTCAGGTTTGCTGTGTGTTTTTTGGTCATTGTCATGTCGGAAGGTGAACCTTATTCACACTGACATCGTTCTGGCAGATGGCATCAGGGGTTCCTCAAGAACTGGGCAGAATTTTGCCCCTGCCACAGAGAAAGACCCCCACAGAAGGACGCTGCCACCACCATGCTTTACTGTAGGAATGGTAAGCTATGTGGTCTTTCTTGAGGAGTGGCTTATTTTCTTCGCAACTCTCCCATACAAGCCACGAGCACTTGTGATGTTCTCACACAGTGATGACTCTTTGCCATAATAATTCCTGTAACTAAGTAAACATAAGTCTCTTGGTAGCCTCCCTGACCAGTTTCCTCCTGCACTTTTTGTACACTTTCTGGTATATTTTCTGTATTACTTCGTATTTCTGTATATAATATCTAGATGTTTATTATTTTGTACTGTTCATTTGTATGCTCATACACTATTTATGCTATTTATACCATTTATAAATATATATTATACACACACACACACACACACGCACACATATATATATATATATATATATATATATATGTGTGTATTGCTGATATGTATTGTTGATAATTAGTTGATGTGCAAAGTTTGTTGGATTTCATTTTTTCTTGTCCTTTGGCTAGTATGTATTTAAATTAGGGATCTAAAAAAGGGATTAATGAGATAATACAGTCAGCAGGATCTTGCTGTTGACAATACTCTGCACTTTACAAACGACTATTCTATACATTATTATTGTGGTTGGCCCATGCACCAAAGTTGGTCATTTGGCCTAGAGAGCTACTCTAACATCAACCCGTCATCCACTGGCAGAACAAACATATTATTATAGCATTTTATAAGTATTTTACTAACAAAAGACAGTGTCAAGTGACAAAATACAATTTTAAACTTTCTGTTCTGTTTTATCCACAAACGCTGGACAAAAAGCATTCTTAATTCTAACAAATTAGACTTAAGCAAACTGAGAACCCAAGCCAAACAGTATGAAAGATGCAGATTTAAGAGCTTTATTAAATAAGCTACCATTTACAATGCACTTTGTACTTGCAGTTTTTTTTTCACAAGTAAGGCACAGTGGTTTTCCATGACTAAAAGAACATCAGGAACTTTGACAGAAATTCGATGAGCCAAACAGAGACATTTAAGCATATCATAAACGGAAATATGATGGTCACTGAAAGAATTATGCCAGTTCCACTTACAGTAGTAATCTCGCCAACAGCAGTAATTAGGTAATTGATGAGTAAATAGCTGAGCAGCATGGCTCTGAGGCTCTTATGACTTCTGGGTTTGACGCCCTTAAGCCATTAAATCATTTCAAATAGACCTGCTAATGTAGTTTCTGGCACAGTATGACTCACTGCTACCTATAAAATAAACAAATAAACAGGCAAAATTCTGGCTTTAAGTTACGATAGTTGTTTAGCTGTGTGACATACAGTATGTGCAAAAATGATATTTTTCTAAATAACCTTTTTTACAAATAAAAATGTGGCATGCATTTATATTCAGCCCCCTGTGTCAATACTTTGTCAAACCACTTTTTGCTGAAATTACAGCTGCATGTCTCTACTGGTATGTCTCTAACAGATTTGCACATCTAGAGACTGCACTTTTTGCTCATTCTGCTTTACAAAATAGCTCCAGCTCAGTCAGATTGGAAGGAGAGCATCTGTGAACAGCAATTTTCTAAAGTCTTGCCACAGATTCTCAATAGGATTGAGGTCTGGAATTTGACTGGGCCATTCTAACGCATGAATACGCATTAATCTGAATCATTCCATTGTAGCTCTGGCTGTATGTTTAGGGTCATTGTCCTGCTGGAAGGTAAACCTCCACCCTAGTGTCAAGTCTTTTGCAGCCTCTAACAGGTTTTCTTCCAGGGCTGCTATGTATTTTGCTTTTTGCTTCTTCCCATCAACTCTGTCCAGCTTTGCTGTCCCTGCTGAAGAAAACCATCCCCACACCATGTTTCACGGTGGAGATGGTGTATTCAGGTTGATTTGCAGTGTATGGTTTCTCCAACACATAGCTTTTTGCATGTTGGCCAAAAAGATGGATGGCCATGTGTTGGTAGGTTTGCAGTTGTGGCTTACTCGGTCCATTTTCAGAAGATGCATTGAACAGTGCTCCATTGAATGTTCAAAGATTAGGATTTTTTTTTATAACTTAACCCTGTTTTAAACTTCTCCACAACTTTATCCCTGACCTGGCTGGTGTGTTCCTTGGTCTTCATGATGCTGTTTGGTCACTAATGTTCTCTAACAAACCTTTGAGGCCTTCACAGAACAGCTGTATTTATTGGTTGCAATTGGTTGCACTGACTTTATTTAGAGGTATCAGAGTAAAGGGGGCTGAATACAAATACGCTTTTATTCTACTTTTATAGATTTTTATTTGTAAAAAAACTTTGAACACCATGTATAATTTCCTTCCACTCCACAACTATGCACTATATTGTGTTGGTCTATCACATAAAAACCATATAAAATACATTTAAGTTTGTAGTTGCAATGTGACAAAATGCGAAATATTTCAAGCTGTATGAATACTTTTTCAAAGCACTGTATTTGGAAATTAACCTTTGTTGATTCAAATGCATAAATTATGTTTTGTTAAGTAAATATTTTTGTGATGTTATTAAAGAACAATGCATTAACATATATTTACCTCTTCACGCCACAGCAGTTAAGTCCCACCATTTATCCTAATGTCATTAGGAGAGTTTCACCCTGGACTGCTTTTACTTCACCCAATCAAAACAGAGATAATTTACATATATCAGCTTTAAGATAAACACACAGGGTGTTTAATTCTATAAAATAAAGATTGAAAATAGTCATGCAAAAATTACATTAAATGATACAAATGTGTAAAACCACCTGTGGACCTCGGAAGAAAAGTGAAATACAAGGGGGTGTAGGATATGTAAATTTTTGTTTCACTTTTTACATAATGCAAGGTTTTTATGTTCCATATATCTTCAGTTTGAAGTATAAATATGAATTTTTATAAATAACAGTATATCACACAGTGTCAACCACAAAAGCAGCTATATTAGAGATGACCAACTTGGCATGGATTGAGGCAAATGTTTAGTTAGGTATTTGCTTCCATTACTTGTCCGCTACATTAGCCTCAAAGGTCCAGTGCAAAACTAAATAAGCAAATCTGCGTAGGGAAACTTGCAACTTAGACTTTCCAGTCTAAGGGGTAATCAAGATGCTTCAACATGACTGTTGAAACCGCAGCACTTTCTACCCGCTGCAGAAAAATCACAGTAGTGGTTAGGAATGTGTGCGCAGAACACTCTGATCAAATCCACTGTATGTAAATGTTCCCCTTATTGCAAATGTTGTTGGTCAGACAAGCCATAGTTTTGCACTGGAGATAGGAGGCTCATTAAATTAATAAGTAGTGGAAGCCAACACCAACCATCATGTGTACTGGATAACTAAATCATGCACTTGTGGGGCTGTTAAGTAATCTTCAGGACACTTGCTATTGTGATTGTGTTATCTATAAAAATCATGCATAAGGTAAAATAACAGTAGCAGTAAACCTGAACTTTGTTTTTTTTTCATCAATTAAATTTCATTCACCAAGTGAAGCAGTGGGCAGCCAGGAACACAGCTCCCAGGGAACAGCGTGTGAGGTGGTAGCTTGCTCAAGGGTACCTCAGAGGTGCTTAGCAGTCTTGGAAATTGAACCCACAACTTCCTGATTGCTGGGTGAATGCCCTAACCACTAGGCTACCAGCTGCCCCAGAGATTTATATAGCGCATTTTACAACAAATGTCACACAGCAGATTTTCAGAATCCAAACTCCGCATTTCATGGGTTTCCCCTCATGAAAGATCTATCATGGTTTCGCAAAAATACAGAACAAATTATATTCTCTAGCAGTTCAATACGGAATACATCTTTTATCTTTCAAATACAGAAAAATTCTATATTTCACCGAACGGCTGGCAACCCTATTTATGAAAATCAAACTCTGAAGGATGGGTTATTGGGAGGGCCATCCTATCCAATCATGTATGCTTTCTTAGACTCATGGCTGTGGATGGTTATGGCATTGCCAGGGATTGTACTTTTGAGAACATTTAGACAGCAGAATGCATAATATTAATTGGTTAGCCATCATTTTCCATTACCAAGCTTTATACATAAAACATCATGGCTTATTAACTTTCTTTGGGAAAGTTTTATATATAGGGAAATTTGGGGAAGTTTTATATATGCAACCGCAGCCTGCACACGCCAGATTGGATTAGAGTCAGCAGGCAGGAGCCGTTTTGTCGTTTGTAAAGCGCACAGTGCCGAAATGTCTAGAGGGGGTGCATCCACAAACACTCAACGTCGGGATTAATTTATCATATACACTGCAAAAACTCCTGATCTAACCAAGACTTGGAATCTTATTTCGAGCCTAAAAAGTCTTCTTGATCTTGTTTTGAGAATAATATACTATATAAGAGCAGATTTGTAAGATTATTTAATTTGTTTTAAGATATTTTTTTCCAATTTAAGAAATCTTACCAAGTAAAAATATTGTCACACGCACCAGGTCACTTGAGGTCAAAAGGGCAAGGACGTAACTCACATAGAGGGTATAAAACCGGAAATCTGGTGAGTCTCCGGCACTCAGACATTGAGTTGCATGCCCTGCTTCTCTCTCCTCATCTGCGGTACCGTGAGTACTCCGCTCATTGCGAGCATCTCTATTATACCCTTTCTGAGTGCATGTGAGAATGAGGATTCCTTGGTGGGAACCTTTACTACTTGCTGGAGCGTTCTCAGATCAAAGTGCGTAGTTCACCTGCCCTCACGTCTGTATCCGCGTCTGGGCTCATCCACTACGCTACAACTGGGCAAATCTTCCTGCTCCATTCCTGCGTCATTGTGACAGAAATATTTTTTGTGTAATAATAAAAGATACCAGTCAATATCAAAAATGTCAAAAGTCGTATCAGATTGCTGTGGTCACTGTGGCACCTCCTTCTGGTTCAAGTACAGTATTGTGCAAAAATCTTGAGCCGAACTTCAGTGTATTTAATGTACAGTTTGTTGTTATGCGATAGTGTGGAACCACAGTCTTCATAAAGTTCTCTGAAGGTTTCACTTTCTGTTCTGGAGACTAAAGAAGAACATCATTAACGATCAGCTGGCAGCCGTTGCCTAGCAACCACCACTCAGCGGAGGGATGCAGTTATTACAGTTGTTATAAACATGCTGTAATCATGAATAACGTGTTCATAAACAATCAGGTGGAAGCTGACTGATGTATAAAAACATTTTTAAGCTGTTTTGAAGTTTTGAAGCTGAAAGTTCCTAAATTTGACAGCTGTTGCTAAGCAACCCTTACTAATTGGTGTACGTGTGCTTTCATTAATTGTTAGCTACATTAGCATATTAGCCTTATAGCTTTGGGGCAGCTGGTGCTTAGGAATCTGCCCCTGTGATTAAAAGGCCATGGGTTCGAATGCCAGGACTGCTAGTGGCACCACTGAGGTACCCTTGAGTAAAGTACCGTCCCCACACACTGCTCCTCAGGTGCTGTGTTCCTGGCTGCCCACTGCTTCATTTGGTGAATGGGTTTAAATACAGAGGATGAATTTCACACTGTTCACACTGTGTGCTGTGGTGTCACATATTTCAAACTGACATTTTGCACTTAACTTTAAACGTTACACACACACACACACACACACATACACACACACACACTCAAACACACACACACACAAACCTCAGTCTAATCAGGTCTAGTGGGAAAGAAAGGAGAAAGGTGAATGCTTCAATTCTCTGCACTGTTCAGGACAAGACATTCAGTCTGTTGTACACACACACACACACACACACACACACACATACACACCTAAATCTCATAACTGCACTGTTCAGGACAAGACATTTAGTCTGTTGTACACACACACACACACACACACACCTTTTATTGACATCATACACACACACTCCTCACAGATAATGGCTACAGTGTGTAATAGTCTTAGGCTCTCTGTCGGTTACAAAAGCTGCTTCCAAATACTCTTTCTATGTGGAGTGTGTGTGTGGGGGGTGTGTGTGTTGGGAAGTTGGATTGTGTGAGAGATGAGGGAGAAATGGGACATCACCCCCCCACCCACTACAAGACCTCTCAGATGAAAGGAAAATCCAGAATAAGACTCTTCTTTGTCCGGCCTGTTACTGCTAGACATAACTGAGCTCAGTTTAACGTCAGTAAGAGATTCTGACCTTTTGCTTTCTCACACTTCTTAAATTCAGCTCCTGAGAAAGAGCCTCCTCTGATCTCAGTCTGATCCCAGTAAGATCTTGTCTCTCACTGCTCTGATCTTTATTTCTCTCAGATCATCAGATCTTCAGATAAACCACAAGATTCAAAAGAAAACTAGTTTGTCTTATAAATGGAGGGGGGTTGGGAGAAACAAGTCAGATGATTTATTTCTGATGAAAGAAAGAAAAGACTGTTGTGTGTGAGTTTGAACCACGTTTTTGGGGCCAATTTAAGCCCTACCAGCCTTGAGATGTGTGTGTGTGTGTGTGTGTGTGGCTGTCATAGTTGGGCTGCCAGTAGAGTGACGATACTGTAAGTGATCCACCCTCCGTAACTCCGAGACTCAGAGAGTCGACTCCCGAATCCCAAACCCTGAATCAACTCTTTTTGGGATCGATTCACTGACAGACACACTGAGATGACCTTAACATGTGTAATGACAAAACTTTCCATTTATAACTCAGGACTCTTGTAAACATCCAAACCTGCCAGGGATGTCAGACAAACAAACACACACAAACACAAACATACACACCAGACAAACTGCAGCAATACACTACTGAACCTGCTTCAAGGATGGAATATATTGTCTTTTTTTCATATTTGTTTACACTGAAAGGTTAGACAGATGCTAACTAAGGTTAGACGGCTACACCAGCCTTTATAGCCTAAAGCTATTATTATTATTAGTGTGATTGCATCAGAAATGAACTAGAAAAACAGTTCAAGTTCATCTGAACTTTTTAACTTTTAAGTTAAAACATTAATGTTAGAGGTGCCAGAATGTAACTGCTGCCGTCTAGCAACACCAGAGCAACCATTAGTAACTACCTAGCAGCACCATAGCAACCACCTAGAAACAACCCCAGCATTAGCATAGCAACTGTGCAATCACACTTCACATGTTCTTGCAGAAATGCATTCTAGTTAAAGACTGAAATGTTTAGTTGTGTAGTAATAAACAGTCAACATCACAAATAAGTCGCATCAAAGTGAGATTGCCGTGGTCACT
>JBBPCY010000013.1:15944233-15960897 GCA_037974405.1 Brachyalestes nurse
CACACACACACACACACACACACAAACACACACACACACACACACACACACACACACACACACACACACACACACATTATATTTTAGGTTCACTGAATGCCAAAGGAAATGTATGGTATGCAGTATGTGTGCGACTGTGTGAGCAAGTAGGTTACAGGAAGGAAGAACAGATTGGACAGAAGAAATGCACAACACTTATCTGACAAACGTTCATCCTGTACTGGCTATTTATGGGTGGGGTTTTATGGCTCGATCCAATCAGGTCATAATAGATCGTCCATCACTGCCACACCTGGCGACATCGCATCCTCCTGGGACCCGTTGTCTGGCAACGGAGGCTGACTGGGTTTAGTTGGGTAGAAATGTGTGTGTGTGTGTGTGTGTGTGTGTGTAAATGGATATACAGAGGAACTGGTAAATGGAAGCTCTAATGGACAACCATTACACGGTTATAAAAAATTCATTGCATATCTTTTTTACTTCAAAAGTACTGAATCCTTTATTCTGAGGTTCCAAACTTTATGAAGAACTCAACACCAGTGTGTGTGTGTGTGTGTGTGTGTGTGTGTGTGTGTGTGTATGTTTGTAAAGGTCAGTGTTTTCTCCCCGCTGTGCTGCAGTGATGTAGGGGTTATTAACTCTGATCCACTCTGACGGACACTAAAAGGTTCCCCTGAACTCCTAGAGTCTTCACACCACATAACATACCTGAGGGAGTCATAGCTCAGTGGGAGACAACACCTCTCACACCTCTCTCTCTTTTCTCTCTCTCTCTTTCACACACACACAGAAATCTGAGCCACATTTACTCTTGAGTCTGGCTTGTGTGACTAAGTGGTGAACGGTTTGCTCTTAGGATGTTTTATTCTGCTGCTTTGGACAATGTTTGTTGCACTCAAAATTGAACCTACCCAGATTCATGGGTCATTTAAAGTAGGGTTTATTCCTGGGTTCAGTTTCTTTAACTTCAGTTTAAACTTCAGGTTACCCACGTATCCAGCTTTGTCAGACACTTTCATTCCTAAACCTGTTTGTGGATTCGTGACAGGTAAACTCTTCCTAGCTGGGTTTCTTTCAGCTTTGATGCATTTTATTATGTTCATTTAGTGCTTTACTCCTTCATCAAAGATATTTTCAAACCACCCACTTTACACTGCCACCCTCATGTTGTCTAGTAATAGCATGTGTTGTATGTTTAAACAGATTTCAGATAGAAAGGTGTCAAAATATACATATCGCCCATATGGTCTCCGTTCATCTAGCAACACCAAGCTTTATGGTGTAGCAGATTGTCAGCCAACAGTTGGTCACTTCCCTGCATAAAGATCATCCACTATGTGACTGGATGAGTCCTAGAAAGTGGGTGAAGTGTTATTTTCGCTTGATAGTCATTACCTTTCTATTATAAGTTTCAAAGATTAGACAGAATTGTGTTGTTTACAAAAATTTATTCATACAAATCTTACAACACCTTATTATTATAGTTTTTTTTTCCTTTTTTTTACATTTACGTTGGTGACCTCTTTTGTGGATCCCATGTGTTATTATAACCTACTATTTTTCTACACAAGAAATAGATTTGTTTATTTAAGATTCATCTAAAGTAAGGCTTCAGGCGCTATCAAACTTTACACACAGCATGAATTCCAGGGCTGAGGGTGTTCAATGGTTTCTACGGCTAGCAAACACACACTGTGTATAGTGAAGCTAAAACAAACAACAGGAAATGGTGCAGGAAGTCGAAAACAAAATAGGGTGGGGCCAGGTGGCAACTGAATGAAAGTCATGTGATCCAATGAAATGGGAGGAGTGTGAGCAGGTGATGTGCAGCATTGGAGGGCCACTAACATGCCATCTGAGATTGGTGGCCATTTTTAAAGTCGAAGCAAAGGCACCCGAGCTGCAAGCTGCCCTCCTGCGTCACAAAGCCTGCAGGAGAACGCATAATTAAACACAGATTGATTTCACACTCACACACTCTTCCTTACACTCTCTCGTACTGTCTTTCTTTCGTTCCATAACAACACACACACACCAGCACACACACACACACATTCACAGTCTTGCACTCCCATAGGGAGTGACAGTTTTGGCTTGGTGAGCTTCAACCAGTCAGTAATTCTTTGCTAAGAATTTGCCTCTCTCTCTCTCTGTGTTTATCCCCAATATTCTGCTTCTTCCATAAAAAGTCCAGGTCTTGCCATTTGCACGGTTAAATAATGGATTATGGAACATTTAGATATGGACCAATAGATGTAGTCCAAAATTGCTTGAGCTTTATTATATCAAATTTAATAATATTTTCTTTTCTCCTACGAAACAGCTTCCTTTATTAGTATCTCTGGGATGCTTCTCTCTTACTCTTTTCTTGCATAAATAAGCATAAACAGGGATTAAAGCATGCTAGCGCTGCTTGTGTCAGCAATTATGACTGTAGTCAACCCCTGTTTTGACCTCCTAAAGCTGAGAAAGCCTAATGAAGGGCGTTAACATTGGTCACTAAGGAGACGTGATGAGAGAGAGGTACCCATACCATCAAATCACAAACCCTATCTCTCCAGTACATCAACCAGAGCAGTGGAAAAAACGCACAGACACACACAAGCAGACATGTGATGTTAACAAGAGCAGATTTTACGGCCAGTTTGGTCAGGAAAGAGGAACTTTAATTCGGAAATCTAAAAGTATATCCAGCGTGTCTTTTCAACAGGATGGAGAAATACGAGTTTATACGAGTTACAGAATAGAAAACTTTCAGGCTGAATTCCCTACAAGCAAAGATTCTTCAGAAACAAATATTTATGCACAAACACACAAACTGCCCACCACCACAAGAGCTGAACTGTGCCGTTCGACTAAAGCAATGAAACACATTTACAGTCTAAGACCCCCGCACTCTTGGATAGAGGGAAGAAGAAGAACAGTTTGGAAGGATGATAGATAAGGTGCTTTGGGCATGCTTTTGCAGGGAGAGGAGAAAGGCTGGGCGGTGGCTCAAACAGAGCGGCATGTCTCGCAGGCTCTCTACAGATTACAAGTGTGTTCTTCGAGGTGCATCGCTTCTGTTTGGACCCATTCATATTTGGAGACAAATCTGCCCACAATGAGAAGGTTCCATGGTGTGAAAGTCAATGTGTTTGTCAAAGAGGGTTGTGAGAAGGTGAGGAAGGAGAGGAGTTTGGCTCATGAAATTCAAGCGAAAGATGACAGGGAGGGGGTACTTCACGGGAGAAAGAGGGGAAGAGTGAAAGGCACCCCTCCGAAAAAAAGGGCTAAATGGTACCGGAGCCACAGAACTCACCGGGAGATTGGGAGGGAACTGCATCAGCCAGTTCCACATAAATGCCTCAAACTCATCCCCATCCGGGAGCGCCCCAAAGTCTATGTCTTGTAGAAATGGGTGCAAATCTATGTCTTCAGGGCTGTTGTAAATAAAAAACACTACACTCTTAATTTCAGTGTTCAGAAATAAAGAAGAAAGGTAACATTCAATGCAATGACTGTCTTTAAGACAATTTATTTAACTCATACTCATATCGGTCGGCTGATATATGTAAAAGACAAAGTATCAGGAGTACACCCCTCAAGTGCACAATCACTTCCTTACAGTCTAAAAATAAATAAGTAAATATATATAGACTATATTTTGGTCAGACTGAACGATTGGTCCACAAAGTTAGAGCTGTGCATTCTCAAGTGCTTCGGTACAAAAGAAAAACAGTATTATTATCAAAATATTCATTTTAATGTCTCCACTTCATACATAAATACATGTTTAAAGAACACAGGTGCGATCGACTCATCTCCATATCCTGGCTGACTCAGGACTGTACGTACAAGGGCGCTACAAATAGGCGAGCCGTCGTCCTTTGCTTCTAAATCTCTGTCTATACCTTTTGCCGAGGACTGCAGCCAGATACTTCTTCACAGCCATTTGCTTCCGGTAGCGACTGTAGCTGTCTGTGAAGACCCCATCTGAGTGCCGCTTGGAGAATGGCTCCGTGCTGTCTTCCATTGCACTTCCTCCTCTGTGTGAGAAGAGAGAGAGAAAGAGAGAGAGAGAGAGAGAGAGAGAGAGAGAGAGAGAGAGAGAAAGAGAGAGAGAGAAAGAGAGAGAGAGAGAGAGAGAGAGAGAGAGAAGCAGAAAGCGCCCAGTGTGAGGGACTAGGCATACAAAGGGCTAAGAGCAGCTTGAAGGACAAATACACTTCTTTTCTACCAAGACCTTATTAAAATCATTGTTTCCCATCTTTTCTATTGTATGGATTGAACCTTGATAATATCTGAAACATTAAAAGTCTCACCACTCCTCTGCATCCATGGACCGGGCTTAAACACAGTCCACTGGGGAAACTGGTTAAGCCTACAAAAACCCTATAAAATCTCCTTGTCTAAAAAGGGAAACTCACAGTTCAGTCATAATTTACTATAAGCCAAAACAAATACCAACCTGCTGTTCTGATTTTGCATTTCCACAACTCCATTATCTCTGACAGAACCAGGACATTGAATTTCTACATTTTTTTATTTTTTGCAGTTTGTGCTGTCAGAATTACGTTCTTAATAAAATACAGAACACACAGTCATATGTAATCATACTGTGAATTTTCCCTTTTTGTGGGATTTCGACGTGCCCCATCAGACAGCATTTAGACTTGCTTAGCACTGCATCCGTCAAAAACGGTTTTGTTAAACATGGGCAGAAATGATGGTAAACACCAATTTCGATAAGGTCTTGGTCTTTTAGGTTTTATAGCTTAGCCTCTGTAAGCTCAAGGGGGATAATTGCTAGGAAGATTCATTTCCCTCAAGGAACAAGTCTTATAGGGACTGAATTAATGATGAGATCACATTCCCTTTGTTGCAGTGCAATATACATAGTTGAGCATACCCAGTTATTTATAGAATAAATTTGAATTGTAAAGCACTGCTTGGGCAGAAAAACACAGCAAAACAGAAAAAAAGAACAATGAAAGCATGGAACAGTGTGTGAGCAGGAAGACGTTATAAAACACTAAAATATTACAGAATGTTACGAGACAATGAGAGACACGATACAAGCACGAGGAAAGTGGGGGGACCTTACCCTACACGTTTTGCCATGAGAGAATGCAGGTATTTCCGGGCTGATAACTGACCCAGCACTTTCCTGTAGGCTTTATTAAACATCCCGTCTGCGTGTCTTTCCGTTCTGGAATCGAAACGCCAAACACAAACATGGTCACGCACACCTAGCACGGTGTGACACGGCGCACTAATCCTACTCCACAATGAAGCTGAGCTGAGGTCAAACATCTCCCTGCAGCCTGACCACTGCGCTGCATAAATTCAGTCTGTGCAACCTGAAATGAGCTGTTCAGACGCGTTTTTCTTAACGATTTTTTGTTTAACTAGCACTATTTCATCATTTTTTTTCAATTTACTCAGTTGTATCTTATTCATTTGTATGCTTAATTTCAGTAATTTACTATTTACCTAGACTTCTGTCAATAATTTGCATGATAAACCCATTTTTGTCTCAGTAAAATACCTTCTAACAACGTTTTGCATGTTTGACCATGGTAGACATTTAGCTCTCAAAGAACATTCACGTGTGTGTATGGAAACACACAGACAGAAAGAAAGGTCCACTTCATGGATGAGGGAACAATGTCCATAGATATAGACAGAGAGAGACAGACAGAGAGACACAGACAGAAAGGGAGAGATGTGGACAAAAAACTTTACCTTTGCTCTGAAGGGTAATATAATGTGTAGGCATCATCCCCAGTCGATGGACTGCTCAGGGCGATCTGGTCACTGTCGAAGGCCAAATCTGCTACTGAATCCCCCTCTTCGTAGCCCGCATTGTCCAGTCTGCAGCACAGATTAACACCGTCACGACTTTTATACTATAATGAATATTTATCCTATAGAATTACCCTGACCTGCTCACGCAAGCTGTTTCACAATAGAAAAACTAATGAAAGCTAAGCAACGTTTGACTCTGAACAATGATAGACATAAAGAAATTGTAAACAACTACATTAAAAAAAAACCTGGTATAGAAGGTGTAAATAAATGTCTGTGTTTTTCTCTAAATTGAATGTTCTGATTTGGGTATAAATTACTTTGTCATGTATATTGTGTGTGTGCATATATATATATATACATTTTTCCACAGCGATCTTAAAGCGTAGAGATAGACACGAATCTGTGCCGCCTCCGTCCTTTTAACGCACGCGTGAAAACACACACACAGACTGGTATTCCTCTCTTTGTGAGCTGCTGTAACACAGACTTAACTCCAAGGAACCAAAAGCAACATCTTTTACGGTAGACTTTCCCTTAAGTTCTTGTTTTCCTGTCATTATTCTGTGGAGGTTTGGTCTTCACACACACACACACACACACACACACACACCCACCCACACACACACACACACACACATACCCGCCCTTTGTGAGCGCGCGCTCGTACCTGACGCTCGGGTATCCGAGCGGGGAGCACGCGCCGCAGTGCACGAGGAGCCCGTAGATGAGGAAGGCCAGAGCTCTGCTGCTCCACATTGTTCTGCAGGAAATAAATGGAGAGACAGAGAGATTATATCTACCACAAAGTACAGTTTAAAATTAATTACAACGTTAAAATGTTTTAAAAAAATAAAGACCAATGTTTTATTCAACGGTCACGGCGCTGAAGCGGTCGGGTGTCTAAGCCGAAACTAAGCAGCATAACTTTAGAATTCAAAAAATGTTAAAATTAAAAACACCAACATTCCATTCAATCGTTCATCGTTGCTGCGGCGCCCTGAAGATCTGAGACTCTGAAGCTCTGAAGCTTTGAATAAAGTGTCTCTGCAGTTCAACATTAAAACTAGTCAACTCAAACCACAAAGTACATCCAGTCGAGTTTAAATGACTGACTTATTCAGACAAATCTGCCCCTTAAATTTCAGTTTCCTGGGCTCTTGTGTCCAGTTGTCTCTGTCCTGTGATGAGTGAGACACATACCTGCAGCAGCCAGAGGAGCAGGACGGAGTCTGAGAGCCTCTAACTGGAAGGATGAAATAAGATCTCTCCCTCTCCCTCTCTCTCTCTCTCTCTCTGTTCTCACCTTCCTCCCTCCCGTCCGCCTGTTTTCTCCTCTTCGTTTGAACTTCTCTGAGTCTCTGCTCTGCTCTGGTTCCTCCTCTCGAAAACTTTCCTGAGAAAAAGAGAAATTGATCGATTGGGTTCTCTCAGATTTCGGTGTTCTCCATCCCTCAGTCCTCGAGGCGATACGGTCAGTTTTATCCCTCCATGGTGAGGCAGAGCCTCTTTTTTTTTTTTACCCCCACCTGCCCCTCCCCAACCACCCTACCCTACGTTAAGGAGCGTCGATGACGTCACTGGCCTCTGAAATGCGTTGGTTTCTGCCCCACCTGTATTCTCCCAGGCCACACACTCTATGACTGTGATTGGCTGGGATCTGTTTTTGCTCCATAGTTCGTACGTAGTTGTTCATCCCCTGTCCGAACTCTTAGCCAATCATCGCAAAGGGGGGCGTGGTCTGCCAGAATACGGGTCGATTGCAGCCGCAAACTCACTTGGGGTTTTCACGCAGAGAAAGAAAAAAAAGTTGTTGAGACCACGCCACAGGTGAATGTTAATGTGTGCTAAATGACTCATACTGGACAAATCAGTTTCTAACAAAACCCGGCAGACGGTTTAACAGGTGAGGGCCGGGTCCCGATGGACTGAGGAGGATGAGTCTGAAAAGACTTTACGTGACCCTCAAGCCGCAATGGACAGTGTGATCCATGGGTGCCGGAAGCATTTCTAAAATGTGTGTGTGTGGGGCGGGGGTACTAAGACCTCGGCCCATGTTCCTTACCTAAAAAACGGCCATGGATTATTGTCTCAGTGGTGTCACTAGCAGTCCTGGGATTCAAACCCACGACCTTCTGATTGCAGGATCAACTCCCTAACCATCAGGCCACCAGCTGCCCCACCGAAAGCTAAATTCTGTTTTGGATTATGTTTAAACCAGTCTCAAAATTAAATTAGACTGTACTCCCCTCAATCAGTTTCCTAGAAAAGTTGTATGCTAAACGCATTTAAATATATATCGTGAAGCATAAACTGAGCCTAGAATAAATGAACCCAAAATATGTTTTAAATGTTATTTTAAATAGGTTCTGTAATGAAGTGGTGCATGAACAGAGCATGAAACAAAGACTCCATGCTAACACTGTAATAAAAATAAAAAGGAAAAAATTCGAAATTCAGTGCCAGTGTTCAAACATATATATATATATATATATGTTTGTGTGTGTCTGTGTGTGTGTGTTGTATCTTTCAGTTTTGACTGTATGGGTTATTGGCAAGGTGATGACTGCATATTAGGAGGGATGTCTTATATTAGGAGGGTCTCAAAATAGTTCCAAATCACACAAAAACATATAAACAAAGTCGGGAAAATGCAACGTGCATGACAGGGTATATTTAGAACTTGGCTTTTCCTGTTCCCAGAAGATTTACATTGATGATAAAGTTGGAGATGGGCTCGCGCTCAGTCGGAATGAATCACCCGCTCTGACGTCATGTGACGTATATTCCAGAGTTGGTTTATTTTGCTGAAATGCGAACCACTCGTGAAAGATGAAGACTTTTAGAAATACTCATCACTCCGGGTTTCGCCACATAGACGCCCACCTTCCACTGGGCAACGCGCGCCACCAAGCGTTCAAGACTAATGAGTGCAGCCAGTGTGTTATTTCAGGTTCACTGGTTTATAGATATAGGCAGGCGGTCAATAATTTTCCCAGTCCCACATACTTAAGTATCATTTTTGCTGTTGTTTATGAATAGGAACAGGGTGTCAATAATTTTCCCAGTCCCACGTACTTAAGAACTTAAGGAATCTACTTTTGCTTCAGTTCCTGGCACACTTAAATAATTCTCATTCAGTTTCCAATTCCTTCTCCTGTTGAATTTCAGTCAGTTGTTTATTATTCTGTTCATAATTGATGTGGTGACCTTTCCATGACTTAACTCTTCATTTAACTGAAGTAAAAATGTGGTTTTAGACTTCTTTGCACACTGCTTTGTGCTGCTTTGCATGTCCCTTTGAATAATAATGATTATCAGTAATGATCATCCTGTGCGGGGTTGCCTATGCAAGAGAAAACAACTTGCTTTGTACATTTCCTGTTCTCAGTTGTCTAATATGGGTTACGGCATTATGTGACCGCGACATGGTCTTCTCCAGCAACAGGCCGGAGAAAAGAGAGTTCTGTGTGTCTCTGGAGAACACTCTTTCCCGAAAGTAAACCACACACGCAGATAACCTGAATCTAATACTGGAGTCAATATCCCGTCAGCAGCACTGGCCCAAATGAAGATTCCCGGAATGCTAGTGTGATAAGACTATATTTACCTCCGCTTATTTTATTCGTTTCTGAATCATAAAATGATGTTTGAACTAGAGACCTAGATATCAGATAGGCTGGTCTAAACCTAAGCTTAAAATCTTAATAATATAATAAATTGCTGTATTGTCCTCGAAAAGAACAAAAAGATTTTACACGTGCAAGCAAAATGTTGCAACTGCTATGTATCCAAAATTTGAGGTAAAAGCATTTAAATAATGTTTACGATAATATTATTACAGCATATCAGCTTTTTCTTTCACCATTTTGAAGTGTCCAGCTGCACGTTCATGGTACATTTACATGGTACATGATAACTGGTCCAATAGAAATGTTCCAAGATTCAAATCTTGTTACATTAACTCATGTTCGAGTTCATTTCTTTTCCTGTAAAAATGCTATTTTTAAGATTCGAAGCTTGTATTGTATTGAGAGCAGTAGAGGACTGATTTATTTCTTTACGTTATTGATCTCTCTCGCGCTCTTTCTCCCTATTACTCCTGCCTTTTCTGTTTATAGTCTTTGGTTGCCGTCTTGTTTCAGCCCAGTCTCGCAATCATAAACAGCTCGCTCTGATCTGGAGTAATAACCTGTGCTTGCATGTTAAACAATGATTAATTTGCACGTCTCTGTACATCAGCTTCTTGTTTAATTAAACTGTGTGTATCTTTGTGCATTAAACTAGTCTGTAAACATGTGAATGAGTTAAACAGAGAAATGGTAGGGTTGCCTAACTAAGCACAATATCACTGTATAATTGAATGTTTGGGTTTTTTCCCCAGTGTAATCTTCAAGAGCATGATTGCTTTCTGATTCATCCCTCCCTCTTTCACACACACTCTCTCTATCTCTGGCGCTCTAGCCTCCTCTGACTCATCACAGCATTTTCTTTGGAGGCCTGATGCTTTTGGAGGTCCAGAGCTACACTGCAGACAGCAAAGACAGAAGAATGGCATTCCATTCCAGGTTCCCTGAGCAGTGCCTACACGCCGAGAATGGAATGGTTAAGGGACGCACAGTCCATCTGGAACACAATGCAACATCCATAAGCAACGCTCTTAAAGAAACAAGACATGACTGATGGGCAAAAGCTTTATTTAGAACCATTTTCTCTCACTGTAGTGTACATTTAAACTTAAAATGCTTGGATTGCACAGAAATATAAGTATAGAGGCCTAACTGACTGTAAAACCATGGCTGACATGAAACTCCAATTCCTCAGTCAAGCAGGAGAAACTCTAACTCTTGCTTTTAGAGAAACCTGCAGTGAGAATGGCAGTGGTGGTAAATTAGTCAACATTATTAGGCTTAAAGAGGTGAGAAGGTCTTCGAAATTAGTAATTCAGACACAGGTATACTAATTATGGGGTGGTGGAGTTTTTATTTAATTACATTAGTTTTTTTCTCAGTAGCTGCTGTTAGTGATTCAGATTAGACAGGACTGTACAGTGTTTGCGTTTGCATATATAAAAAGCTTCAAAGCCCATTTCCTTGTGCTATGGATGCTACTTCATAGCCTGAGCTGAAAGTCTGGTGCACACAGCAACAATAACCACTGAAGCTTCCATGCTCACCGCAGAAAGGGGTTCTTTTATAGCAGCTGGTTCTTTACGGAAAAAGCCCATGCACTTAAGTTTGAGTGTCTAGTTTAGCTAAAACTTTCTAGGTTAAAGCGCTGCTCTATACCTAGTTGATGTCTGTTGTTGTAGCCATTTATGCTGGTTAAAATGACAACAAATTTAATAGCATGGTGATGTTGCAAAATAAACAAAACTTCAGCCAGTCTCTGGCATAGTAGTGTGACTGTCAGGGTGCCTGTCTCCAGGCAGTAAAGGGAGGCGCAGACGCAGATTACCACACTTATTTTCAAAAATAAAAAGGCTTGAGGGCCTAAACACAAACAAAACTGGAGACAGGATGAGTGCCAAGAAACGAAGCAAGAAGCCACTGGACTCACAAACTAGATACAGAAACCCAAAACACATGAACCAATACAAACAAGACATTACTTAAACATAATCACCGGACAGCTGTAACTAATGATTCCCTAAACTAAAAGACGGTGTACACAAACATGTCAAAGTAAAAGTCATACATACAAATAAGGGCGCCCTCTAGCCGCCGCCAACTGGGGCTGTGACAGTGACCAGTCAAACACAGTCTATATAACCTGCACTTTATGCAGAACTGTATAATTGATGCCAGTGTTCTGTGAAGCTTGTATATTGTTGTTACAAACTACGGGGCAAAGCAGGACCAGGTCAGTTTGAAATTTCCAGGCTACAGTGCAATCACTGTATGTTACACTGCTACAGTGGAATTAGCTCAGTCAGTTAAGAAGACGGGTCATTTTTCCATATCAAGCAGGCCCTTTTCCCCCTAGGAAATTAAAAAGCCACAAACGCGTGACAGGGTGGGACATAATGTTGTGTGTCTCAGCAATATCAATTAGATTCACTGCACTCATTTCCACATTAAGGCATCCCAGACATTATAGTGGAAATCATGACAGCTGACATCATGTGACCAGCATCAAGATAAGACTGGTTTGCTGAATACATATTTTACTGTCCCCAACCCCGAGTGCGGGACAAAGGGGTAGAAAATGGATGGATGGATATTTTACTGTCTGGTTTGACCTGGTTTGACTGTTGGGTACAGGCTTCCTCCTCAGACAGTGCTCACTCTTTCAGAGTCCTCTAAATGACATGATCTTGCATTAGACCAGTTCCCCATTCCACACATTCAAAAAACTTTGAGCTATATGTAAACCGCTGAGGTGGATACGGTGGCCTCAAACCATACACAAGAAAAAGCATCGTTACTGCTCTCAAGTACAAGCAGTATCATTATCACTACTTGAGTAGAGTCTAGCAGATCAGTGGCAGATCTTAAATACTGAGTAACTTACAGAACTGCAGTGGAACATCTTCAATACAATGTGTTCAAAATCTGCAGAGTGAACAAAGTTTGTTAGAAACTTTTCTGATGTTTCTGTAACAAAATGAAATTAAACAGAAAAATGGCATTAGTAACTAACTGCTAATGACAAAAAAACACAAGTGACCAAAAGAACATTACTTTCCTCACAGATACTTGAGTAGAAGTAAGTATTATCAGTTGGGAATACTCATGGAATGTCAAATCTGATCACAATTACACTTGATTGCATGTAACTGAATAAATCAATAATTACTGCGCACCTCTGGTAATCATATTTGTGGAAGTAGAAAGACTGTGGTTAGTGCTTATCAGTGTTGGGCAAGTTACTTCAAAACGGTAAAGCATTATTTATTACTTGTTGCTGCCATTTCAAAGTAATTCGTTACCATACAATATTACTGTTTTTAAAATGTAAGGCATTACAGAAAAAAATGGTAATATTTTACTCAGTATAAATGTCTGTAAGGCGCGTTAAAATGCATTTTTAACCCGGAATGAAGTGGGGTTTTTTCTTCATACAAATTCGCCAAAATCACCGCCAGATCAGCAGAGGAGAAACGTCCGTGCAAAATGTTTCACTTTTGTAGTCAGACAGAACAGAGAGATGAGTGAACCTACAACCTGCAACTGTTACAGCAAAAAGCAATGCATTACAGTAATTCGTTACTTTTGTAACGCATTACTCCCAACACTGGTGCTTATGAAGTGGTAACAGCAGCAACACAGCAGCAATTATTCTTGTTGAGACTGGAAAACATAGGGTGGGCCATTTGAGACCGCTCCTCAATACAGGATCTATCTAGATCCTCCAGGGCCTCAGTATTCTGTACTCTGCTCACCCCGCAGGCTTATAATCGGACTTCTGTGGTAACGGAATCATTTTTGTGAGGATTTGGGTTAAAGGTTTTAGATCATTTTTCTGGTGGAAGATCCGATCATGACCCAGTTTTAGCTTTTTGGGAGAGATGCCAGATTTTCATTTAAAATCTCCCGGTATATCATGGAGTCCATGATGCCATGCATCCTAATGAGGTTCTCACAGCCTTCGGGTTGAACACCCCCCCCCTCTCTGCTGCATCACAGATTCTCTACTGTTTTTAACAGATTAACCTGATTTATAAGGGCCAGCACACTTCTTCACTTGTCATTTCACCATATCTTCTCATTATGGTGATCAATCTGGCCTCTTTTTAGACACATATTTATATCTCTGTGAAAGAGGACATCATGTAAAAAGTGAAATATGTGAAATATAAATGGAAACATATTTAGCTTACTCTGATACACTTGTGTTCATTAACGTTTTATTATGTGTGTGTAAGTGTAAAGTGTCCATTTGTCAGATGTGAACACACCACAGCACAGCACAGCACACAGAGTGAAGAGCATAAAACTGTTCTGTGCGTTTAACCCATTCACCAAGTGAGGCAGTGGGCAGCCAGCAACACAGCGCCTGGGGAGCAGTGTGTGGGGGGCAGTATCTTGCTCACTGGTACCTCAATGGTGCCACTGGCAGTCCTGGGATTCAAACCCACAACCTTCCGATTGTAGGGGCAATTCCCTAACCACTAGGTCACCAGCTGAGTAGAAGACGATTTATAATAGCTAAACTGGCACTTTTTATTTTAATTCTTTAGAGCCCCTTTGAACCATTTAAGGGCTCTGAACGAGAACACCCAGAACCACCAACATAACAGTTATGTTAAAACTCCGGTGCGTTTTTTTCCAGAAGAACTGGCTCGGCTCAATAAACAGTTTTTAAGAGCAGCCCTACCGCCCACATGCACTTCTTTCATCCATCCCCCACTAATCCAAATGTATTATATAGGGAGGCTGTGTATTTCTGAAGCAGCAGTGCACAGCACAACCGCTAAATGGCGCCACATGACTGGCAGTGAGTCAGTATGCCTGTAGCGGCATTTACACAGAACGCCTCTGCCAGCCTGCTTCTCTCTGCTCGTGCCTCTATCGCGGAGAGGAAGGCGTGTGTGTGTGTGTGTGTGTGTGTTCAAGCAGAATCCGTGGAGATTTAACAGCTCTGTCCAGCTGTGCGCTTCTAACTCAACATCCGCCATGTTGTAAGGGGGGAGAGGGGGTAGAGGACTCTCTCTCTCTCTCTCTCTCTCTCTCACACACACACACACACACACACTGGGTCGAGTGTAAGCGGTGCAGTAGAGGACGACTCTGTCTGTAATGTCTGACTTCAGGAGAAGCAGCTCTTCTGCCTGTGAGTGCTGGAGTGAGTAGTGAGGGTCTTCAGGGTCTTCAGCTGTTCGGAGTGAGGGTCTTCAGGATCTTCAGCAGCTGTGTGTGAGGAGATGAGGTGGTCCTGCCTTACAAATGCACTCTGAAGAGACTTTGCTGTGAAGGACGAGGAGCAGGGAAGGCTCCGTGCTTCTCACAGGTCAAGCCTGACGATTTTACACTTTGAAAGTGTGTGTGTGTGTGTGTGTGTGTGTGTGTGTGTGCGTGTGTCCATGTTGTCTTCTTCACAAACAACACCAGTGTTAATGTCCGGGTTACTTTAAAGTGTTTCTGTACAAGGAGCCATTAATGAAGAAAGAGTGGATGTTGAACTCCAGATGTGTGTGTGAGTGTGTGTGTGTGTGTGTGTGTGTGTGTGAGGGACCTCACCACAGACTCTCAGCTTGTGCATCTTGTGCCATCTGTATGGGTTTATGTGCTGCACAAATTACATACCAGCACTAGTGGTTCAGTCTTTTTGCTGCAAAAATGTCCAGTCTGACTGATCCACTGGGGTAATCCAGAGCTCCAGTGTTTAAAGGATTAAATCACTGATTTGTCACATTTTCTGCGTCTGTCATTCAGAGCGGCAAGGTCTTTCAGAGTGGTCGGATGCAAAATGTGCACATCTGGAGACTTCAGGATTGTTTACAGTGATGATGATAGGAAGCAGACACCTGAAAGCTACCCCAGAGAAAGTTTAGGTTGAAGATATACTCTGGTCAACCCGGAGAGAGGCAGAAAGAGAGTATCTATGGAGATAACTAACAAAATAAGGCCTTTGTGTATTAACTTGATCACTGTACGACAGATTGGCCATCTACGGCTAGCAGAGTTGGTACAGTTAAGAGTCAGTATGGGTAGATTTTGTTGGAAGAGTAGCTTAAGAGTCTGTAGTCCATAACAACAGGAACAGTAATTTCTGCCAGAGCTTTGAACAGCAGTTGCCCTTGAATGGGGGAGGAGCACGTGGGGAGTCAAAAGCAGCACTTTTTGAACACTTGCTTTTTCAGATTTGCCACCATTTTACAATTAATAACATTTCATTAAAACCCCAGAAAACACATTTAGGTTTATTGATAGTTTAGTATTGTAAAATAATTGGGTATATTTGTGTTGTGGACATTGTGATTCATGTTTACTATCACCACTATTGTAAAAAGTGAGCTTGCCCACATTAAACCAAAGATAAAATGATGCAGAATTTTTTTTGGGAAAGAAAGGTGGAATCCCCTTTTAAATACTGAAGCTGATCTACTTCTGTGTGTTTGTGTGAGAGAGAGAGAGAAAAGCGAGGGAAAGGGAGTCAGCAGGCCAGAAAGTGGATCGCTCTTCATCCACATCATAAACATCACAAACCCATGACTGACCACATGGCTCGTCTCAGTGTATGAACTGGAAGTACGTCCAGTCACCCCAGCCATTACAGAAAAGCTTTTCTTCCAGCTCCTGGACCACCATGAGCGGTCGCCTCTTACTGACATTACGCATTCCCCACTTTTAAACAGAAATATCCGTTTCATGTACAATTTCAAAAGTAGTGATTTGTTAATGTCAACGCCGAGGTGGTGGGCCTTACATGACAGTAGTGATAAGAGCCTTTAGTAGCCAAGCACTGTTAATCTAGTTGTGTTAGTCTAGCTCCCTTAACTCTGAATGGCAGTGTTCAGGCACATAAACCTTCATGTAAAGTCGTAAACACTGGCAGTATGCCACTATACAAATTCTGCAAAAGTGAAGTATTAGTTATTAGTACATGTTATCACATTACATTACAATCATTTGGCAGTTACTTTTATCCTGAGCGACAAACAATACGAAGAAAGATTCAAGTTTCAGGACAATGTGTGAATCATTATGTAAGAGTAATACAAGAAGATTAGACGAGGAGATGCTCTCTGAACAGATGAGTCTTCAGGAGATTTTTGAAGATAGCGAGGGATTCTGCTCTGTTCGGCCTAAGCAGCACAAAACCTACGATTCGGTTCGCAATTTTTGACCCACAAAAAAAACGCTCCACCCAGCTGCCCGGAGCCACAAAACTCACTCAAAACACAATAAAACAATTACACAGAAACTCCA
>JBBPCY010000013.1:15977576-16000827 GCA_037974405.1 Brachyalestes nurse
CACACACACACACACACACACACACACACACACACACACACACACACACACACACACACACACACACACACTAGTATGTATTACTATACTAGTAAGGTCTTACCTTGAATCCAGTGATGCTGTATTAAAAAAGGCATGGAAGCCCTAATGTCAGTTTTACCTCAACTGCACCCATGAACAAGTGTAATCCATAGTTCTAAAGGTCTGAAGTGTGAAATTATTTGGCATACCACAGTTTGACCACAAGATGGAGGTATACTATAAGAAAAAAATATGTCTCCGCTGAAGAATTTCACCAATAGTGGAAAAACCAAGAAAGCTGCTTCTATTTAGGTCTAGTACAGCATATTCATGAAGTGTTGGAGCGTCTACTGTTACATGGATGTGAGACTGCACAAGAGTATTATATCAAGTCTCAGTGGTGTCTGTGGGTGCGAACCATGACCTTTCACTCATGATAGGTATTCACTCAGGCTTTCCTGTTGTCGCTGGACTGTAATCAGTGATAAATGTATATGTTTATTGAGACTTGCCTGTGTGTTTTGCTCAGTCTGTGTTTGAATGTGATGTGGCTCAGATTGGCAGCTAGCATGTGTGTGTTTGTCGAGGCCTGACCCGATGAGCCAACACAATAGTGAGTGCAGAGTAAGCAGAGCGGCCTTACTGGCCACAGTCCGCTCTACTAGTGCGCGTGGAACATGCTAGCGTTCCGGCACAATAGCCCCCCTTTGCGGGGTCCGCCGGCCAGCAGCGCCCACTCCTTTTTCTCCCTCTCCTTTTCTTTATCATTCTTTTTGCGCCTCTCCTCCACACTATGGGGTCGGGGAGCAGGCTGAAGTTTGCAGTTTGTGAGGTGCTGCAGTTCGCCGCCTTCTGTGTCCCACTCTTCATCGTGATGCAGCGCTTCGCCCTAATCTTGGCACGGGTGAAGAGCCAGGCGCGGCCCTCTGGTGGAGATTCCAGCACAGCCTACTGGCTGATTGTGGCTTCGTCCGTGGCCTATGTGACTACAGTGGCAATGCTGGTGTGGCTGCCAATGAAGTACATGGTGTTCATGAAGAAAAAAGCCCTGGTGGGAAGGAAGAAGTGGTGAGAGAGAAGGGAGGGGGTCACACTGCCCTTGCTTGGTTTCTTGCACAGTGTATGTGTACATACATGTCTGAGTAATTGTGATGTGGCTTTTCAATCTCCCTAGTATTGTGGCTGTATTCTTAGTCACTTTCTGACTATTGTTGTTCCATCATATTTCCTGATCATTGTTAGTTTTCTGTTGAATACGGATGGATGTTTCAGCAATTTAGAGCTGTAGTGAAGTTGTGTAAGTCAGTCCGTAGCTTGTGCAAACCAGTTGCTTAAGCCAGAGTTGTATAAGAATTTCTGTTTTTCTGTTGTTTTAAATAATGATCTGAACGGGATTCATGATCTAAATCCAAATTCATTCGAAACAAACCAAAGAATTGCAGAAAAGAATTTTGTGTCATTAAAAGTAGACCTATTTGTTTCTGACTCATTTTTCTTTCTTTTCAGGAGACCTGTCGCTCTGGCCTACGTGCTGCTCTCCACACTGCCCTCTTTTGCGTTCCTAATAGCAAGCTCTGAGGTAACTTTCACAAATCTGGGCAACTTGTGGTTGTGGTTTTCATTTGTTCAATCTGATTTCAGTCCATTTCAGACACCTTTCTTAACCAAACAAGTAAATGAATTTATCAGGGTGGAGTTTTCCGTGTTTTTCTGATAGCAGAGGGGAGTTTTAATGTTTTCTTACTGGTCATTCGCAGCGGCCATTCTGTGCTCACCCCTGAGTCAGGCCAGGCATCAGGGGGTCTTTTAGTGGAGCACTGTCCCACCACCCAGTGATCATGACCCACTAAACTCACTATTTTATCACATGCTTATACAGTGGCAGACAACAGAAAACAAAGTGACAAAAGTGCGCACTGCAGCAATTTTTGTCGTACACACCCAGTTAAAGAAGACTATGTTGATTTACATAGCACGGTTTGCATGCGTGGCAGTTTGCTTGTGTTGGCTGCAATTGAAAGATGCAGGAGTGGCAGGATAAATCAGCAGATAGAGTTCCTGAAGGAACAGATCTTTGGTGATTTGCTGTGCAGCTGTTCTGTTGATTTTCTCCTGCAGCTTCTTCCGACAGGTCTGTTACAGGCCTGTCCTGAGTAACATAAGCTTTTTCATAAAAGGGGCCAGAAAACTTTTACAAATAACTAACTGGGCAGAACTGAACAAATGTGGCATGTATTACATGTAATAAGTATTTGCTTTCCACCAAAAGCTAATCAAATGGCTGTGAAAATGTAGTTTGGTATCAGACACTTTGAGGTTTTTGGTGATGGCACATTTTAAGTTTAGGTTCAAAGAAAGATTCAAAGATTCAAAGCGTTTATTGTCATATGTACAGAAAAATAGCATTTCTCTGTGCAATAAAATTCTTTCTTTGCTGTCCACACACAAATGCCAGATTAGGTTAAGAGTTAATAAATAAAAATAAAAAAATAAAAATAGTAAAGAAATATATAAAAACAGAACAAGATAAAAAATACAAGTAAGTAAGTAAGTAAGTGAAGACAAGTGTGATGTGCAGGTGTAGATAAATATAAACTGTGTATTTGCAATGAAAGAAATGTGCAAAGGAGCCAAAAAAAATGAAAGTATGAGGTAGATGGATGTGTAAAGGAGCTTAAAAAACCGAATAACTGAATTAGAACTGAATAAAAAAGCAGCAGCAGCAGCAACCAGTGTTAGCTTGAGCTATTACAAACACATTTCAAGCATGGTATGTTTCTTGAATATAACAGATATGAAAAATAATGGGAAGCACAACTCAGTCATCCTGCACTGAAAATATGAGAAAGAAAGTAAATTTAGCCGAAGGAAACATTTGTAACCAATCCACATGTATCACATGTACTGGTGCCCATATAATGAGCATATTCTCATTCATATTTTAGTTTATATTCTGTATTCAGGAACTCTTAAACAGTCACCCATGACTTTCTGTTTCAGTGAGGATGTTCATTTACCTATTTATTTATCAGCATGGACAGGATTAGGGGATACACATGTGAAATGGGACGAATGTGTACTGATCTTTGTCAAGTAATTGACAAAAATAGCTCAATGCCTGCAAATGCCCATATCCACTGTTAGGAAGTTGGAAACTGGTGCTCTCGGGAATCTGCCTGAATGCTCATTTTGCCCCCAAGGACAGATGGTTAGGGAGACAGTTTCATGTTTGCGTCATGTTTGGAGATTTGCAGAAGTTGCCAAGTTGAACTTACCTCCATGCCAGCAAAGTATTTGGAAGGATTTCTGAGAAAGAACAACTCTAACCACAAATGTAAGCATCTAACGTTCACTAGATGCTATTGGAAATGTTACTGGACCAATGTCCGATAAGACAGAAATACAGCTTGTTGGTTATAAAGACTTAGGCTGGGTTTGGCATAAGAAAAACTTTAATTATACAAGAAAGTTTTCCACACTCTAAACCATGATGAAGGATTTCAGATATCTTTTTTTCCCCCAAAGACCATAGATGCATGGCATCATTGATTCTATCAAATATCAGGAGATTTTACATGAAAATCTGACGCCTCTGTCAAAAATTTAAAACTGGGTAATGTTGGATCTTGCACTGAGGTTCCAAAACATAAAACCAAGTAATGAATTAACAACCACAAAATCAGACTTTTGATGTGGCCATCCTAGTCCCCTGACCTAAACCCCATCGTAAACCTGAGAGCTTAAGAATACAGTTCAAAAAAGAGGACCTTGACCAGGAGGGTCTGGAAAGATTCTGTGCTTATGTGTTGATGAGTGGTCGCAGATTTCTCACTATGTATTCTGGAATTTCATTAAGAATTATATTAGAACACTCACTTCTGTAATGGTGGCAAATGGAGGATGCACAGATCGATCAATGTACAGTTGCTGTAACTGTAACACAAGCATATTTATTAAAAAGTTTATAGGTTGTAAGAATAGGCAGCTGGGAGTTAGCTAGGGAGTTCACCCTGAGATCAGAAGGTTGTGAGTTTGAATCCCTGGACTGCTAGTGTCATCACTGAGGTTCCCTTGAGCAAGGTACCGTCCCCACACACTGCTCCCCGGGTGCCCCATCAGTGACAGTCCACTGCTTCACTGAATGGGTTAAATGCAGAGAAAGAATTTCACATTGTTCACAGTGTGCTGTGCTGTGGTGTGTTCATGCGTGACTGTAAGGGGCCACTTTAATCCAGGCAATATATAGTCTTCTATAATTTGAGTCTAGTGATAAGAGGTAGGGGGCCAGAGCAGAAGCAGGCACATGGAATTTGTAATCCAAACAGATTTGAACAACAACAACAACAACTAAAAAAAAAAAACGAAAAAAAGGAAAGAATAAAAACATTTTGAGGTTCAAATGATTCTGTATTAATTGTGATTCTTGAATAATAACATAGACCTATAGTGAAGATGAGAATTCGAGAGGAAGTGTGTGGGTCTGGCATAATCACCCAGGAGTTCCTCTTTCTGCTCTTCTTACCGTGAGAAGTTGGTCTTACAATTTCATCTAGTTTTTCTTCCCAAGAGTGCTTTTTTTCCTCGTTTCCTTGTACATTCTCTCTTGCTCTCTCTCATTCTCTCTCTCTTTCTTAAAAGTTACAGTGCTAAATTAGATTAACTTCTGGCCTGACATCCAACTTATGTAGCACCATGACACTGTGCATGAGGGGAATGTGTGCTAGTGAAGGAGGATGCTGACAGTTCAGTTAGGAAGAATCCCCGTCTGTGTTGAAAGGTTCATCTCACTTCCTCATTATTTCCAGGAATGCATACGCATTGTTTTTATTCACAGCAATTCTTACACTCAGAAATTAAACATTTTCTAGAAATCTCTGTTGTTCCAGGATGATTTCAAAGGTAATCTTGCAGAAGATTCAACATCTAATAAGCAATGTTCCTACCACTTCTGAGGAAAACAATAGAATAAGTGACTATTTCAGTCCTTGGAATTACTTTTATATGAAATGAAATACAGGATACGTGTAAAATGAGGTGCTGCGTATTTCTTCCTAAAACAGATGAACATCACTATCATCAGGATGAGATGGGACAGGCAGTGTGGGCTCTGGGCTTCAGGTGGCTTCCTCAGAGGAAATGGGGGTGTATAATACTTCATTTCTCCATTATAGTACAGGAAAAGGAGCTAACATTCATAACTTATGAAGTACGTCAATGTAAAAATACATATTGGAAAGTAATTTGAGAATTTCTAGTGGTCAATTCACACCATGTAAAGGCCAGGTAAGGATTTCAAGTTAGGTCAAAACGTAAAACTGGCTAAATATATAAATAACAAGATGTGTGGATATTTTTAACAGTGGTTTATGACAGAAAAGCCCTGCCATACAATTTACATTTACATTCCAGATCCTTACAGATCCCTACACGGTCGTAATTTTATATTTAAATAAAATCTCCATAACAATTATAAAAATATATTAGCAGTTTTATTATAAGTATTAATATGTCATAAGTGATTAGCACTTTGTAAAGAAACATTTTGTTTAAATGTCTAGTTTGTTTATCTTGTTTATTTCTCTGGGCAGAAATCTAGTGTATTTGTGTCATTTAAAGTCATTCCAATGGTAAAATGCAGAGACAGAAAATGAGAGAGTGTTAAGAATCTATTAGGCATGTTCTCTGGACAAAATCTGACCAAAAGCATTCCAGTTTTAGCAGTTGTAGCAGTCACAATGCTCTGCTCAACTCTAAGGTAGGTTTAAAACAGGACAAAGTAGGTTTGCAGCCAGTTTACCTTTAGTGTTGTCCATATTTACATCATTTTGGGTGCACAACTGGGCACACTAATGAATGGCCATTCACAAGAGCTAAGATGGCCAATAATTCTAAATGTGGACTCGGGAAATTAAGCATATTTTGAAGGAGAACTTTGCCATCCAAGTGAATTCATGCACAGTTTTCCACCATTTCAGTAAAAGACTAAACAGACACATGTGACAGTAAGAATAATTCACCTCAGGAAACAGTAGTGGATCTGTTTTCCTGTTCTCTGAGAATGATGACACTCTAGCTATGGGTAAACAGGCCGTGGCATTCCGGGAGATGAAGTCCCAATCTACAACGGTATTTCAAGGGCAGGTTTCTGTGCCAGTTTTCCGTGTTTGTTAGCCTAACTTCGGGCTGCATGTGATCTGAATCCCTGTGTCTGTTTCGCTTCTAGGTGCAAATTAGAAATGATATGCGATTGGATACATTCAATGAGTTGCCAGTGTCTCTGGTGCTCTTCTCACTCATCTGCATTGATATTGTGGAAAGGATCCGCCATTGCAGGCTCACTGGCCAAGGTATAAACACTCTTTACATTCATGTCACTTGAACATATAACAATACATGTATTTTTTCCGTTCCTTATTGCATTAACACTTTGTTTCCTGCCATTTTTGCTAGGAAATACCAGTGGTGAACTGTGATTATAGGAACCATTAGTATGTGAAGTTCAAAAAGTCGGTAAAAAACTAAGAAAACGGCAGTACAGATCACTTTAGCCTGGCCATTCTTACACACTGATCAAAGCTGACAATACTCAAGAGAATAACAGGCTAAAACAACTGTAGAAACATAAAGTAAAGCAAAGGGTATTCCAGTCATTTATTTTTTACTTTTTTATTTCATTTACATAGTAACTGGATAGTATTTCTCTTGGCTTTTCAAGAATTTTGATTTACAACCAAAACTTAACAACGAAACAAGATTATTATTACAATCCAAAGAATAAACTCAAGAAGACTGATTCTGAGGAATAGAAGAGAAAAATATGAACTAAAATTTAGACATGTAAGATTTCAGTTCCTAAAATTGAAGGCCCTGGGGGTTCCCCCTGAAGTACTGAGAAGATACTGCAAAATATAGGATTCATGCAAGAAGTACCTTTTAATTTCTTAGGAACTGGTGTATCGTTTATTAACTAAACAACTGTGCACAAGATTTGTAGCCTTTCCAGAATTTCTAGATGTTAAAAGGTTTGTTTAATAAGCTGTGGAACCTCTTACTCCTTAGAAATATAATGAGTAACATTCAATTACAAAGAAAACACAACTTATATTCTTAGAAATGACATGGATACAATTCCAAGCAATAATTACCTAAATAATATTTTTGTTGTTGAAGTAATTAAAGTAAAATGTTCTAATTTAACCACTAGTGTTAGTATGTTTTTAGTTCAGTTTACTCGTGTTGCTCGTTTCTCATAAGAACTTTATGAAATGCTTAGTCGAGTAGAAGTAGAAATGTTTAAACTGACTCAGTGCCAGCAATGCAGAGTCATCACAATCGTAAAACCTGTTTTGTAATTAGAGTAGCAACCACTGAAGTCAAGAACAGGGCATGCTTTGAAATCCTTTCACTGGATTAAGGAAATGCTTACAAAGCATAAGTGATGGATGACCGTTACGGTACATGCAAGTGTCACTGGAACAACGTTCATCCTAAGGGGTCCCAAGCATCCCAGACTAACCAGCAGTGTTCAAACGAGTGAACTATTTTACATGTTTACATTAATTACTGACAAAAAGAGCATGAAGAAGGCCTCTGAGAGTCACAGACCATTGGGTGCTTTAATGACAGATAAAACTGTAAATGGTTCAACAATTGAGGAAAAAACTTCATTTACTGTTTATGGTTATAACATTCTATCGTTTGTGTGTGTGCGTTTAGCTAATGAACTGGCTCGGGACGCAGACATCCCCACGCTTCCCCACGTGGAGACAGTGACCCCAATAGTCACCACAGCCACTGGGCCATCTCCTGCAGCAACCAATGCCAGTGTGGGCACGCAGAATGGAGCAGGGGCCGCTAATGGGGCCATTCCAAGGTTACCTGGAACTGCCACAGTTGCGGGGGTATCAGGGAACGGGGTCGTTCCAGGCCTGCCTGCCGGTGGGGCTATTCCAGGGCTGCCAGGCAACACCACAGTCCCAGGGATGCCCGGCAACGGACCATTACCTGTTCTGCCAGGCAACGGCCAGGGGCAACCGTACGCTATCTCTGGTATTTGTCCACGCACCGGCCTACCCATAAGAAATTTTCCATATGCCCCTCCATACACCGGACCACTCCGCTTTCTGCTAGCCAGTGATGCGCGGGCTGATGTGTTTGCCGACAGCTTCCTATTCTGGTTGGACACAGCAGAAATGGTGCGAGTCGCAAGTCACACCCCAGTCTACTTTTCAGGCTGGGCTTTACCAGTCTACCTCTTCAGCTTTCTTTCCATGCTGCGATTGGTTCCCATGCCGCACAGCCCCCTCCTCTCCTCTCTGGGGGTGGCCTTGCAGGACCTCCCCTTCCTTTTTCTAAGGGTGGCACTCATAGCCATTTTTGGGTTCGTCACACCAGTCCTCTTCGTGATGAAGAATTTATTGGTGTGCTTGGCTTACATTTACTTTAACTTCATGACCAAGCTGAAAATCTTCAACACCGAGAGGATGTTCTGACAGAGCCCGCATGTAAAGTCACAGTGAGATGAACTTTTGAGGAAAACATTATGAATTATGAATATTACAGCCAGTCTGAAAATTCAGCAAGGACATCGACGACAAGACCAATGAGGAATGGAACAGGTTTCCAAACCATCACGTCCCTACAATACGGACAAGCGTTTCATAAGAAAAAAACAATCAAGCAGGAAAGGAGAAGATTCCTCAGATTCTTTCCACAAATGCTATGTGTGGACTGATCAAGGAAATTATGCCCAAAGGAAGCTGCTTAATAGAGTAATGCCTAAAGATCTATTTCAATGAGTGATTACATTTTAGAACCTGAACTGCTGCACTTTGACCAAAGTTTGATGTTTCAAAGGATGTTAAAGTGATTCCTTGTTGTGTAATAAGTTATCTTACCTCTTATCTAGCTTTCATGTTTTTTTACATGCTCTCCCACACACACAGACACGCACACACACTTTAACCTTACATCCCTTCTGTCCCCTTATCTTTAAACTGTGCCTAATTACTTATTATTACTTATTGTTAAAAACACAATAGTGTGATTTATTTTTTTACTTTTTTTCCAGCACACTGGTTTCATTTGGTTGTGGTTCAACCTACAAACACAAAAAGGGTACTTTTCTCTCTGTGAAAGAAGAAATAAAAAATGGGAAATTGGACATGTTTGGTATTCTTGAAAAAGGAGTTTAAAGAACTGGGTTGGTATGTGTAAAAATGTGGTCTTCGATCCCACGATTTCCAACCTGCTGTGTTCGCCTTTCTGATAGCTTCCTCTTTCATCTATTGAATGCAATTCTTTCTGAGAATCACTGCATCACAGAGCAATTCTCAATTTTATGAATCAGTAATTCAGCTCAGTGAAGATGATCAATTTGAAATACGTTGCGAAGTGACTGGTCGTGGTTTGCGTTTGAAAACCCAATTTTCAATCAATTGAAAACCCAATTTTTATTGATTTTCGTTTTTATGATGTGTGCAGTCCACATTCGTCCCTTTCTTCTTCTGGGCAGGAAACAGGATTTCCCTGCTTTGTGCTCCAGTGCTAGAACACATTTCCTTCTTGCTGAGCTGCAGGTCTTCCAGGGTTCCTATTGCCTTTCTCTTTCACTCTATCAGCATTTTCTCTCTCTTTCCCTCACTCTCTCTCACTTGCTTTCAAAGAGAGATCACTCTTACAATATAGTCTGTCTTGAGTGTCGGAAACCTGTGATTAACTCGGAGAGAATGCACGCTACGGCTCAAAAGCTTAACATTAGCCATAAAATAACGTTTTCCCATTTAATATAGGATGTCAAATTATATTTTTGGAAATTACACATCATTTGTGGTCCAAAATTAAGAAAGTCTGAACACATCCAGAATGATGAATAAAGCTGAAGATTATGTCAAAATATTTGCAAAAGCTGTATAATATGGAAAATATCCATGAATTAATATCCAGAATCCCTCTTAATTGTAAGGCTGTGTTCAAATCTGTGAGCTCTTCGCCAAGATAGTACTATGAATATTCTAATAGTCATAGTATATATATATATATATATATATATATATATATAAAATAGTCAATATGAAGTAGAATTCAGCAGGTTCTTGTTCATAAAATAATAACATTTAGAAACAACTAAGCTCTACTGATTTTCAGTCATCTTTCCCCACACCTTACTGAGAAATTAGATTTCTTAATTTGCATAGCCAATAAAACTTATTTAAAACAATTAAGGTACGGTTATAAAGGACTCCTTTTACTGTCTTGAAGGACTGAAAGTATTTTGGGAGCAGCAAGAAATGATAAAATCATCAACAATATAATGAATCAGGTTTTTGCCAGAAGATTTGATCACCACTATGAGATATAGCAGAAGAAATAATGAGGTACTCTTCGGAACTTCTTGATGTTAAACAACTTTACTGTCATTACAGAATAATTCACAGCCCCACTCACTGTTCTGGACATATTTATAATATATATTTATTACGAATTCTATGAAACCTGCAGTGCTGCACAGCACTAGCCTATTAAAGCCATTCATACATCTATATGGAACAAAATGTGAACTTGATGAAACATTGATTCCAACGTTCTGAGCAGGGATTCCAAACTTTTGACTGATAATATAAATGTTGCAACAGTTGGTTTTAATGAAATGGAAGATAACATTAATCTTTAAAGCAGTGACAGTACCTAAATAACAGTAATTGAAATAACTTGTAGTTCTTCCAAAAATCATTTTAAAAATCCTGTTTGAATTGGGTGTGTTTACTTGAGTATTTTACAAAATATCACATTTATATGAATGAGCTGAACATTTTGGGATGACAGTGCAGCCTGTGTTTGAGAACTGACATGTGTATGAAGGGAAATGAATGTGTCAAGAGCATCTGCACATGTATGAGTGTAGAAATGTTTCAGGATGTTTCAGAGTTGTATGTAAAATGCTACTCCCACAGCACCTTTTCTGCCAAATTAAACCATTCAGCCCATTACATTCTTCCATATGACACTGAATCATTTACCAGAACGAAAAGCAGCTCATACAGCTCCTTCCAACTGACCCTCATTTATTGCCCTTGACTGAATGAGGATAGTTGCTTTAAAGGACGCATACAGCTCATGAAAAAAATAAGATACCACTGCAATTTATTTTTAAATCTGCATCTCTATGAGTATGACAACCATTTCATGCCACAGTCTGTTAAATTCCTACACAAACACCTCATTCTGCTTTATGAGGGACTCATTAGTGATCACCTGAATCACACCTTATTTAATGAGGAAAAGTATAAAAAAAAAAACACTGCTCTAATCAACACTCTCCTCTCACAATGTGAGCAGTTGGATGGTAAAACACTACTAGAAGTATGTCAAAGATAATTATTGCCTTTTTGTTTAGAGTGAACAAGAAATGTGTTTTCTTTTAATTATTTATAAGTTCTGTAAGCACTGCATTATTTCTCTTATTTTTATGTTTTTTTCATTTCCTTTAAAACTATGCTTTAAAGAACAATATTTTTATCTGAAAATCAGTTCTTAAAAACTAAAGCAAAGCTGTTCAGTTCAATACTTGCACCTATAAAACGCAAAACCTGAGAAACTGAACATTTTTGCAGTGGTCTCTTATGTTTTTCCAGAGCTGTAGTTGTTTCAGTGGTACATCTTGATTGATTTCAATGAAATATAGAGATTCAGAAACTCTAACAGCAGTTTAAGTGCGCAGATGATATATTTGCATGTTAAAAATGAATGGCCAAGTAATGACACCAAGTCCAACTATAACATCAGTCATCACAGCTTCCTTCTAAATGGGAGTATTTAAATTTCTCCATAAAACGAAAGGGTTTCCAGTCATGCATTAATTCATCCATCAATCCATCCATCTATTCATTTCTTCATTCATTCATTCATTCATCCGTTTATTTATTCGTACATTCGTGAAATAAATTATTATTTTTAAAAGGTTTACAATTACAAAGGTTGGCAAAAGTTGTGCGATGGCATATGAGATAATGACTAAATGATGGAGAGACCCTTTACACAGTGAGGAAATGTAGGGTGTCCAACATTGTTCCTGTATTTAACTCCCACCCACAAAAGAATTTGCAGTACAACTTGAAACCCAGTGAGAGGTGTGTTAGTTCCAGGCTGGTTGGCCCACACATACAGACACACACATTGCCTCTCTGGATTAATCTTCTTCCAATCTTATGAACTAAAGCACAAATATGAAGAAGCTGAGCTTTACTTCGTTAGTGCTGCTGTGCCTCTGCACTGCTTTGCGCTACACCATCCAAATAGGTATGTAAATCTTTTTAAAAGTTTCTACAAAGTTTTATTTTTTTTAGTAATCAAGAGAACAGGTTGATAGGACTGACAATGACTGTAAAACTGTCATTTGATTCTGCTGAGGCAGCCTTGCATCTTCAAAATGGCAACTTTTTCTCAACTTTTAGTGTAAATGAATCGATGAGATTTCATTCCTAGTGATTTCGGACCATGCTTTTTGGTCCATGAGTCCATAGAACAAAACAATGCTGGTATTTTTGAACAAGATCAAAAAAAACTAAGAAATGGAGTTAGGAGGTTTTGATCTGACAGCATCAATGTATTTATTGATTGATTTGGTCTCTATTCAGTGCTCTCCCATTCCTTTGTACAGACAGCAGTGCTTTCCTGATCTACAACGAAGCTCACAACAAGTGTGTGAAGGTGGTGGACCCCAACGCCGCTCAGGCCGCTGACTGTGACCCGTCCTCAGACGCCCAGCGCTTCCGCTGGATCTCCTCTTCTCGCATCCTGAGCGTCTCTCACAAACTCTGCCTGGGGGCTCAGGACCTCAAAGACTGGGTGAGGGTTGTGCTGGTCCCGTGCAACGAGAATAGTCCCATGCAGACGTGGGAGTGCAAGAACGAGACTTTGTTTGGTTTGACCAAACAGGCCTTGCATTTGAACTATGGAAATCGCCATGAGCCCAATATTTTGGTGTACCAGGGAACTGGTTCCTGGAGCCGCTGGCAGGCATATGGGACCAAGGAAACTTTGTGCTCGCATGGATATGAAGGTAGGATCACCCCTGTACTGACAACTGGGTTTCATAACTGATTGACCAATTTTTGTATCAGTAGTTCAGGCCTATAAGGTTTCATTACATGGCTATATGTGCTACTGAATGTTGCACGTTCTCTATGCCAGTATGTTAAACCGGCTGGTGATGTATTCTAGTCTTGCGACCAAGTCCGTTACTCCAGTTGTGAATGATCTGTCATGACTAGTGTGAACTCAGTGAATGCAGAGCTTTTAATTAACCATATACAGGAAATATCCATACTGCAACAGGAACATGCTCAGGAACTCTGTCTGGATATTGCTAGAGGAGAGGGAAACAAAAACCAGACCGGCTAATAGACGTGTAATGAGTAGCTGCAACTGAGTGCTGTATGTATACTGGGGTCGAATGACAGGAACTGGTGTCAGGCTGATAATGTTGAGTGATGCAGAGAGGCTGGGAGCATGACAAGATCCCCAGTTTCAGCCCTACCAAATATTATTTGTTTGTTTCTGAAAAAAATATTGCATCTACTCATGTTTTTGCAGCATATGTTCCACTGAAGTGACAGGTCTTAAAGCAGTTGCTATAAAAAGTTTTTTTAGTGTTTTGTTTCCATTCTTTGTGAATATAATGTAAAACACTCTGTTACTCTGGCCTCTAATTCCAATATAGAGTGAACCTGTTTCACTGACAGTGTTTTTCCTCTCACTCTTTATTTTCCGCAGAGGTGTTCAGCATCGGTGGCAATGCTTTCGGAAGCCCCTGTCAGTTCCCCTTTAAGTTTGGAGACAAGTGGTATGCTGAGTGTACCATAGAGGGCCGGTCTGATGGGCAGCTATGGTGTTCCACGGAGACGGACTACGCCAAGGACAAGAAATGGGGTTTCTGTCCCACCAAAAGTAAGATAATACTGGTTTGTTTTCTGGAAAAAAAACATTTAAAAAAAGCTTGTGATATTAACTTTAATGTAGAGTTACACCACAGTAAATAATCATAGAGAGTTATTGAGTATTAACTCAAATGGATCATGTTTATTCATATTTATATGTCATTGATCTAAATTCATTAATTGATTGAGGGAGAAAGCCTGGTCTTTCTGACTGGAATGACAGGAATCTTACTGACTCAGGAGGGACAGGGACCACACACTGAGTGACAGCTATGAAAAGCCAATACTGCTGTGGTTGTTGAAAAAAAAAAAAAGATTTTCCTGTTTTGCTCTGTCCTGTATTAGGGTCATAAATCGGGGGTCAGTCCCAAACTCAGGTCTGGGAGCTGACCTGTTGATACACACACTTCCTGTGAAGTTGTTTCCTGTAGTCTCTGTTTTCCTGTTGTAATGCAGATGTATGCAAAGGGAGTTTTGCTGGCTTTGAGTAATTTAGATCACTTTTGTGTTCCACTTGTTTCAGCATTAACCCCTCTCTGCAGGCTGCAGCATTAATCCCCTCTCTTTATAATGCAGCTGAATGTTTAATTGAAATTATTCAGTGAAATTTTTCACATTTTAATTTTCATTTGATATAATTCTTAAAATGATAAAAAAATGACTTAAAGGCTCTCCTCCAGAACAACCAGAATGGTGTGAAATTGCATTTAAAGGCTTCTGTGAAAATGATGAATGTAAATGCTGTGGAATGTAATAATTGGTTAGATTACCATGTGCAATTTTATGTTTTACAGAGCAGTAAATTAAGATGAAAGTAAAAACTTTTCTATATTTTCTATATGTCTCTCCTTCTGTATGTCTATCCACCTATCTGTTCATTTATCAATCTGTCTGTCTATCCCTGTGTGTGTATGTATGTATGTATGTATGTATGTGTGTGTATGTGTGTGTGTGTGTGTGTGTGTGTGTGTGTGTGGTGCATGACAGCATCGCTCGGCTGGGACAGTGATCCAGTAACTGGTGTGCAGTATCAGAGGAACACTCAGTCGGTACTGACCTGGCATCAGGCGCGGAAGAGCTGCCAACAGCAAGGCGCTGATCTGCTCAGCATCGTAGAGCTGCATGAGCAATCATATATATCAGGTACACCCACACACATACACACTCACACACACACGCACACACACACACACACACACAAATATGAACTCAGCCAAACTGAGACCAGCTTTGATTAATACAAAGAAAACAAATTTACCAAAAAGTATGTATTGCACACCATACACCAATGCGTGTTTATAACTTGAAATAGCCCTTCAGAAACACAAACATTTTTATATATAAATTTATAACTTTTAGGGCTTGGTGTGTGATGTTATAGAAGCAGTTGCACATGTCTCGTAGGAGGGTTTTTTTGGCCTCATGTGGTCACTTTAGGTTTTAGAACCTTCTTTGAGAGTCAAACAACACTGGGCTTTTGGGTAAGTGTCATCCACTCCTCCACCGGGAAAATATATATTTGATGTGGTCTTGATTATATTTTTTTGACAGTCTCATTGTTTCTTCTTTACTTAAGGAATTTTTTTCTCTCTGGCTAGCTCTTTGTCTGTATCACACATTTAATCAGGCTACTCATGCAATAGGTTTTTAATTACTAATTAGACTGCCTCCCTCTGCGGGCCACTAGAGGGAGCTTCATGGTACGCTTGCTTTCTGTGCCCCAGTTGAGAAACACTTCCGTAAGAGATATGTGGAACGTATTCTGCTTTCAAAACCATTATACTCCAAGAGTCTATGTCCTCCAACGCTTTACTTCATAGTAGTTGCAGAACGATGTGAAGTAGTTATAACAAGTGCTTACATTTTAGCCTGCGACATAAGGAGCTGAAACTGTAGGTAATTTCTAAGGTATTTTGCTGTTTGCAGGTTTGACGAATACACTTGGCTCTTCTCTGTGGATTGGACTGAATAGTTTGGACTTTGAAAGTGGTTGGCAATGGAGCAATGGAAACCCATTCAGATATCTGAACTGGGCTCCAGGTGAGAACACTTAAAATTCTCATTTTTAACCCACTGTTCCAGACAAGTTTACAAAATTCCCGTCTCCCTCGATCTCAGGCCACCCCTCCCTGGAGCCTGGTCTGACCTGTGCCGCACTGAATGCCGGGAAGGCGTCTAAATGGGAGAGTTTCGGTTGCAGTAAGAAACTGGGCTACATCTGCCGCAAAGGAAACTCTACTACCATTACACCTTCTGTGGGTAAGGCATACATGCACTAATGCACAAATTCACATGCATGCGCATTTTTTCGTTTTCATCTTGCATGTTTCTTGAGCTCCCTCTCTGTATGTGTGTGTATTCCATAGGTAAGGACCAGCCCTCTTTCTGCCCACCTGGGTGGGTGCCATATGCGGGCCACTGCTACTCTCTCCAGCGTACGAAAGTGATGTGGAGAGATGCTCTGTCAGCCTGTCGTAAAAAAGAAGCTGACCTGGTCAGCATTCACAACATAGAGGAGCACAGTTTTATCATCTCACAGAGCGGATACTGTAAGAATATACTTATGCACATGGTCATTTATAGGCACACAAATCCTGAAGAAATAACGTATTTATCCCAGTGCTGATTAATCTACTGCTAACAGGTTTTACACTGATTGTCTGGATCTTTCATTGAGTAATTAAGGATTAACATTCCCAATTCACAATCACTGTGATGATTTGATTTCCAAGAAAAGCAAATCTGTATAAAGCAGTGATCCATCTTTTGGATTCTACATTAATGCAACAGTCTTAAAAAACCCACAATAAGACCACAATAAGAATAAGACCCACAACTGATGCAACCTAAGCATTTACCCTATTCAGGAGCTTGCAATGCTAGAGGCCTTGTGTGGCTCGGAGCCCAAGGTGGGATTTGGCTTGTTCTCTTTGTTTGGGTAGGATGACTCTTCCTCTCTCCATCAGTCAGTGCGATATTAGCCAACATCCAGTAACTAGTATAATAGAATGGACTTTACATTACTTAAATTAGTGATACCTTTCAGCCTTCCAGCCTGATAGCATTTGGGCCAGAACTAACTAGCAATAATTTTTCTATCATTGTATTATGTTGCCATTTAAAAACAATGGGCCATTCGTGGTGATTTTGCACTGGGATGAGTGTTCTGTACAGCAACCCCTGGCTTATTCCTTTCCACTAGATTTTGGAACCTCTTGAAGCATGCTTGAGCCTCTTGATGTGTATTCAAGAGCACATAATAAAGTAATCATCATTTGTCACTTGACTATACTGGTTTGCATCAATTATGTTGTTTCATGTGTGTCTCTGTGTTCCGCAGTGCCCACTGATGAATTATGGATAGGGTTGAATGATCAGAAGACTCAGAATCTGTTTGAATGGTCAGACGGATCCCACGTCACCTTTGCCAAGTGGCTCGTGGGAGAGCCTTCGCATAACATTAACCTCGGAGAGGACTGTGTTATCATGAAAGGAAAGGTACAGCTACCATTTACCCACCAGTATCACCATCACTTCCCATTTAAAGTGTGGTTGTATTAGCTGCGTTCTCAGATGTGACGGTTGGTATTAATCCTGTGATGCTGTAGGACGGGAAGTGGGCAGACTTCATTTGTGAGAAGGAGCATGGATATATGTGTAAGAAGAAAGCCTCCAGCAAACCTCCAGGATCACCTGAAGTGGTCAGCCCTGGATGCCCTGTTGTGAGTCTCACACTCTTCAGCCTCTATTCAGCTGCTACAACCATTTGACACAAATATAACAGGGTGGAACAGTCTTCTACATTGTTACAGCTTGATGCGAGTGAAGGCTGCTTTTAATACCCAGCAGTTTGCTGATGTGACGATATATCCAAGGCACATCTTTTCAGAGAAACATAATATAGATCAAAGTTGGACTGTGCACATTTGTTTGAGCGTTCTCTACAGTTTTGCTTGAATATAGTCAGTGGAAAGGTGATCTTCTCTACCTTTCCCTCGTTTGAGGTCTAATCCAGAGGTTAGCTGACACAACTAAATTTCCACACAGAAAAAAAGAACCAAAACAAAACAAATCTCTGTCTGGAAGAATCCATTCCCTGTGTCTTCAAAACGTTCTTTGGAATGCTGACTCATTGTTCCTGAAACAATAAAGCTGTGAACCACATCCATCTTCAGTCACAGGGTCAGAGTTCATTACCGGGGGAAAGTGCTGATGATGACTTCTTTTGAATGTCACTGCATCAGTGTATTCCAGCGGTTAGGAGAAATCGCCTTGTGGCTTCATGTTTCCTGCTGGTCAGTTTAATAACTTTCACTGGGATTCGATTTTTCTGGATTGTGGTATTTGCGAAGAACACTCATGCTGATGATATGGCCTGAATCATTTTTCTTTTTGCCCATGTCAAAACATTGATTACATCATATCCGTACACCATATTTGAGTCAGTTCTGTTTCTGTGCTTCCTCCAGGGCTGGATCAGGTTTAGCTCTTACTGTTACAGCATTGCTATAGAGGCCAAAAACTTCAATGAGGCTGAAACCACATGTGGCCACAGTGCAGCTAACCTGGTGCATGTTGCCGACAGGTAATGCGTGCACACTTTTACAGAGACGTTAATGCAGCTGCTTCTATGCACGTCGCAGACTGTGTTCTTAACGTGATCTTGCTCTCTTTTACTAGGTATGAAAACGCTTTTCTAATCAGCCTGATTGGCCTACGGCCCGAGAAATATTTCTGGATTGGTTTGTCCAATAAAGAACAAGCTGACAGCTTTCAGTGGACAAATAAGGCAACAGTGAAATTTACCCATTTTAACGTTGGAATGCCAGGTATGTTTACTTATAACACTATAGAAATCAAGTTGATTTACCTTCACTACCTCTCATACTGTAGAGGAATATGGTTGTCTTTACAAATTGAACATTCTTTTGTAGATTTGATTTTTGGTCTTGAATTTAAAGTATTTTTTTTTATTTTACACACAACTGCTGTACACATTTTTGCTCTATCTCTGCTCTATCTCATGCTTGAAGCAGCATGCAGATGAACCTCATGCTGTGCTGAGAGCTAGGACTGATCATAATTGTGGTCCTATTCTTAGGAGTGGATTTTAAAACATACTCTACAACTATAAGCATCTTCTTGTGTCCAGCTCTAAGTGTAATCTAACTGGAGACTTTGCTGTGCTTGTCTGAGGCAAGAAATGACAAGTTTCAGTTAATATCTGGGTACAAGCTTGTGTAATGACTGTGGTCTGTGATTATCTTATGATTTACTATTTCTTTTTAGAACGACTCTTAAAGAAGCTTCCGCTATTTCAGTTTGCTTCATTGTTCTATTTACAGGTGGTCAAAGAGTTTCTAATGACATCAAATATACCAGACAAATGCATAAATATACAAATGTACTATGACCTGAAATTTGGGGAATCTCACTTAGAAAGGGTTGATGATTACTTTGCAATTTTATTATTCTCTTCTTCTATGTCTGTATGATGCTCAGATAAGCACCAGGGATGTGTTGCAATGCAAACCGGGATTTCGGCTGGATTATGGGATGTACTTTCATGTGACAGCAAACAGAAGTACATCTGTAAGAAAATAGCAGACGGCGTCACCACTACCAAAGAGCCTCCTACGACTCAACCTCTCAGCTGCCCCAGCAAATGGACCAATAAAGAACCTGGCAATTGCATTCGGGTATGATCTTGCACAGAGACACAATAAAACAAGTGCTAGTTTGGAATGTAACCATATTAATGGACTATAACACGTTGCTGGTGAGCTAGTGCTAGACTTGTGTACATAGTCCTAATCACACAACACACTTTTGGTCATCACTCAGTTATACAAGTTTAAAACTGAAGAGAAGAAGACATGGTTTGAGGCCCGTGATTACTGCAGAGCCATTGGTGGTGACTTAGCAAGCTTCCACTCTGAAAAGGAAACCGACGCTCTCCCGTAAGTGCAGAAACATGCTTTACTCCCATTCAAACAAACGTTTTTGTAATTGCACAGATGCATACTTTCTAAATGCTGTGCATACTGCAACTATGTACGACTTCAATCATGCAGTTATGAGTGTCTGTCTACCCTACAGACAGTAGATTTTAATCCTCATTTTCATTACTAGTATTGATAGCAAGTGACTGATACTGTGCATGTCAGTAGCAGTATGTTTATGTTTTATTTACCATTCTTATTAAGGCATGGCATCGGTTCTGATAATGCATGGATTGGCTTTAACTCTCTGGATGCTAATGCTGGCTTTGTGTGGTCAGATGGAACTCCGGTGAGTTTGTTTTTAATCACTTTTCCTTCTCTTTTTGTGAGATTTTCGTTTTTGCTTACATTACGTTTTGCTTACCAAGGGCTGTTTTTACTTTGGGAACAGTTTCAGGTTTGGGTTTTTGTGCATCAAAGTTGTAATCTTCACTGATTAAATTGTGCAAGTGAGTCTAGATCAAAATGGATACAGTATGCAGGGGTTTTTATGTGCTTATATTTCTGCTTCTTATTTGTATTCTCCAATGTGTTTGTGTTTCTCCATTTTAGTCAAACTATGAAAACTGGTTATATGGGGAACCCAATAATTACAATGATAATGAGCACTGTGCGGAAGTCGGATTCTACTATGGTCACAGGTGGAATGATAGGGATTGCGAAGCCTACAATAACTGGATCTGCCAAATAAAAATGGGTAGGTTGCACACATTCATACACACACACACACACACACACACACACACACACATATATATATAGAACGTTTCTTAATTTCATGCATGCAAACTGAGTTATTTAAATCATGTGCTTTTCAATGCCAGTCCAAGGAATTGTCAAGATATTTAAGTTCTAATGAGCGTTTCCACATCTGTTAGAGCAAGGAAAACACAAAAATGCACAGGGTGTCTGGTCTACCAAGCATTAGTTTAATGTTTACTGTAATCTGTACACATTTCAGGATTGCCAACAAAATAATACTCTACAATGTTCACACACTACAGCATAAACTTTGTGTTTGAACTTTTCCAGGTACAACTCCAAAACCTCCACCTACGAGTAACCCCCAAGGTAATACCTACATCCACTGTAAATCTTCCAAAGCTTTCAATCAGAGTTTTTATCAAGCTTTCAATCAGACTTTTTATCAAACTTTCAATCAGACTTTTTATCAAGCTTTCAATCAAGCTTTCCATCAAGCTATTTATCTGACTAATCATCTCTAAGTATAGTACACAGTTTTAGTATTACAAAATGTGACATTTCCTGCTGCAATTTGAGGCTCTGTATTTGTTTATGTGCAATGTGTGTGTGTGTGTGTGTGTGTGTGTGTGTGTAGCTGAGTTTAACATGACTGATGATGGCTGGATCCAGTTCAATGATAGCCAGTACTACATTAATATTGATCGCTTGCCTATGGAAGAGGCTCGTGCTTCTTGCAAGAAGAACCATTCTGACCTCCTCGTTATTACTGGGCAAACTGAAAGGAAGTTTATATGGAAACAGGTGAAGGACTTACGTGGTACTAAATGTCTCAATTTGAATAAATAATGGCAATATTGACACAACTCATGAGGTTTAATGAATTCCTTTTGGCAGATTTCAAGGGGCTCCGAGGATCAGTACTTTATTGGAATGACAGTAGGACTTGATAAGTCCTTTAGGTAACTCTACTCAGGCAGCAACACTAAATGAATGTTCAAAACCATTTCAGTTAAACTGCAGTTTAACACTCCCTTAAATACTGTTCTAGTTGGATGGATGGTTCACCGGTTGTCTATACAGCATGGGAAAAAAATGAACCAAACTTTGCCAACAACGATGAGAACTGTGTTTCCATATACAAGAGTATGGGTAAGACATCTCTATATCATTCCATTTTTTTGTTTGGAAGATTTCAGTGAAGGTTGAGTGTACATCAAACTATATCTGCTTGTCAGGATTCTGGAACGATATCAACTGTGGAGTACCATTACCCTCTATCTGTAAAAGAAGCATTAATTTTGCCACTAGTACAGTGGGCCCTACCACTGTGCCAAAGGGAGGTTGTGCCCCTGAATGGACTTCTTTCCAAGGAAAAGTAGGTGAAATTTCAGTTACAGAAAGAATGACTTTATAAAGCTAAAATATAAAGCTGTTATCACAAATGATTTACAGATATTTTGCACTTCATGATGACCTACATCAAACATTGAGAACATTTGTTAATGTTGTTTCTCATTTCCCATCTAATATAAGAGGAATTTCCTCCCAGTGTTATAAATTTTTAGGGAAGGATAGTGCAGCGACATGGCATGATGCCCGGAAGTACTGCATCTCTCAAGGAGGTAACCTGGCGTCCATTCGGAATCAAGCAGAACAAGGTAAGCTTCAAACTTAAACATAAAAATAACATTTTGTTAAAAAAATGTTTTGGTGCCATTTAATGGTTAAATACAAGGGTTTCGGTATATTGAAAATGTTTTATTCAGCAAACAACCAGAAATTATGCTCTGAAATGAGCAGAACAAACCCTCTATTTAGGTAAGATTATTGTAGAGGATGTGTACTTATTTGCCCTAATCAACAAAACATGCAAGTTAACCAGGGGTACTGCCTTTTCATGTCCAATAAACTGAGATTTTAACCTGCCTTAATGCATCATTCCTAATAGAACATCCAAAAGGGTGACAACACATACAAACCTCATTTCATAAAAAGTTGGGACACTTTCCAAAAATGCAATAAAAACTAAAATGTGTCATTTGGTCATTCACGTGAACAATATATTTGGTAAGCATAAATGTTGAACTGCAACACACTCCAAAAAAGACAGTGGGAAGTCTACCACATTCTGTCTTCCTTTACGTTTACGTTTTCGGTTACGACATTTAGCAGATGCTCTTATCCAGAGCGATGTAAATCAGTGCTTAAGTAGTCCACAACTGTTCTTAATACCTGTAAAGCTATACTTAAACCAACATCAGCTTTTAACCAAGTTTGAGCTAGCTAAGTTATATACTTTAACAAACCCAAGATGCTCCATGAAGAGGTGGGTCTTCAGACGACGCTTGAAGACAGCGAAGGACTCCAAAGATCTGATTGCAGAAGGGAGTTAATTCCACCACTCGGGGGCCAAGACTGAAAAGAGTCTTGATGCATGTCTTCCTCTTCTTTTGAGCAATGGAGGTTCAAGACGGGCGGTGCTTGAAGCTCTGAGAAGATGAGAAGTGATACGCTGCTTGATCAGTGCAGACAAGTAAGGAGGTGCAAGTCCATTCTTAGCCTTGAAGGCAAGTGTTAAGGTTTTGA
>JBBPCY010000013.1:16009084-16019177 GCA_037974405.1 Brachyalestes nurse
CCATTATCATCACTATTTCCAGCCCTATTCAGACCCAGATCACCCTGCTGCCTCTCCTACGTCTCCCAGCTCTCTCATACACACCACAGCCACTTTTAGCGCTGAGACTCCACCCCTCTGGAGAGAGCTAATGCTACGGCTGCTCCCGCAGCAGTGACTGACTCTGGACTCGGTTCCCCCGCTGTTTACTCGAAACTTTGAACAGGAAGATGACGTATTTCTGGTCTTGAACTGAAGTACTACATGTCCGCTAACTAGTGGCAGGACTTAAAGCGTTAATTGCGTTAAAAATATCTAATTAAGCGTTGTATTCCCAGCCCTAATATATATATATATATATGTGTGTGTGTGTGCCTGTGTGTTGGAATGCATTGGAATGTTGTGGAACTAATATACATAAGTATAAATAAAAGAAATTAGAAATTCGTTTATAGCACGGAAAGAATATGTAACAGTGCATGTCTGACATCCTATTAACTGGATGTGGGATCATACCGAGTCAAATTCTAGACTGACCTTTAACTTTAAATGCACCTATTAACTGTTTCATCCCACTGACTGCCAATTAATTGCTTGTATCCAGCAGTTGTCTGGTGATCCACACTATGAATAAAATTATATTAGGTGTTTTTATAGATCAGTATTGATAAAAAAAAGAAAATTCTGGCTAATAAAGTAACGCAACTATTAAAGGAACTCAAATGCTGCACATTATGCTGCTAGAATACAGTACCTGTCTTACAACTGTGTTTATTCAGACTTGTAGGGTAGCTGTCGTCGATTGTACTAAATGTTGTTTTCTCTCGTTGTATTGTTGCTTTTGTATTTTTCTTGCACTCCATTTTGACTTGTGCTGTTCTGTACAATTCTGTCCTTGTGTTGCACCATGGTCCTGGAGGCACGTTGTTTCGTTTCTCTTTGTACTCTGTGTATAACAATAAATCTATAACCTATGACTTGAATTATTTGTTAAATGAATACCGAGTGTGTGTATACAAACAAGTTAACTATAGTGGCACTGTAGCAACATGTGTTTAAATTCAGGATGTGAGATGTATAAGACATTTTAACACTTCTTTATAACTCCACCCGTTTCTAGCTGTGGGACACGCGCATCTAGAGCTGGAGGAGGAGGAGGGGGAGGTGAGTGAGAGAGTGAGTAAGTGAGTCAACACACTGGAAAGCCTAAAGGAGCGAAAGCTTCCTCCTCTTTCACTCCAAACAGCGTTTTTCTCACAGACCTCGTCGTTTGTCATGGTTTAGATAAAAATCAGCTGAAGGGTTCAGTCAGTGAGTCTGGCTGAAAACTTTTCCTCGCTTCTGAACACGCCTCGACTCTTACCGGCTGCGGGTTGTCGTGGCGAGTCTATTTTTTAAAGCTGGTTTTAGGCGAATTTAGAGCGCTTCTTTAGCATTTTGGCCACGCGTTTTGTCAGATGGTTGTGAACAGCATGCCCAAAACGCCCTCAAACTCTCTGGAGAAACATCTGGACGTGCTGGAGAACCAAGTTGTCCAGGTAGGCTCCCAGTACACTTCTGTATAATGAGTCTTTTGGGTGAACTATTGAGAGACAAATCGTGGGTTTTGTTGACGTGGGGGGTGTCGTCTGAAGGTAAGAGATGCAGCAGTACAGTGAGGATGTCAGGTCATTCCTGAAAGCTGCTGACCTCCTGCGTTCTCTGTATTTCTCTTACAGCCCTGTAGTTCTCTATGTTCAGTTCTCTGAGCTCAGTTCTCTGTGTTCAGGTCTCTGTGTTCAGTTATCTGAGCTCAGTTCTTTGTGTTCATTTCTCTATGTTCAGGTCTCGGTGTTCAGTTCTGTGTTCATGTGTATGTGTTCAGTTCTCTGTTTTTGGGTCTGTGTTCAGTTCTCTGAACTCAGTTTTCTGTGTCCAGTTCTCAGTGTTCTGTTCTCTGTGTTCAGTTCTGTTCTCTGTTCAGTTCTTTGAGCTCGGTTCTCTGCATTCAGTTCTCTGTGTTTAGTTAATTGTGTTCAGTTCTCTGTGTTCAGTTCAATGCGCTAAGTTGTCTTTTTTCTCCTTTTCTCTGAGCTCAGTTCTTGGTGGTAACTTCTCTGTGTTCATTTATATGTGGTTAGTTATCTGTGTTCAGGTCTCTGTTCAGTTCTCTGTGTTCTGTTCTCTGCATTCAGTTCTATGTGTTCAGTTCTCTGAGCTCAGTTCTCTGCATTCAGTTCTGTGTTTAGTTCGCTGTGTTCAGTTCTCTGCGTTCAGATCTCTACCTTCAGTTGTCATTTCTCTCCTTTTCTCTGAGCTCAGTTTTCTGTGTTCAGTTCTCTATGGTTAGTTTTATGTGTTCAGTTCTCTGTGTTCAGGTCTCTGTCTTTAGTTCTCTGGGCTCAAGTACACACACTTAGACCGCCAGTCCACCATGACTTTAAAGTGGGTGTGTTTAGAGCAGATCAACCACGACTATGATCGGTAGCATCTCTCCCTCCGTCTGTCCATCTCTGTCTTTGTCCGTCTTCTCTTTCTCCTCTCTCTTTTCTTTTCTCTGTCTCTTTTTATCCTACTTTTTTCTCACTCTTTATCCCCCCCTTTCATTTATCCTCACTTTATCTGCTCTTTTTCCCTCTCTCCTCCTCCTCTTCCCTCTCTGTTTTATCCTCTTTCTCTGTCTCCTCCATTCTCTCTCTCTCTTTTCTCCTCATTCTTTCTTCCTCTGTTCTCCATTTTTTCTCTCTTTCTCCCACTCTTTCTATTCTTTCTTCTTTACCTTCCTCTCTCTCTCTCTCTCGCTCTCTGTCTGACTTTTCTTCTGGAGTGGACAGTGATAAAATAAACATTACCCACTCTGGTTGACTGGTCTCTTGGTAACAAAGAGACTGGCAGCCTTCACGACCGTGCTTTACATGGCCTTAGGGAATGCTCTGTTGAAAAAAAAATGACATTAGTGATCAGGAATGTTTTGCGGTTGCCATTATGATCACTGAGAACTGTCCAGCATGGCCTGCTTTTCATGTGCCCTGCACTATAGAAAAGTATGTGTGTGTGTGTGAGAGAGAGAGAGAGAGAGCGAGAGAGAAAGACAGAGCATTTAAAATCAACAGACTACATTCACAAAAAAAGAGCACAGGGGCAATTTCTTGACTGAATCAGTTTCTAATTTCATTACTGTCGTACCCCTTTTCTCTCCTTTTCCATGCATTTCATGCAGTCTCACGGAAGAAAGATACGAAGAAAAGGGCGGTTTAAAGGCTCCGATGGAAGTACGTCCTCAGATACCACAAACAACAGCTTTGTGCGCCAGGTGAGACAATTCATGATGACTGATCACTGTGTTTGCAGGCTGGAACAGCATTAGCTGACCTGTCCATGCTCCGCCCCCAAATGCGTTCTGTTGTAACTAAAGATGCAAGGCTGGGTACGTTTTTCAGAAGGCTGGCAAAAATCACATTCCGACTGGGGTAGGCAGTATGGCAAAAACATATCACTGTATCCAGATTATGTCATAAATACTCATAATATCTACAATACAGTCCGAAAATAATACTGTGACACATTGTGATTACATTTATCACACTTAAATAATAATTAAACACTATCGCATTGCCCAGCTCTACTTTCAACCCCATGAGAAAATAGCCTGCAACCTACATTTGAATTAATTTGTGAATATATTTCAAATTGTAGATATTTTGAAATTGTTTTGTGTATATGATCTAATGGGGCCCTGGAGGACTAGTAACTTCATCTCTGTAGAATCTTAGTCTTCTAGCAGCTCTTAATTTTAAGACTAGCTTTACTATTATGAGGGATCAGTTTTCTTGTAGACTATGAAGCATGGATGTACATCATTTTGGATAGAAGCGCCTCCAAATACTGCAGATATAAATGTGAATAAGATCACACTGTTATGATGTTCATCTATAGATGTGTGGTGTCACGTCGATGGTTGTTTCCAACATGCCTACTTTCAGCTGCATAGTTCAGATCAATAGCTATGCTGGAAGTTTCATGAAACTCAATTTAAATTCCAACCTAAATTCTTTAGATTTATTAACTAAAGTTCTGTAAAGCTTGTCCAACCTTGCAACACTTGTTACAAAAGCATGCTTTGGTGGTGGAACATGGAAAGGTCAATAGTTTGGAATTGGAGTCTAAATATTAGAGAAAATAGGTGTTTTGTATAGAGAAAATTAATGTACGTCCTTGCAGATCTGTAATAACAGTGTTGTTTCAGGGCTTGAAGTTAAGTGCTGGATTATGAACATTTACTGAAACACTCATGGAAATCCTAAACAAACATGTACTAGTGCTTTGACATCTACTTACCCATTCATTATGAATTGCTCATTGTTTTACTGTAATATAGTTTTGCGTTATTTGGACTACTTTTGTAATCGCTTTCCATCTCTCTCTCCTTTACTGGTGTGTTAGTGTGCACTGATATGCACGGATGATGAACCAGTGTGGGCGATCAAGCATTTTTAGCTGCTTTTGAAACTCCTACCTGCAGTTGCATAAGTAGGAGCTGGGTAGAAGCTTTAGATGATGGTTAGGTCATGCTCTTCAGGTCATCTATGACACGCACACACTCGGCGAACTGGCACTGAACAGCAGAACTGCCAGAGAAGGTGATAGATGTTTTCCTCTGCTAGTGTGTGTAGTGTGAGTGTGAATGTTTGTATGTTTAAGTGCGTCTGTGTGTGTTTGCGCTGTGAAGTAGAAGGCTGCAGTAGGAACACAGTGTTTACGGTCTGAAAGGCGTCTGGTCTTTGTTGCTTTGACCTGCTGCTCCACTCCTCTCCTCAAGACAAACCTCTGCAAGAATACTTCTGCCTTTTTAGGAACAGTGACACACACACACACACACACACACACACACGCAAACCATGACCCAATAAAAAGATGAATATAAGCAGGTTTCCGACCATTCATCATGTTGCTGCTAAGTTTGTGTTTGATCGTACATTGGTAGGATAAAAATAGAGGTGGGCAGCATGACAGTATGTTATTGCTGATAACAATATAACATACCGGGTACCTTCAGTAATTTTATAATAGAAAAAAAGGAGATTTAGAACAATTGTAGAGAACTGACAAACTACAAACAGTGATGTCAATGCAATAAGTGTCAGGTCTTGACAGCGGCCACCAGGGGTCACTCTTGGTTAATTTGGGGTTTTTGTGTTTTGTGTCTTTTATTTTGATATCCTGAGTACACCGGGTTTGAGTTTAGTCTTGTTATGAGTTTCAGCTGCCGGTGTACTCAGGAGTAAGTGTGTGTGTTTCTTGATTGGTTCTTGAGTTTGGGATTTGGTATTTAAGTTCATTTTGGACCGACCGGAGTTGTCGGTCCCCCGTCAGCATAGCATTTAGTGTCCTCTGTTTCTGTTTCCTCTGTTTCTCAGTGCTGATTGAAACAAGCGTATCTCTTGTTTTCAGGTCCTTGAACCTGGGCTTATTTTTGTTTATCCTTAAATAAAAAGGAAACGGAATCATGGACATCTGCCTTCACGCCTGCCCTTATTCAGGGAAAGAGGGAAAACGTGACAATAAGCCACTCCAGGCTGTGCATTACAGTGACTTTCCCATGCTTATAGTGAAGGGGTCTGTGATTTTTAGTCAAAACAATTTTTGTAATATTTGCTGAAATTGTCTTAACATTCCAGCAGCTGTCAATACAATATACACTCCGAGGAAAAAATCTGGTCTCCATGGCTGCCCCGGGCTCTGTGAAAGCAATAAAAAACAAATGAAGTGGACCACCCAACATTCAACCTATCAGGCCAAAGAGGCAGATATACTTCTCTGTCAATCATGGTGCCTGTCCACAAGAGAGAGTGTCTTAACCCAGCAACAGCCAGCGAGTCACAAACCTGAGTGCAGTGTTTCCTCTATCATTAAATAGTCTGGTCAAGCTCACATGCTGCTCTTCGTGTATGAGACAGTAGGATGTAACTGGCGATGTTAACATTTGTCTCTGTTGTATGTGCCTTGTGTTTTGGCCAGTTAAATTCTCATTCTGTTTTTCATTCAGTTTAGGGACCAAGTTCAGTAGCAGTTTGATCTCTGGCATAACAGTGTGACACAGTGATGTGTAGCAGAGTGATCGAAGTCTAGCTGTAGTCTTTAGTCTAGAGTTTAATCTTGTTTGGATGTAATCCCTGAACAATGAAAGCTGTATGTATTGATATATTGCATGGTGGGTTATGGTATCCCCTAAATAGGGATTAGTAAAAGAAATAAAAAGTGTGTTCTTGAAGGCTTGAAAAAAAAGCCTTTTAAGAAAGTTTAAACGTAGCTCTAGTACATTTGTACAGAAATACATGCAATTATTATTTGGCCTGGTATGAAATATAAAGCATTCAGTTACTCATGAAATCTTCTGATGTAATTTATCTGAGTATAATTAAACTGCTGATCACTCACAGATCACACTAAATTTAATAGGCAGAAAAAAATAAAATCAAACTCAAGCCTCTGCAAGTTGCTCGAACTTTAGTAAGTTGTTTGGAACTTAAAATAATGAATGGAGATGTGTAATATCTCCACTCACTATTTTCCCCAGTTTGCATTAATCTTTAGTGTCACACAGTGTGAACAATGTGAAATTCTTTCTCTGTATTTAACCCATTCACCAAGTGAAGCAGGGGATTGTCCCCAGTGAGGGCCGATGGGGACGCACCTTGCTCAAGGGTACCTCCGTGGTGAGGCCAGCTGTTGGGATTCAAACCCACAACTTTCTGATTGCAGGGCCAATGCCCTAACCACTAGGCCGTCCAGCTGCCCCATTCACCAAGTGAAGCAGGGGGGCTGCCACCAGTGAGGGTTTGTGAGAAACACTTCTTGCATTTTACCATCTGCATAAACTGCCCATAAACAGCATGTTTATTGTGAGTCAGTTTCGCATGTAACACAAGATGCGAGAAATCCAATCTGCACCTTAATTTGGTGCAAATGAGCCGTCATTGTATTTAATTGTGCAGTGCGTTTACTGTTGTTTAAAAAAAGAATTCTGAGTGATGATAGCACTTTGGTCCCCCGTGTGTTTGTGGACACCATGTCTGCACTACACTAGTTTCTTTTAAAGGTCTACCGCCCTGCCTGAAAAAGACACCTAGTGATAATAGGGGTTTATAACATAAGCAGTATCAAGCGTCACATGCTAGTAATTTCAAACCAAAATATTAGCATTTACTGTATTTCAGTTTTAAACGATTGACAGTGTTTTCACAATGTTACTATTACCTTTATCATTTCTTCTGAAAATTAAGGACTTGGGTACATTTTGCTGCCCCAGATTGGTGTTAATTGGAAGCGCCATTGCTGCAGAAGCACATTTAAACCCCATAATTCTGTTGTTTTGCTCTCAGCATTCATGGACGTTCCTCAGTTCCCCAGTGTCTGCAATGTCTACTTTTACATCTACTTGACGCCAAAGCGGTGTTTTTTTTGTGACAAGCTTGAAGGTACCACTTATCTTTTAGCTTTTTGCTGTATTGTCCACCTCCAGTTTGTAAGGTGTTTGTCCCAGTCAGAGTGCCAGCTGAGTATTCCCACAGTGTGGCAACATACTGGTTACGTATACATTCTTTTAACAAACCCACAAATATATGACTCATCTAGAGCAGAAAGAAATTAGTGAGAGAATGAGATATGAGGGTGGGGGCATTGTAATGATCCAAGAATAATTTCAGGCATTTTAGACCGATAGACCACAGAAGCATGCGAGTCCTCTGGAAGGAGCCTCCTAAAATAACTCCCCTTCCAGTAACTGTTCAGTTGTTATGAAAAAGGCACTGTTTTTACATTGTTCTGTCATAACATTCTAGCGACTTTATTGTACCACAACTCTCTCTGACTCTGTCTCTCTGCCTGATAATAGCAACTCTGACTCAGAATGTACCAGAAACCGACCACCTCCCGACCGCTAAGAGCTCAGTTTCATGTCAAGTACACACAACAATGGGGCCCAAAGCTTTTCATTTTTTAAACTTTTCGTGCATTTCAGTAACTTTGTTCTGACTCAGAATGTTTAGCTTTGCTGGAGGTGTCAGCGAGTCAGATGCTTACTTTCAGCCATTAGGGAATGAGTCAGACTCCCATCATGCCTGTGGGCAAGTATTCAGCCAATCAAAGAACCAGAAGGGTCGTGGGGTGATAAGTAGGGGATGGTGATCCATCACACTCTACTCCTACCTCTACTCTCAGCTGCCAGAAGTGTGTGCCTGAGAGAAAGAGAGAGGAGGAGGTAAAGCTGAGATGGCTCTGTGTAATACATAACCTACTGCAATACCTGAGATGTTCATTTTTCTAAAAAGGAGAAATAGAAATAGAAAATATTATCATTTTGTGATAGGAGAAAATTGAAATAGTATATTATCACAGTATGCTGTGCTTAGAAATGACACATGGAAGTAGAGAGTAGATACATGTAGGCCCATGTACAGATGAATTATGATTTAATTATTAGTATCTGTAATCTGAAATTAGTGAATTGATAGTGTGATGGTCCGGTCACACTTGCTTTTGTCAGGGAAATTGCGTGACCAAAATTATATTAATGTGAGTGGATTTTACTGCAGTGAGTAGTTTTGCAGTGAATACGTTTTTCTTGCAACCCTTGAGATTGTATAGAAGACACGACAAATGCCAGCTGAAGCCAATAGAATGCAGAAGTCCTGCGTGATACACATCCTCCGCCCCCCCCGTTACCCGGGGCAGTGACAGACTGTGCAGTCCCAGGAGCCTCCCGAACAGACCCCGACATTTATTTTCACTTTTAAATCTACTCATCCAAAAATGCGTTTAGGCTCAAAATAGTCATAACAGTCTCTCACAAAAATGGTTGCATGATCAAAATATGGCACCCTGCACTTTATCATGCATATAAATAAGATTGCACATGTACAATATACATTCAAATGTCAAATTTGCACAATATTATGTCTATCTTACACAGAATATATTTCTTATTTTATCTTTAGCCTATTTGTTCTTATATTGTCTTTATTATATCTGTTATTATATCTCTTTTTATTTGCACAATCTTAGGTGTGATTTGGGGTACATTTCACTGCATGCTGTACTTGTACAACTGTGTATGTGACAAATGAAGGATCTTGAATCTTGAACCATGAAGGGGTAAATGTAATTGCTATTTTAATGATCATTTATTAAAATTGGCAGAATTTCTTGCTGTTGTGAATGGGTCACTGTTCAGTAATTTCCTCTGGGTTTGTCTGTAGGTGTGTGTGTGTGTGTGTCCTGCGTTGGTCTGGCACCCGTAGACCCCGGGATAGGCTCCAGGTACCCAAGACCCTAGTAAGGATTAAGCGGTTACAGAGACTGAATGAATGAGTGTTTGTATATAACTATGCGATATAATTCTGCTTACTTTATGTGTTTACTAGGTTTTCTTTAGTTTTTGCAGCACAAATGCTGTAACTGTTGATTTTTGTCTGACTCTGCTTTTGCAGCTTAATACTTGCCCAAACAGTTAATAGTCAAAGTTGCCAATTTTCTCAACGCAAAAATAATATAAGCGATAGAAAAGAAATATTCTGATGGTGGATTATTCATATGAATATGATATTTGTTGAACTTTAACAAGGGCAACATCAGCGCATCCCAACAAATCAGTTTTAGTGTGGGCTGTGGATATTCTTGAATATTTTTCATTTTCAGCTGAGTAATCTTGTGCTTCTGTTAAAGGTGAAGTCAGACTTGTGTGTGACTTTAACCTTCGCTCAGAGTCTTTAGTTTGTGCTTTCTATCATATTCATTCTCTTTTTTAGCTTTCTGTCCACATAGGCATGAGTCTATAGGTCAAGTGCTTTCCTCTTTAAGTCATTACCTTGTTCTAGGTTGGATATCGCTGTTTTGCTGTTGTGACTTGTGTATTCCCATATACCAGACTGAAAGAACACAGACAGCACAAGATTATGATGAACCTGGCAGCCATTTTCACTACCAGTCAAAAGTTTGGACACGCCTTCGCATTCAGTGTTTTTTCTTTGTTTGAGTTAAACAAGCCAGAATATGTTTTATAATAAGGTAATGATGGACTGTTGTTTTTTTACTTAGTTAAGTGGTTCTTGCCATAATGTGGAGTAGAACCGTAGTG
>JBBPCY010000013.1:16074324-16098209 GCA_037974405.1 Brachyalestes nurse
AATCCATTTTGGAATAAGGCTGTAACATAACAAAATGTGGAAAAAGTCATGCGCTGTGAATACTTTCCGGATGCACTGTATATAGCAGTGCAACGTTTGGGTGCGTAGGAGGAAGAGAGAGGACGCAACCGCAAACACACCCCGAATTTATTTCAACAGACTTACAAAGAAAACACGAGAAACAGCAATACAATGATCCAGAAACAGAGAAAGAGTTATGGATGACCCACAAACAACATCTACGTTGACAGGGGTAAAAATACATACTGATAAATCAAACACAGCTGAAACACATGAGAATAAAAGAGCAGGTGTGAGTATTAGTGGTAGGGCTGGACAGGTGTGTGAGAAGACAACAAAACCACATGTTAAAAAAAGATAAAAAAGTAACAGAGGAGCAGAAAACAGAACAGAGAGTGACAATAAAGAGAAAGGCAACACAGGGTGAGACCGATACTAGCGGTTATCTAGGTTAGGCTGTAACGAATTAGAATGACTTCATTTAACGTCATCATGATGTAGTTTTAGTCCTTGTAATGGTGCTCTGAGTGCACTCATATCCCACAATACTGTGCTCTTCAGTTCCATTAAAAACTCACAATACTTTGCTTTAATTATGTCAGAAAACAATGCCTATCCTCATTTTATTGTATCCACAATAAAATCCTAAATATAACATTTTACAGTGTTAATTGTTGCGAAATCTCGCCAATGTGTTGATTGTACAATTAATTGATTTGTATTCCTTTCCTAATGATTCTGTACCCTTCCATTTAATGGATTCACAGGAAATGAATAATGCCCAGGAGGCTGTGCTTGCTATCTGCAAGGGTTTTCCAATTTTTTTTAAAATTTCCTTTATTCATATATTTTGCCTTTCTCTGGCCAAAGCTAAGACTACTGCCTGAAATTGAAGAGCACTGTTTGAAAGTCAAATGGTTACAATCACAGACAGTCTCACGATGGCACTGAATCACAGATAACACTTCCATCACAGATTCACATTTTATATGTACGTGGTCGTGAATCCTAATTGCCAATTTATATGAAAATTCAATGGTTTTTTAACAATATTTTTTAAACTATTAGTAAAAATGAATAGTCTAATAATAATTAGTGCGCATTTTCAGTGGCAACAGTCTATTACACTCTTGTAGAGTATCTTTCAGCTGTGCATTACTAAAGAACCTCCTTTTTTTGAAATGAACTTTTGAAATGAATGGTCAATAATGCATTCTTTTCACATTTCCTTGGGACTCATTCCATGCAGCGAGGGAGTTGAGGAGATGGCCTTGTTTTTGCAGGTTGAGAAAAATAATCGTGCTGTTGTGGCTGTGGGACAGTCAATCCATCAGTGTGCAGCTCAGTCCACTGTAGTGTGGAGAGAGGCAATATTGCTGTAGGCAAACTTAAGTGCAGATAAACAGCCAATCTCACTGCAGGGCTTATAGAGATTTATGAGTGAGACACAGAGAGTGAGAAGTCAATCAAATATTAGACATGGGAAATTAAATGGCAGAAGGTGAGGATGCATGCTCATGCATTCTTAGGTCAATACAGTGTGATACTGTATGAAGTGTGTGTGTGTGTGTGTGTGGGTGTGTGTGTGGTTTTTTATAAGGCTGGTTGGGCAAACATTTCCCCCATAACTCAAATTTTGATAATCAGATAAGACATATTTGCCATTCAGATTTTGCGCTGGACAACACTGTTCTTTATGACTCACCGATATGGCATAAATGATAATATCATGATATCATGATTATTTTTCATAATATTTCTTTCTTCTGACATCTGATAAGCTGGACGAGACAACTAAGAGCCCATTAAAATATCATTAAAAATACAAGCTAAAACACAAACACATATGTTTTTAATCTGTGTTTCATCCATTGCACTGCACTAATCAGATTAAAGAGGATATTAAGGTACTGGTAAATTAGGCCTCCATATAATGGCATTAAGGTAAAGGTAATTGTAATTTAAGATTCCATATAATTATATAAGATAATGGTAAATTAAGCTTCCATTGTTCTTTAGCCACAGTACACTTAAAGCTTGGGTGATTTTTTATGCCAAACTATTGCTTTAAAGTTTTAAAAGCGCTCACTGGGTTATTTTCTTCACTGAATGAACTTAGCCATGCTCTGAATGAAGCGTGAAAACTGTAATTACAGTAAAATAACTGTCTGACACTGCCACTGCCGTGTAGCTGAAACTGACTGTATATCAGCTTTTCACCAAACTATCCACTTTGTTCAGTTTATTACTATTCACTCACTCACTGCTCCGCTGAATCATTAATATCAGGGAGAGTATCCACCTGAAAAAAAAACCAAAAAAACACTGCCTCACAGTCAGTTTAGGATTTTCAAGGCTGAAATCTGATCAGAGTCCGTCTCAGGTATTATAATGTGAAAGCTGCAATCTTCTATTCACTGGAGCTGAGGAAAAAAAAGGAGAACTGAAAAAAAAAATGCTTCTGGCAAACAACGTCAGAATGTCAACCATGTGCTAGAAACTAAATAGCATGAAATGGAAGAACAACTGAGGAGAAAATAAAACCTTTGGTTCTCCTAATGTAAGAAATAAAGTGCTGACAAAGGAACAGGAAGACAGAGGGAAGGGAAAGCAATAAAGAACGAGTGAAAGAGAGAGAGAGAGAGAGAGAGAGCACTCACAGAAGCGGAGAGAAAAGAGGGAAGAGAAAGAAAGAGAGAGGACGAGAGAGACAAACAAGAGACAAAGGCAAAAGACAGCGATAGACACTCTCAAATAATATCTGAGAAAATGAGACAGAGAGAAAGGAGAGAAGAGAGAGAGGGAGGGTGAGGGTGGAGATGCACAGAGAACATGTGAGAGAAATGTACATTTACATTTATGGCATTTAGCAGATGCTTTTACCCATTCCCTCCAGAGGACAGTCTCCCTGGAGCAACTTGGGGTTAAGGGTCTTGCTCAGGAACCCAGTGGTGGTTTACTGAAGGTAGGATTCAAACCCATGGTCTAGAAGCAAGTATCATACCAAATAGGCCACCACCAGTGGGAGTGAAGAAAGGGAGAGAGAGAGGAAGAAGGTAAGGAGAGGGAGAGAGAGGCGGATAGAGTAAAGCTGGGCATACACTGTGATTTTTGGCCAATTTAGAGACGATTTTTCACTCGTGCGACCATTTTGGGGATCGGCCTGAGTTTCGCTTTAATCGTGTGTTGTGCATCGTGTAGTATACACGGGGTAACGAGAAGCGATTAACACTCACAACCAGCTCCCGATCAGCAGTCGTATGTTCGTAAGAATATCAAACCTGTTTGAAATCCTGGTCGCCCCTCGTGAGGGTATTGCAGTGTTGGAGCATTGCCACGAGCCGATTTAACTCAACTTCTCACACTGCGCAAAAGCAGAAACTGAGTGAAACGGAGCAGCAAGACAGTGCAGTGTGTGACCCAACTTGTAGAACTTTTGCAAGCTCATCCGAGCATTTTCGATGTTGCCTCACAAAATTATCACGACCACAACAACCATAAAAAGAAAAAACGTCTGCCAACGTCTGCCCAGCCATTTCCTTGCCCATACACGCCGCCGGCTTTTCCTTTTAGACGTTTCTGCGCACAGAATGGCACAAATTGCCAAGGCAGCGCGTTTCTTTTTACGTTCCGGAAAAAAGAGCCCTACATGTCGTGTATGGACGTACAGTGTGAGCAGTCAGGTCGCATCAGAGCATCGGGCCGTATAGTGTGAGAACATGAATCGTGAGCTACGAACTTCTAACCCCTGCGATTCAGTCATACAGTTTCAGCTGGAGCTGAATAATGCGACTGAAAAAATCGCATAGTGTATGCCCAGCTTTAGGTAAAGGACCAGTCCTCCTAAGTAACCTACCACTGTTTCTGTTCGTGCAACAATATTCCCATCATTGTTTTTTTTCTCTCTCAAAAGAAATGCCACTCATGCTGATTAAACCAAACAAGATGTGGTGAGAAGCTCTGAGATACTGCAGAGAGAATCATTTGGACCTGGTTTCTGTTCACACTGAGAAAATCCAGCGCTAGGTGGAGGCCACCGTTAATTATACCTCCTCTGCCAAAGTGTGGATGGGTCTGCATCACACCTGCACCCTGAGTGTCTGGTTCTGGATCAGTGGATAGTTTTTGCATTTTTTCCCCCCAGTTTAGTCAGGTCTAGTTTCTCCCACTGGCTAGGACTCCCCAAAAATGCTACCACTGAGAGGGTCATAGCCAGCACATGCATCTTCCAATTCTCTAGAAGTGGCATCCCAACAGCTACTAACACAAGCTCCAGCGAACTGTTAATTCTGTTACATGGAAAATAGATGCCTGTCATAACTAGCATCACACTCCCAGTGATGGGGAGAAGGAGGTTGTCTCTACCCACCCAGAGACAACATACACAGTCATGCTTGGACTCCAGGCCTCAGATGGGATTGTCTAATGATAGTGTCAGTGATCAGACTGTCATTCTTTTTTGGTGTTTCCAGACAGCTAGAGAGTATGGGGATCATTTAGGGTTAACTGTGTGTGGGTGTGTGCAAGTGTTTTGTTGAATTTCACCTTTAAGAGCAATCTGCAGAAGAGAGATCCATTTAAACTACTCTCTATGTTTATGGGTTGGAAGTCATCACTTTTAAAGTGTAAAATGTGAAAATAATTCACCATCCAGCACAGGATAAGTGAAAATATGATTATGTTGGAACTTTAGAGTGAGTTCATGGGTCCTTACCATCTTGTTTCTGTCTTTGTATCTTGCCTGAGCAGACGAAACCCGTAGCGTTTGCTGTTCGGACAAACGTCAGCTACAGCGCTTCCCTCGAGGATGACGTCCCTGTACCTGGAATGGCTATTTCTTTTGAAGCTAAAGATTTTCTACATGTAAAAGAGGTTGGCTTTCAACACACACACACACACACAAACACACATATACTGTATACACAAACTCTTAGATATGTTTATTAAATTGTTGGCAGATAGATTTTACCGATATTTCAAACTGATATTTGGTGATTATTTATTGCACTCCAGAACATTTAGGTGACGTTTTGCTGTTCAGAAATATCTGCATTCATTTCAGTTGTTAACTTACAGTAATAAGTGTTATAGTTTCTGTATTGCTAATGCGGGTAGATGTACTACCAATTCCCACGTCTTAAAATGTGTAATCTGCATCTGTACTATCTGATATGTACATGAAAATATTATGAAAAGGTGCCTGCATTGACGTGCAGTTCCTGTATCAATGCTTGCCCAGATGGTGTAATGTTGATGGTGTTTCCTCTTTGTGTGTATCTCAGAAATTTAATAATGACTGGTGGATTGGTCGCTTAGTGAAAGAGGGCTGTGAGATCGGCTTCATCCCCAGTCCAGTGAAGTTAGAAAACACTCGCATCCACCAGGAGCAAAGAGCCAAACAGGGCAAATTCCACTCCAGGTACACACACACACACACAGACACACACTCACAGACACACACACACACACACACACACACACACACACAAACACATAATATTTGTCATGTGGTCTTGGAGAGATGACAGTATAGACTTAATGTGTATTTATGTCTTCTGTTGCTTTTCAACAGTTCCCAGAATAATCCCCCCGCTCTCTCTGTTTTCTCTCTCTGTCTCTCTCTATTTCTCTCTTATTTCTCTCTCTCTCTGTTCTCTCTCTCTCTCTCTCTCTCTCTCTCTCTCTTCCTGTAGCAAATCAGGGGCTAACTCCTCATCCAGTTTAGGGGAAGTGGCACCAAATTCTCGAAAGTCTACTCCCCCGTCTTCAGGTTAGTGTGTTTCTTCATTCATTTACAGCTACTCTACATCACTGAAGAGTGGTGAACATTTTGACACAAAACATGCTCTGAATGAAACTGTGACTATGTTGTGATCAGCACAAACATTTGTTTTAGACCTGACTGGCAAAGTTAGTCAAGTAGCCTTCAGATTAGTGTAGCTTGTTATTGCACTCTTTGGAGCCACTTTACTAATGCAGACTAGTAGTGCTTGTTGCTGTTGTGAACGTGGAGAATATATGAAGAGCTCTTTTCCAAAACGGCATAAATCCATTTTGATATTTTTCGTGAAAATGACATTTTTACCTAGACCCACACATGCAGTTTGGTTAGAAATGCCATCTTGCTGTACATCTTAAACAAGGAAATATAGCAATTTGGCATGAAATGTTGATGGAGCAGTGAATAGGTTCAGTGCACAGCAAAATGGCATGACAATTAAAAATTTTTTTTAAATTTGGCTTTTATTGCGTTTTGGAAAAGAGCTCTTCATATGTACAGCATCAAAAGTGTTTAAAAGAACGAAGGACAGGCCCTGCCTTTCACTTTGGTCACCTGTAGGTAGGAGACTTTGACCTTTGAGATTTGGAGTTGTGTTGGTGACGTTATGGATAATAGGTGTCCTTTTTGAGTCAAGTTTTCAGAAACTTTATTTTGAAATTTTTCAAAAGATGCATTCAAAAGATTTCTTTCAAAATTCTCTTGTGGTTTATTTCTGTGGATTCTCACTGTCATATCAAAACTTTTAAACATTAAAAAATCTATTTCAGGGTGAATGGACAAACAGAGATGTCCCTTGTTGCAGTGACTTAAAAAGGAGTGTTTTTGCTTCCCCTGTAAAGTCATCTTTCTGGAGTTGTAGATTTTTATCAAGACGGCGATGAACATTGGTTCATTTTTGTTGAAATTTGAATATAACCTTCATGTGAATAGTGATGTGTGTGACTGATGGTTTATAAGTCCTTTTGTGTGTTCCCTACTTGGTTGATGGACTCCATATGTAACTGTGTATTTGTGTGTGTGTATTTGTGTGTGTATATATATTTTTATGTGTATATATATGTCTGTGTGTAGCCGTGGACATAGACGCTGCTGGTTTAGAGCTGGAGGAGCCTGAACCTCCTCCTCAACAGCGTTCTCCCAAAGCCAGCCCAAACACAGTCATATCCCCTTTAGCCCGCGAGAAACGAATGCCCTTCTTTAAGAAGGTAACCACAGCAACGGGCACTCCCTTCCTTCGCACCCGTCCGTATGGCTGTTTGATTTCACCTGCCGCTGTGCAGCATCACGCAGTGTCTGTCCGTCCACCTGTCTCCGTCTGTATGTCCACGCAAAGGCCATAAAGCATGCTTGCTTTGTCTTAACCACTTGTTATTTTTCCCCTTCTCTGCTGTTTTTTCTCTTTCTTTCTTTCTTTCTTTTTTCTATTTTCTCTCTCTCTCTTTCTCTCACCAAATCTTTTCACTTCCTGTCCTTCTCTCTCTTTCTCTCTGTCTCTCTCTCTCTCTTTTTCTCTCACAAAATCTTTTCACTTCCTGTCCATCTCTCGCTTTCTTTCTCTCTCTCTCTCTCTCTTTCTCTCTCTCTCTTTCTCACTCCTTCCCTCTTTCTCCTCTCCTCAGCTAAGCAGAAGCAGAAGTCGGTAAGTCAGGTCTGCTCTGAGGCCTTCCAAGCGTCTCCTGAAGCCTTTAGGGCCCACTGGAGTTTCTGCATTGCTGTGTTTCTTTCCTTCTCACTAACAGTTCTCAGCTTGGCTTTAACCTGTGTGTATTTGTGTGTTTGTGTGTGTGTGTGTGTGTGTGTGTGTGTGTGTGTGCATAAAAAAAATGGGAACTCATGGCCATTTCATTTTAAATTGACCTATTAAAGGTCTCACAGATACTCTGTCTCTGATACTGCAGTTGCAAAGATTTATAGAACTCTGGCACAAGGACGCAACAGTTTTTATTATCAGAAGAACTATATTTGCATGTTGTATTTTGGTAATTGTAGTTTAATAAATGAAGACATATGAAACATGTGTCTTATACCATTATTTTCAATAGTAGAATCTGATTGGCCGGGCCACATTGTAAAATACTCAATATGTGGCTGCACACATCAATTGAATTCTCTGTTAATGCAGCAGGTTATTGGAAACCACCTCGCTCTTCATGAAGCAACCTTTGACAGTTATTATGCTTGGCAACCACAGCCTGCTGCTGACTTCCTAAATTTCAGGGCAGAAGAAATATCGCTGTTATTGTCTGACTGCAGTTTACCTATAAGTTGTGGTAAAATCACTGCACTGCAAGGCTCTCGTGGCTCATTACTATAACTCTATCACTTTGGCGACTGGAGTTCCCATTTGAAATGCACGTGTGCTAAAATGCTGTAGCTCTTGGTGATTTTTTCTTTTGAACTAACATATCTCAGTACTTTATTGTGAATGTGAATCTTATACAGTCTTGATAACAAACCTAAATCTCTTTTAAAAAGCCTGATATCTATCATGTTTTTTTTTTGTTCTTAATTTTATTACTGAAGAATAAAATGTATGAAGATTAATGTAGCACAATCAACCAGCACACTTAGAAATAAGAGCGGTTCTCATCTACATGGTGATAATTAGCCCAAAAAAAACATTAAAAAAAAACAAAAGTATTCATAATTGTTTCATAATTACTATGTCACATCTAATCCAACTAGTCTCTCTCGTGTGAGAGTCCATGGGTTTTAGAGATAACAGTGTCAGTCTTAGCCTGTTCATTATTCTGATCCAGTTACAGACTAGAGACGCCAGAATGAATGAGTAATTGCAGCTGAAGAGGAAATTCAATCAGATGTTAACGGATGTCAATTAGACGTTACAGACATGTTGTTTTAATAGATAACGAATGTGAATAAGGCGTTGAATCGCTGCTCTATTGTATACATATTCTCCCTTAGGGCACATAGATAAATCAAACTAACTGGCCAGTGGAACTTTAGTTTATGTTAGTGCCTTCTGCAAGAAAAACCTTTTGATAAACTATTCATTGTGGCCTTGAGAGTAAACTCTGAGAGTAAAATACCCAGTGGTTAAACCCAACAACCAGCACAGTTTGACAAGTTTAAAGAAGCATATTTGTTCCCAGTTTTAATCACTGACATTTTTTTTTTCTCAAACTGAGGCCATTTACTAGAACATTTACTGTGGCGTTTATTGTGGGTCTGTTTCTAACTGTATGGCAGTGGTTTCCATTTCCAGTTCTGGGACATTTTTCAATTTTCCCTAATATAACACACCTGATTGAATTCCATCGCTAATTCTCGTGCCCTTCATGCACTGAGTCATGTGTGTTAAAAGCAGGGAAAACACAAAAATGTGAAAAACACAATGGACTGGGACTGGGAACCGTTGATATATGGTGTGTGTGTGTGTGTGTGTGTGTGTGTGTTTGGTCATAGTGAACGTGATAGTTTATGTAAGTGTCTCATGTGGTGCAGCGGGTTTGGCAGGGTATGGGGGAGTGTGGGAGAGAGAGAGAATATGACGTGTGTTTTCCCGCACTCTGCAGACGGAGCACATCCCCCCGTATGACGTCGTGCCCTCCATGAGGCCGGTGGTCCTGGTGGGACCCTCACTCAAGGGCTATGAGGTCAGCCTCTCCAACAATGACTATAAATCAGCCGTCATAAATCTGCACAGAATCAGGTCTTTGACAGTGGGATTTCCAGAGTCTGGGGAATGTTTCAAACGTTTCCCGGCCACATCCTGGTTTCACTGCCTCGCACTCACTTTTTTTTCATGGCAGCCGACCTGGTTATCAGCTGTTTATAGACCAGCATGCACTTAACACGAGCAAAGTATTAAATATATATTGTAGTAAATGATTCAAATAATGTTGAAAGGTGAAGCTGTTTGACTAATAAGGTTTTATCCACATCCTTCTTGTTTGTGAGTACTGAATTGATATCTGTTCATATAAATATCTATTCTTCACATATGAACTTTCAAAAGGAGTGTCTTGACTTAATTTGCTTCAGATATGTACATAATTTCCACAGGAGTAAAATATATTACACTGTCTTACACTGTTTTGCCTTTCAGTTTACTGACTTTTAACCACAACTGGTGTTTTTGTGCACGAGGAAATAAAAATATGAATATCAAGAAAATGTAATGCATTACTTTCTTTCAATGGGGTAAATTCACAATTCAGGCATGCTTACACCTGTATTACCTTAGCAGATACTTTTATCTTGGGCAGCTTACAAATCTCTTTTTGTCTGATTTTACAGGTAACGGATATGATGCAGAAAGCATTATTTGACTTTCTGAAGCACAGATTTGAGGGAAGGTAAGAGCTCCTGGATGCCTCTGTCTGTGTGTGTGTCTCTGGTAGCTTCGCCAGTCCTCCTTTGGGGTAGTTTATGTATTAGTGTGTGTGTGGAGCAACTTTAAATAGTCTCGTCTCATTGCCTTAATTGGCCATGCTGGACCATAAGCACAAAGCTGGTCCGCATGCCTGCGCTCTCTCTCTCGGGCTGGAGCTTTCCCAGAGCAGGACCCGTCCCTCTTCCCACTGCACTGCCTAGAGAGCACACACTCACGCGCTTGTGTTGCAACATCTCGCATTATGACTGTAATGTATATTTGGGCAAATTTCTTATGTAGTAATAATTTCACATAGTGAAACTACTTCTCATAAACATGAGCATATTACTTTGTGTCAACCAAATTTTGAGCCAGATTTCATTGCCAGCACCATAATACAAGTGTGCAGTATTGAGTCTAGAGACAGAGTAATAATGTTTTATTTTATAACATCATTCTCAGACTCTCAGGGTGGCTTTACAATTCATAATCCAGCGTGACAGTTTGGTAAGCAGAGTGAACGCAGCAAAAGTATGATTAGAAAAGATAGGGATCATTGTACCATATTATAGAAACAGCTTGACTTGTATGTTTGGTAACCACGACACACCAGTGAGGGCTGAATTTAGGTTGTAAGTTATTATCTTATTTCTGGTTAAAGAAGATTACAGATGAGTAACAATCTGCCCTAATGATAACCAAGGGCTGCACAACTAATCGAATTTTAATCGCGATCACGATTTTGGCTGCCAAGATTAAATGAAGATGATCGTCGGCGATATTAACATTTGAATAGCGGGCTTTACTGCATATCAAATCAAGCACTTTCTCAACCAGTATTCAGCCAAACACCAGGGCGCGTACGAAAGATTAGGGCTTTATTAAGCTGCCTAAAAATTGAGTGTGTGTGTGCGTGAGTGTATGTGCGTGTTAGCCCTTTGTCTTGGATAAATGTTATTTTATTATGTATAAGTTATTTTTATTTGAGATTTCATTTTGAACTGAATGCCTTGTTCACTTACTGTTTGTTTAAAATAGAAAGTGCAATAAAAATGTTTTGCCTTAACATAATAATTGTAATTAATAATCGTGATTTCAATATTGATAAAAATAATCGTGACTATCATTTTGGCCATAATCGTGCAGCCCTATGATAACCCCAGTGGTGTCCTAACTTCTCCTGTAAGCGTTTGTTAGCCTTTCCAGCGAAAACCGACTGTTATCATTTTCAGGTATTTGATAGCATAACTATTTATTATTCTGTAAGAGTGATTGCTATGAAAATGTGCTGCCAAATTATAGGAGAGTTGACCAAATGCATTTAAGTGTACTTTTAAAAATATTTAATTGCAGTTCTATACAGCACACAAAAATACAAATAAAAATGTACCAATTTTTGAATGTGCTTAGAAATGACAAGTAGACTTTTGTTTAAGTGTCCTTAAAGAGTCATTCAAATATCCTAATTTCCTTACAACATATTAAAGTGTCCTTTAGCTGGATTACTTAAAAATTAGTTTTTGGAAAACATGGTGCATTCACATAAAGTATATGAAAAAAACCTTGGAAACTGAAACTGGGAAATGATGACAGCCCGTTCATTCCCACAAGGTTTTGAACTTCCAGTACATCACACTTCGGTTTTATTTATCCATTTTAAAAAAGCTGCTGTCTGCCTGACTAGACCTTCCATTTCTCTTTCTGTTATTTCAATCAAACGCTGAAAGATCTTGTCCTCTGGTTCAGTAAAGTATGAAGCACGTATAAATATGTAGAACATTAGAGTGTAGTTTTGGGCTCTTTCACTTTGCTTTCCATTCCTGTACCTGATCAGTGTGATTATGTATTGTAGTATTGTTGAAACATTTTTTTTAACCTATTAAATTATTTGAATGATTACTTTGCTCTCACTTTCAATTCACACTCTCTCTCTCTCTCTAGGATATCTATCACTCGGGTGACGGCTGACATTTCTCTGGCCAAGCGCTCTGTTCTGAATAACCCCAGTAAGCACGCCATCATTGAACGATCCAACACGCGCTCCAACCTGGGTGAGTGCATTTCTGCTGTGTGGTATTGGTATAAGGCATATTATGATACATTTCACCATTATGGTATCACATATTTAACACAGTTGCCTTTACACAGTTTCGTAACACCACGATACAGAGCGGAAAACTTAATATTTGTTTTGATTTTATGTTTTTCAACTGTTCTTTGTTGAAACACTCTTCAAGCAGTGTAACTTAAAAATGTTTTTAGGTTAATATACTGTACACAAAGTTAATATATGTTTTTCCTTCTCCTGAAAATAAGATAATAGGTTTTGATAGCCAAAACATGACGTTCCCCAATATTTGAGATACACAGAGGCCATGGTTCGAAAGGAAAGTGCGGGGGTGAGGGATTTTAAAGGATGCGTGTGTGTGTGTGTGTGTGTGTGTGTGTGTGTGAGACAGAGAGAGAGAGCAGGAAGCTCGTTATGATTGTTAGTTTGGCTTGATTAACGAGGCATGATTAAGATCAAAGACATTCTTACAGCATGACCTCCTGATTGCACTGCTGGTAATCTCTTGTACAATCACCATTCAACAGACACACAAGACAGTGCACACACATACTTACTCACAAACCTGTCAAATGCACCTCAGTTTAGTGTTTCAGTGAGTAATTATATATACATATATATATATATATAATTAGTATAATTAATATGAACCTGCCGAAAAGAGGTTGCTGTACATACATAAGGAACCAGACTGAGATTCCTAAAAGTGACACAGAATCTCCCAGAGATGTTGAATTATTTTCATGTTTAAAAAAAAAGTACTCAAACAGGTATAGCACACATGAGGTCTGAAGTTTGAGCTATGAGGCTAATATAGCGAACAAGAAATGGAAGCTTGTACCCCGTTAATCAGCAGTCCTGCAAACTGCATGTTTAAATGATCACTGCCTCGAACCACAAGTCTGAGTTGTTAAAAACACTGTAAATCGGAAATCTTAATGTGTTTTCCATTTCATACCTTGACGTATTCGTGCGTGAAACACAGAAGCAGGTAGAATTCATGCTTCAAGAGGGCTGCTGCTACTGTTTGTAGCTATGTGCATGCTGTTCTTCATGTTTATAGATATGCATTCTTAGAAACCACCTAAGCAATTCTAGATTACTGAACTCAGCACAGTTTGAGACTAGTGTGTGACAATTTAAGCAAGCGTTTGGATGTTCATAGCTCCAGTGCAAAACATAAGAAGGAGGCTTCAGACACCAAACGTCTTGGCTGATCCCGTAGCGCGCCCACTGTCCATCCCACCGCCACCAAACCAACACAGCTCGCCCCGGCTGATTCTCCTGCTCCCTTCGGACTGGCCCTGCCCTGCCTGACCCCCACCCCGTTCTGGACTCCCTACCGAAACCGTCCCACTCCATCTGAACCCTTTGGGCCCGCACTTAAGCACCCTCCTAGAAATGTTTTTTTTTTTTTTTTGCCAAGCTGTCACTTTAAGGGATCACTGACTGATCTGATCACTGATGGTCCCACATTCCTAATACCCTTCCGTGTGCATGTGTGTTTTAGCTGAGGTGCAGAGTGAGATCGAGAGGATATTTGAGTTGGCACGGACGCTGCAGTTGGTGATCCTGGATGCTGACACTATAAACCATCCAGCTCAACTGGGCAAGACCTCCCTCGCACCTATCATCGTCTACGTCAAGATCTCCTCACCGAAGGTACACAAAAGTCACTTCACCTATTCTATCACTCTTTCATCTTTCTGTCTGTAATCCTCTTTTCACCAGTACAAGCGTGTGTATGTGTGCTCTCTGTATGTAATGCATCATTGTGACCTTGTATGATAGTTCAGTCTTATGATGGAGATTACAGTAAGAATTAAGGGAAAAAAAGCAAAACACTCATATTACACCCTCATATACTGTCTTTTCTCATCTCTCTCTATTTTATAGCAACAACAAGAAATAATAAACTGCAACAGTACACACATATAACCCCAGATCTCCCTTGTAAGACCTATAAGAGCTAACACACTTTACAAAGTCCTAGCAATGCGTTATGTGATGCCAGTATATTATATCCAAGTGATGAATTGATTTTGCTGTGATGATGATGCTGGTTCTGTGTGGTTTTTAGGTGTTGCAGAGATTGATAAAATCTAGAGGGAAGTCTCAAGCTAAACACCTCAATGTACAGATGGTGGCTGCAGACAAACTGGCTCAGTGCCCTCCAGTGAGTATGGAGAGACAAACAGACCCCCCTGACACATAACATCTTACACATCTAACAGTGAGAAAACACTGTGGTTGGTGTATGTGTGTGTGCATGGTGCGGTATTCAGCATTTCCCAGTCTTAGCTCAAGCCCCAAAGCCCTATGTGTGCCACAGCCCAGGAGGCTTCTGGGAATAATCCGTTTGATTTTGAATTCATACAGAATGAATATAAGAAATGAGCAAATGGGTGACCTTATTTCTGACACAAATTCTAGCAGTTTCATAACCCAAAGCTGGGTTTCACTTCTGCCTCCAGTAACTTACAAAAGTTATTTTTATCCAGTCTTCTAATAGCCCACTGAGGAGCAGGAGTGAAAAAAGCTTGATTAAATCAGTCAAGGTTGCTGTCTCATTTACAATTTTGACTCTCTCGCTTCCTGTTGTGTCTCCTCTTTCCCCTTTTGTTTTGGTTCTCTGTCTCCAACTTTCACTCTTCCCTTTCTTCCTTTTTTTATCCATTGATCTCTCACCCTGTTCCTTTCACTTGCCTTTTTTGACCTTTCTCTGCCCCAGGAGCTCTTTGATATTATCCTGGATGAGAATCAGTTAGAAGATGCCTGCGAGCACATGGCTGACTATCTAGAAGCCTACTGGAAGTCCACTCATCCGGCCAGCAGCTCTCCAGTTAATCCGCCCGCAGACAAAGTCATCACTGCCACTGCTGCTCAGTCAACCAGTCCAGAGACGCTGTCCAACCTGCAGCTCCAGGTGCTCACCAAGCTCATACACCAATACACCGGAAGATTCATTTTCCAAGATTGGTCATTTTCCAAAAAAACTGACTTTTCTTTTGCAGATGTATCCAACAATTATATATAAAGTTTTAAAATAACCATGTCACTTTAGCTATATCCCATTCACATTGGCCCTTGTCAAGGTTGCTCAGATTTCTGCTTCCAACACACCTTCAATAACTGAATATATAACTGTAGAACCTAATATATCCCACCCTTTGGCAGATGCAGTTGTAAGGAAATGGTCAATGTAATTTATCTGTAAGTGGTTTTAATGTTGTGGCTGATTGATGTATACGTAGAACCATCTTGAAGGCATAATAAAAATATGTATCATTCTAGGGGACAGAAACATGGATTTGGTACATAAACTCACACAAATGTCATAAGTGGATTTCAGATGGAAAACTAGAATAAAGAAATATGCCTAGTATTGGCCTTTGGAACAGACAGTGGAGGTCTAAACTTCTTGTTTAGGGAGAAAGGAGGGATGAGAGAAAAAGAAAGTTCTGAAAAGAAAGACACAGCTGAGTTTATCCGAGGCTTTCAGGTGCAAGGAATGTAATGTATAGGATCACTGAGGTCATTGATCTACATCCTCATCATTGATCTACAAATTAGCCTCACTACTGTTGACAAACATTGTTGGGATACCGGATGCTGAACCCTAATTATTTATTCATTTGTTTATCTCAAATCACAGTCAGTGTATGAAAACCAATGCATATCGAATATGTGAGGATGCTCACTTGTGTGTCGCTGCGTGTTGTATACTGAACATATTGATCTCTTTATTGACTGCTATGGCTCATGTTTAGAGTGAGGAGGCTACTCCAATTGCAGATGGGTAGCCTCAGTCACGGTGAGTGTGAGTTTGCTGGTGTGTTGTTCAGAGAGAGAGTAAGAGAGAGACAGAGGGTCAGTCGCCTTTGCACTCAGACTCAATTATAGTTTTATGAAAGTCAGTTTAGGCCAGTAAAGCTGCAATGACCGGCCAATATGGAACGAATCCCATCCATTTTAATTACTGTTTAAGTTCAATAAAGTCTAATTATGCAGCATGTTCATTCTAGAGAGATTTGAGATTTAAACTGAGTGTGAAAGATTGACTGAAACCTTTTCTCTGTATTTGATCTGTTTTGCAGTGGTTTGCAGTGGTCTTCTGTTCTGTATGCCCAGTGTCTGAATTTGGGGTACTGTTATTGGAATTGTGTGGGTTTTTAAAGGGTTTCTCCAGCGTTACTCAGTATCTCTATCTGCAACGTCTGTAGCATACGAATAATGACCACAGACTGTAAATACAACGTTACCCTGCACCGAGAAAAAGAACTCATCAGTTCCAAAAACAGTTATAATAGAAGTCTATGGGCAGAGGCTGGTTTAAGTGGCCAATGGCTTCTATTAAAATGATTTAACCAATTATGCAGAAATGTGTCCAAATGATTGTCTGTGGTATTTGATCGTATGTTACACATGTGGCAGATTAGACTTAAAAAGTTGGAGTATTCCTGTAAGCAAGTTAGAGAAAGAGACCTGCATGCAAAATCTATGTGGAGCAGTTACTCTAAAGGGTATTTTTCACTACACTAATGAATGTTTGTGTGTGTGTGTGTGTGCACGCGTGCTAAACCAGGGCATGGGGGGCAACCCGAAAGCGGAGAAGTCTCTTGGCGAGCGGAAGAGCTCTCAAGAAGACCATCACCACCACCATCACCGTCACCATCATCGACTGCAGAAGCAGGGCAGTCTGGACCACGGCGAGGACGAGGATGCCGAGGAGGAAGAGCCGCTCGGCATGGAGGAGCAGAGACCGCTGCGGAGCGGCCGGAGAGCACCACACACACACCACCGCTCCTCATCCACACGGACCGAACACCACAACCATCACCACCACCACCACCATCACCACCACCACAACCGCACGGCACGGACGCTTTCCAGGCAGGAGACGCTGGAGAGCCGAGATTCCAATTACACTGAGCCTCGGGCCAGCCATGCACACGCACACACGCACTCGCACACACACCACCCTGGTGAGGAGGACGACGAGGAGGAGGAGGAGGAGGAAGAGGAGCCGCCTCTTCAGCATAACCATCACCATCATCACCATCATCACCGCGGAGACAGAGAGAGGGAGCATGAGCACAGCGACAGGAACAGCCGGCAGCGCGCTCCACAGAGAGCGGCGCGAGAACGCTACCACGACTACGACAGACAGCGCTCCCCTGACGGAGAGAAGAAAAGAGGAGAGACAGAGTGGGCGAGAGATCACTACATAGAGTAGTGACACACCCCTGCACACACACACACACACACACACACACACACACAATCTGCATCAAACACAGCACACATGCACCATTATAAAAGTAATCTACTGTCGGATCCAGTGTTGATGAGCTTTATCTAAAACTGCAGAGAACAATGCTGAGATCTGATTAAACAGCAGACCGCAGGAGCCAGTGCGCGATCGCAAATAACATCACAGCTGTGATCGGGTCACGGAGCATCACAGCTGGGTTATTTCTGATAACATTCCTCAAGTGTTCTGGTGCTTTTCTACTGCACTTTAACAAAATCAAGCAAAAGGTCATTCTATTTATTTGCTGCATGTAACATATTGGGGGGAGAAAACTGATAATATATGAGTATAGAACACATTTTATGTTTATATATGTTTATTTTCACTTCGAAAATCTGGAAACCTGTCATTTGACCAGGAGCCTCGAAATTTTTACAAATGCCTGTTGGTGGCAGTTTCTTGCAGCACCTTAAAGTGACCATTGATTTTTTTTACAAACTTTTCAGCAGGCAAAACTGAGTTGCATCAGATTGTGATTGGAACTCATGACGAAAACATTTTAAAAATATTGTTCTTGATTGTAAACAGAATCACTGAAACATGACTAAACGGCACATTTTAAATTCAAAGTACTTCCCACAGCAGAGACTGGCATCCCTGGTGATGTTTTTTTTTTTATTATGATTGCAGTCTAAAGGGACAGCCATCCACAAAACCTTCCCGAATCCTTAACTTCCACAATGTTGTATGTTTGTTATTATGAATTGCCCAAATGATTTGGAGGCATGTCTGGGTGGGGGGTTTTTGGGTCTACCTTTGGCCAAGTCTCAGCCTCTTGGCAGAAACTGAACAAGTTTTTTGGCCACTTAGAGGAATTTATTAACTACTGATGTTAAAAAGAGCCCCTGGACCACTGGCAGCAGATCAGCCCTCAACACATCAATAAATCACTTGTATCCTGGTTTGTCCCGTCCCTGTTCGGAAGTCAGTGGTCTGCAAAGCGCATGACCTAACAAACTCTGGTCTGATCCGACCATAAAATCCACTTCTATTCAAGTTTGAAGTTCAGGTTCATTGAAACTAAATGAGAACAAAACACACTTTACAAATGTAACATCTGGGCCTGACAGTACATTACAATAATGCACATACATGAACTCAAACACAAACACACACACACACGCACATTCACTCACACACCATGTGCTGCTATCCTCTCTCCTGGATTCTTGGCTGTCAATTCCTATGCCTCCTTTGTAAAGACTGGCGTTTTTAAAAGTGACGAGATAAATGTAAATATCACTCGTGTCCATACATTCTTGTTCTATCTATGTGTGGAAACATGAATATTAAACAATAAAACTTAGTAAGTCTGCATTTCCTTTGACACGAATGATCCAACTTCGTACCTGGATGGTCTTTCAGCAAGACCTTTTTGTTTTTCTGTTTTCCTTCCATTTCTGGTAGATTATTTAGCTAGTTATGTTCTCATTGAATTCTGACTACTGTTTGGGTTGGGTAGAAAAGAATACTAATTTAAGTGTGACATTGTGATGTGTGACGTATTTCTTGCATTTTAACAGTGACTGAATGATTCTGCATAATGTTTGAGACGATTGCACAACTGTGTTTTTGCCTTACACACCAGAACACACAAAAAGATCCGTTTTCGACGCCTGCTTGAAACATTTATTTTTAGTTTTGCAGTTTTTCTAAAATGCAACGGGATGGAAATTTTCTAAGACTCACTGGAAGGCTGTGTGCTGCTTGGTGCGTTTGACGCTTTGCGGCATCTTTTAAACGCCCTGCAGCGGCAGCGGTGCCACGTGAGAGCCGTCACTCTGCTTCTTTCCGAAAACGAAGGTTCGAGATGAAACCAGATGTTTCTCCAATGTTCACAACTCTGTTCTTGTTTGAAGAGTGAAGGGAGTGTGAGGATTTCTTGAGTTCAGCACGCTCTCACAGGAGGAATGTATTTGGCCTAACTGTGATTGATACAGCTTCACAGTACACTGAAGCTCAGAGGACACTACTAAGAAACCATCTTCTTCTACCCAGCACCCGAGAAGTCTCAGAGAAAGAATAAGCTGGTGATATTTACCTCAGTGTGACGCAGTGATGTAACTTTCTAAAGTCTGAGTATTGTTACTATCGCTGAAGCACAATGCAGAAGCAAATGCACATTTCCATAAGCACTATTTGAAAATGTTCAATAAACCGAAGAATATAAACTAGCCTATGAGGAGTCATGGCTAATACCAGAATGAAAGCTATGTGGGACCTACTCAGCATGATCTCACTGGCTTAGCAGATCTCACTGTTCATTTGTAGCAATCATTGGGGTGAAGCAGTATTTGCCTCTGGTACGTTAAGTGGAATTTTATTCTTTTTTTATCATGCATATTTCAGTTTCTAGGATGTGAACAAGGTCAGGGTGGTTTGATGTGAAATGGTGCACTGTAGAGAAAAATTTATGGATTGGGTAGATGCTCATTATCTGAAGAGGCTTGTTATACATTATTACAGTCATGACGCAGACGAATCAAGTATTAGGAGTCTTGCCTATTGGCCCTCAGGTCTGAAGGACTGCAGCAGTGCCCACTACTCTACAACAAAATCACATTTCATTACCAAAGGTTGGGATATCCTCGATGCAAATGTAACCATTTAAAGCAACCCCCATAATACCCCACTTTTACACTTAATGTTGATAACGATCACGGGATTTTTTAAATACATTTTAAGCCAAACCCTTTTCTCAGTACTTTCATAAAATCTCAGTCATCAGACAGCATATGTTTTAATGTTTCATGTAATAACTTTCTATGAGGTTGCCTCTAGAGGGCCTAAGCAATTTGCTTTCCATCACTACTGCAGTTATCACCTCAGACACCTCTGAATCGCTTTGTTTACATCCTAACAATTGAATTATGCAGAAATTGCGAGAGATATTTCATTCAAATAAACAAACTTCAACTGAGCTGGCCCCACATGTTGAAAAGTGGAAGAGCTGCTAGCTTCATTGCTGGTAACAGAAGATAAGCGTCAGCTTTATTGTAACAGTGTGTCGTGAGAGGACCTTTCAACAGCAAGTTAAATTCGAGTTTATTTTGATTAGATCCACATTGCCTGCGAGTGTGTGCATGTTTTTATAAAATTGCATCTGTAAACTGATGTTAAAAGTGTGTGTGTGCGCGTGCATATGCTTGCCAAACTTCTTTGTGGATCTGTTCGTGTCTGCAGGCTTGCTGCAAATGTGTGTCCGTGCTTGGATTTCTATCAGCCATCCATTGATTTGTGCAAGAGTGAGGTTCAGTGGAGCAGAGTTGGACTTCCTGTACTGAAGCCTCAGCCCCATGATTGCTCTCTTGACCCATTCTCAGCTGCACTCCAAAAATACGCCGGTCTCAGTTCACTCCCTGATCTCCATGTGCGCCTCTTTGAAGCACCAAATGGGAGACATCCTTTGTAAACAGTGTAAATATATTTCTATATGGTGTACATGTATAAAAAAAGGAAAACAAATGATTAAATAATAAATCAAATAATAAGATTTAATATAATAATAAATGTGTTTTGAGCTATATGTTTTTTCCCACATATTTTTTGTTTCATGACTTGTGCCCTTTTGTCTGTGTGGTGTGTTATATACCATGATAAAGTGGCAGAACGTCTGTAAGGGCGAGAGGGAATAAGCCCGAGAGCATGAGAAAGGGAGCCGGGCTGTTATGCTAAAAATAGACTCCTCGAAAACATCTCGGAACGTCCCAGGTGGGGAGGCCTGCCTCTTTACGTCGTCATAACGACGTGGATGACAGCGGCGGAACATGGAGGAGACTAAATTTGGCAGCATGATGCTTTCTTCCACCCCCGTGTCTGCACACACGAATAGACGCAGCCTGCTTTCTCAAATCAGGGCCCAGAACGACTGTCTGACACCCCACACCACGACCTTCAAACTTTCTCCCCAGATCTATTTATCATAATGACCAGATATCCTGCGTTAGAGAGCCGTGTGTCTTCACAGCCTGCACGGTCAGCTCCAGTACCAGACGTACTGCAGCCACATGGACTTCACGCAGGCTCGCAACAACCTGTGACACAAGTAGACCTAATGAATAAATGGACAGCAGTTCTTTGCTAGTTTGTGTGTTGATTCTTTTAAGTATTTCCATAATTTTTCAAATGGTATCTGATTCCAAAACGTACTAACACTAATAGTGGCATCTCCATCCGGCCCAGGCACTTTCATGGACTCATACAGCCTTTATTCTTTATTTTCGTTACCTGTACCGTTGACAAAAATCTGCACCTTTTACAAAAACGGACTCAGTTTAGTCAACCTATAGTGTCCAAACTTTTTATATTCAGTCCACATTCTGAAATGAGTAATAAGTTTAACAGGTGGTACATTTCCAGTAATTTGCAGTGTGTGTTTATAACGTCCTGTCCTCTGTGCCTGCACGCTGCTTCCTGCTCACAGTCCAATGGGCACGCAAACCCCACCGTCACCGTAGCAGCCGTGTCGTCACTGTTGTCATAGCGACAGCAGCAGAAGTGCACATGGCAACACCCTCACTTTCTCCTGGTGCTTTTCCTCCCCATTCATACCATCCATTCACCCTCCCCCTTTACCCTTGAATCCTCCTTCCCGTTTCTCTTCTTTCATCTCTCTCCAGGTGCCTTTTCTTAGCTTTCCTGGCTTCCCCATGTGGCTGCACACTGATGTGTGTATGAGTGGGTCTCCGTACGCGCGTTTTTAACGTCCGTTATCTCTTGCTGAACTTTGCTATGAAGAAGCCGATGGTGTCTGCACTGGCTTGCAGCAGCAGGTTCTCGGGGGAGTGCCCATCGCCGGCTCCACCCCATGCCCATTCTGGACGAAACCTTTGCAGCAACCGCAGCTGGTCATGTGACAATGCGGCTCCCATCATACCTTGGGAACCTAGATGCGGCACCTGGAGATGAAAAAGTCAGGTCATTAGCTGAAGGTATGGTGGAGCAAGAAAAACATGAAACAGCAGTGCAGGTGCACAACTGTCCTGCAATACTTCTCTAGACCTTCTTGCCTTTTCTTTCAGATTGTAGTTTTTGCTGATTCCCCTTTAAAACACTTGTAAGCTGCATGACAGGAAATTAATAACTGAACCCAAGACTGACACCTCATGGCTTCTCCTTGTTTAAAGTGAGTGCCCAGCTTTAGTGTGTGGCTTCAACATAGTAAATTATTTAGAAAATACAAGCAACCTGTACCCATGCGTCCCCATTCTCTTGAGGAGTCTTGAAAATGCTGGACCGCAGGGATAAGATTAGCCACAAGGTCACACCATCTAACCACTTCAGAAGGTTCTGCCCCATTCACACTGCACTATAATGTTCTCCACCATTCACATCCTTCTAGAATATTCCTTCCCTGATACCATTTGAAAACATTCTCCCATTCTCCCAACATTCACACTGTTCTAGACTGCATTCGAATATTCTCTCCTATTCTCTCCCATACCATGCTTGAATGTTCTCCAACGCTTCTATGGTCTCTCCAGTCACACAGTTTTCAAATTTATACTGTTCTAGAATGTTCTCCCACGATTCACATGGCTTTAGAATGTTCTGCAACATTCACACTCCTTTAGAAGGTTCTGTCATTCAGACTGTTCAACTATGATCTGCCTCTTTCATGCAGTTTCAGAATATTTTCCTCCACACACACTGGTTTGTTTGGTTTATCAGTTCCTTTTCCAATTCTAAAGCAACTGTCAATATTACAATGTTGGGTCAATGGGCTTTCAATTTGCGGAAATGTGTGTGTGTGTGTGTGCCTTTAGTCTTACCTGTGGCTCCAGGGTTAAACAAGGAAAAGTTTTCAAGGCCCAGGCCACCTGCTCTTCATTCTCAGCCAGTGTCACAGTACAGGTACTGTACACTAAAACACCGCCCTTCTTCAAAAGACGCACAGCCTACAACACACACACACATAGACAGGATAGAAACAATATTGACACACAGTTCCCCTCAAAACATGCAAACACTCTCAAACCAATCAGACCTACTGCAGGGATCAGACACCATGTAATGCCATACAAGAGAGGACAAGAAGAGCCATGTACCTTATTTGAATTTAAAAAATGTACATAAAAGTCCAGAAGGAACAGTCCTAAATACAATTTAATTACTTATCAGAAATGCAAAATGTCAGAATTCAAAACCTGTTACAAACCCATACTAAAGCGAAACAGAGTCTAATACGGTGTCCTTAAGGGAAGACATAAGTGAGAAAACAGCTCCCTCTACTGGCAATATTTGCATATCACAAGAACGGTGGTACATTTCTAAAATGTGTGTGTGCTCTAGGGCTGCAACTATCGAATATTTTTGGAATCGAGTATTCTGTCGATTTTTTCAACGATTAATCGAGTAATCGGAA
>JBBPCY010000013.1:16098309-16115757 GCA_037974405.1 Brachyalestes nurse
ACACACTCAGTCTCTCCTCAGCATCCTCCTCCCAACACACTCAGTCTCTCCTCAACATCCTTCTCCCAACACACTCATATTCCTTTATTTGTATACCACTATTGCTTGAGACACACAATTCTTGCACACAAGAATTTCATATGTACTATACTAGTAATGTGAGGTGACAATAAAAGTGATTTGATTTGAGTCTCTCCTCAGCATCCTTCTCCCAACATACTCAGTCTCTCCTCAGCATTCTCCTCCCAGCATACTCAAAGTCTCTCCTCAGCACATTTCCAAACCAACCCAGTCTCGCATCCAACTCGAACTGTCCCTTATTCCTGATCCTGTCCATCTTTGTCACTCCTGATGCAAATCTTAAGATTTTCAACTCTGCCACCTCCAGCTCTTCTTCCTGTCTTTTCGTCAGTGGCCACTGTCTCCAAACTATCAAACCAGAAAACACAGCTGGTCTCACTATCATCTTGTACACCTTTACTCTTGCAGGTACCTGCCCGTCAGAGATCACTCCTGTCACTCTTGTGCATCCATTCCACTCTGCCTCCACTCTCTTTTCCATCCATTGCACTCTGCCTGCACTCTCTTCTCCTCCCATTCCACCACACAAATAATTCCTGCCACTCTTCTCCACCCATTCCACCACACAAACCACTCCTGCAACTCTTCTCCACCCATTCCACCCTGCCTGCACTCTCTTCTCTACCTCTCTTCCACAATCCTGTGCGATTTCACGAGTTCCTGAACAGAGTTTGTATACTGACTGCACCGCGGTGTATTTCTTATATGTACTAAGAAGATGTCAGACAAAATAGTTATTAATTAACTCAGTACTGATCAACAGCTCATAATCCAATCATATTTACTAACCTACTGCTCTTTCTTTCGCATTAATGAACCGAGGTGAAAAACTCTTCCTCATACGTCATCGCTGGGCGTGTTTGGAAGCGAGGGCTCACGGGAAGTGTGGTTTATGGGTGGAACTAAGATCAGATGAGATAAGATAAGCCTTTATTAGTCTCACAAGTAGGAAATTTTCATTGCTACAGCAGCAAAGTGGGCATAACAAAAGAGGAAAGTAAAAGCAGCATAACCAACCGAATAAAGGAGTATAACCAATAGAATAAAAGCTGTGCAACCCACAGAATAAAATCCTGCAGCTCCAACACAGTAGGTGACGGTACTGAACCTTTTTGTGGTCTGCGAAGCCTCCGAGAAGAACGGGGCGGTCTCGGCTGGGTTTATGGTTGGGGGATGGTGCTGGTGTGAGTGCTTGGAGGAGTTTCTGTGCAACAGTCTGTCATCTGTGCTGCTGCATAAAGTTTCCTTCTTTTTAAAACACATTTAGAAAAAAAAGGTTTCCATCTTGGCTCAGAAGGATCTGTGAGTTCAGTAGAGGCGTCCTCTACAGGGTTTTGCAGCGTTTAGTCCAGGCTGGAACCCCGGCTGGATTCTTGGAGCAGTAAGAGAGCCGCAGCAGGGTTAAAGCCTGTCCCTGCTCCTCCGCTCCGGTTGGAGGGATGAAGTGGAGGCGCAGCTGCTCTCCACACCAGACAAAGAACTGAGCCGAACTGACTGGACTGGAAGGTTTATTTACATCTCCATTTACCTATCCATCTGCCCGTAATGTCGGTGTGAGTCCTCGTTCACCTGGCCGATTAGAAAATGGGACTGTAGCTGCGTTATCTCCGCATGAACATAACGGGCTAGCCTGCAGCTGTACAGACAGAGGCCGACTCCTAGCAATTAAACCAAATAAACACTCAAACACAGGAGACATGGGTCTAATTGTGGCCAAGCTCTGGAGTTTTTTCTGTAATCAAGGTAAGCTTGTGAAGTCTCTCTTTTTCAGCTATGAATCAAAAACAGGAGCTTCTAGTTAGCTATCTGGCTAATGATAAACCAGCGGTATTTAACTGTCTTTTACTTCTTCGAAAAACATTGTGCTCCTCAGATTTTTCACATCAAGCTGGAAGTGTTAAAAAGATGGAATTCTGTTAAAACAGCAGAATTTCATTCAGGTCCTTGGGACGTAAAACGGTAAAAAGGCTATAACAGCCATAACGAGGCTAGCAGACGGTGTTGGTTAAAGGTGCTGCAGTGCTTCTACAGCTGGCTACTTCAGCTAAAAACATCTGGTTTAGCTAACATCCTCTGCTTAGGTGCTCTCTTTGTGTTAGTGTCTTTTTACAGAGACCTTTTTACACCCACTAAAACATCCTGCAGTCAAGGAAAAAAAAGGGTGAACCACAGTTTCTCATAAGATGTTAAAATTGGCTACAACCCACATACTGTACTGCCTTTAAGTAACATGGATAGCTGCTCATCTCCTGAGAGCCTCTTTACCGGCCAGAATACTCCTCTCCTCACCTAGATCTTCTCAAAATAAGGGCATCTAATGTACTCCTGGACAGGTCAGCGCTCTGGCAGGAGGAGGAATGTACCTTGTTCAGATTTCAAAGCTCTCATCCAAGTCCATTTGCTCTTTTATTCTCATTCTGCAGCATGATCTCCTCTGAAAAGTGTGCTGTTGGCCTCTGAGGTTGCATGTTTAGTCTTTTCTTTTTTTTTGATGCTGTAGAGAAGGGCTCAGGGCTGATGTTAAGTTCAGGACTGGGCAGTGTGTTAGTATCACACACCAGAATTGACTTCGTCTCAGCACAGCTGGGTGATGAAAGCTTAGATAACCGCATTAACTGGTTAACTGTACAAAATACATACAACTAAGTAAACACCCCCCTGTGCAAACCTAAATATAATGAGTCGTATTTCAAAAATACCATGATGATATTTATTACTGCCAGACCAATCTATAGCAGGCACCGAAATAAGCAGGTAGAGCAATCCATAGTTGTCTCTAGGTTTATCTTATTCTCAGCGAATCCAGTGGTGTGGGACAGTGGGTGACAGATTGTTCCTGGTGGAGATGTGGAAAAGACTGTTTTGACCCAGCCCCCCAGCACTTTTGTGCTTTTGAACAGACGCCACAGTTTCTGACTCAAAGGATGTGACAGAAGGCTCGATGCCGTGGGTGACCCGCCATACAGAAGGTGTTCAAGAAGGGCGTGTTGCTTCCATATTGTCTCCCCATTATGTGATTCACATTTTGTTCTTGTCTTCCTGGCATATTATTCTCCGCATGAGCGGCAGGAACTCGGGAAAAGCAGCTGTGAAAGCTGCCCAGTTTCCTCAGATGGTTTGTCCAGTTTTTAATAGTTTGTAAAGAAAGAGTTTTGGCCTGAAATGTTTTGCTCTGGCTCCTTTTAAAGACCTATTCCGCAAGTTTAATATACTTTTATTTGCTTATTAAATCCTCATTCAGGATGTAAAAGGATCTAAATAGTACAGGTTACTTTATTACAGCCTGGAATAAAAAGGTTGCCAGGTCTTCAGGAGATGGTTCTTTATTTGTAGGGTTTGCTTTTGGCTATTTTAAGGCCGTTGTAGAGCAGACTAGTTCTGAACAAACATTCCAAACACAATCTGCAGATCCCTGGAATGTCTGTTCCTGTAAGATCTCTGTGCTGGACCCATGAGATGATGCCGTTTGTGGTAGTTTAGAAGCTGTAGTTGCTGCATAACCACCAAAATGACCTTCCTGATGTTTTAGAGCATGAAAAAGCTAGCTGTCATTACATTACAATTAAGGCCCTAGCATGCTTAAGAGAAGTGGATGTACTTAAGAGCGAATGCCATTTCATGCGTCGGATTGAATCTGCCTCACCGTAGACCGATGGACAGATCAATACGCTAAGCAGAGCTTCATCAATACCTTTCATGATGATTGACCATTAGTTATCTGTGTCCTTAAGGTGGAGGGTCCTGTTTGACTGAAAGTGCTGATATAGGATTATCCAGCAACTGGATAACCTTGAATCATCTCAAAATGATGTACAATGTGAATAATCATTGTCCAGTGGACCGTTACCTTTTCTGTCTTCCTCACTATTCCCATTTACTATATGCTGCTCAAATAATTACTGCCCGATGTAGAATTGACAAATGCAACATCTGTATTGCATTTATTGACATGAGGATTTCCTATGTTGTTCTATTCTACACTATGATTCTGTACTACTATTGTGTTTGATTTGTGCTGAATGGTACTGTTGTGATACTCCGTTTCCTCAGGATCAATACAAAAGTGTTCTGTATTGTAATAAAGGAGATGGGAGATGCTGGGGAAATGTAATACTGCTGGATCAAGAGGTTTAGTGGATTGTAGTGGAACATTTTCAAATTTGTCGAGAAGGAAAAGGGGTAGTTTTGTCAACAGGGCTTGTGTTGGTGGGCTGCCACTGAAAAATGTTACTTTCACCCACTTACTGGTACACAGTGATGTAATCAAAACTAGGTTGCTGGTTAGAGAGGGGTCTCCTGTGTCATTACATTTTGATGGAGTTAGGGAAAACAATAACTGTGTCTTTAAATAATATGATGAGATGAATTCTGCTTACTAGCCCCAGGGACAGTACGAAAAAACCCCATTTTGATTTCAGGTTGACTGTAAAGACAGCTAGGTGCACACAAGCGCAGTAAACAGTGTTTAAAGAAGATAGCGGGCTGTGGCATTGCAACTAATTATTTATTTCTGTTGGTGATTAATGCAGTGATTCCCATCACCAGTCCTGGAACCACCCACCCTCCAGCCTTCTGCATGTGTGCTCCCAACACACCAAATCCAACTAATCAACTAATTAGGACCTTTCTTACCCCTTGAAGTAAGAGCTGGGAAAACACTCAAAATGCGTTAACAGTTGCTTGTTTCAGTGAGAGTACGTTTAAATAAAGGCACCTGGTCTGGAAGCTTACCACACATTATTAAACAGCCACCTCAGTACTGTGTTCATTTTACTTTTTACTGTATTAAGCATCACTGAAATGTTCCTTTCCTGTTTTAAACAGAGCGTTTAATATCATCTGGCTGATGTTAGCTAGTTAAATAAGCACTCAGCCAGTGTCTGCTGGAGATAAAATCTCAAACAATTTAGTTAATTTTTGTTGGACTTGTGATTTGTTGTCATGCTGCTGTGAAATGCCAGTTCTGTTTTTCATGTCAAGCACACATTATACACACTGTAACTTTGGTGGGTCTCGCTTTCTTGAGTTTCGTATCCGTTTGCCACCACCAATGTTAAGTTCTGTCTCTGCCATATGATTTCATAGGATGCAGGCAACGACCAGCGCAAAATGGATCCGGGTATTGAAGTCTGTCTGAAATATTAACGCACATAACACGGCACCAATAAAAAAATCGGCGTGTACAGAATGAAACAGAATGAAACGCTAGATTTGTTCTTCTGCTTATGGAACTGATAAATACGTTTTGTGTTCTCGCTCTATCCAAGTAGAGCTCCAAGAGTAAGTGCGGGATAGTGCTGGCCTAATTCCCCTGAGCTGACTGTAGAAGGATGTCTCCGGAGAATGGGATTAGTAATCCCATTCTCTCTCCTAATTCCCTGAATTAGTGTCTCTAGCAGTTCTCATTACCCCATGTTCCACAGCATGACACTCTCTAAAACATCTCCCATTCATTCATGACACACAGACAGGAGTTGTTGTGTAGTCTAACCCTCATTCTAGGGCCCACTCATTCTGCACTGATACACTGAGAAGCACAGTCATTAGGATAAAGTTGAATATATATATATATATATATATTCAACTTTATCCTAATGACTGTGCTTCTCAGTGTATCAGTGCATATATTAGTGTATATATATATATTTTTTTTTTTGCAAATTTTGTTTTAGATACAAAGAAATTAATAATTAATAAATAAATAGCGATAAATGCCAGTTTGTTTCTTAGTATTTTTATGCAGGTTAATCCACTTTAAATTATGTCAAATTGTTTCTCACCTGTAGAACTTCGTGATTACTCCCCCAGTCTCTGCTGAGTATAAATACTGGGATATTCTGTTCATTAGATGTGGTTCTAAACCCCTTATGTGTAGTAACTGCCTCTCTAGCCATACCAGGTTGCTGATGTGTTCCCAGTTTGATTTAAATGAGGGGTCGTGTGTCCGGCCAGCTGCAGCCATCTTTAGAACTTCTTTAGAACTTCTGCCCATTGAATTTGGGGATTTTTCTTATATTAGTCAAAACCAGAGAGCTGGCTCAAGAGGCAGCCGAGCATGCCCAAGCCATAACACTGACTCATCTGCTAGGGTTCATTAGGAGTTCTCCTCTTTTTCCACACCCTTTTCACCCAGGTGTATCTTCATCTCCGCAGCACATAAACCTTTTCTTCTCCTCTTTCATCTTTCTGCTGCTTTGCCAATTCCAGCCTGGCTCTTTTTTTCTGTCATCACGTGCTGTTTGTTTGCTCCAAAATTGTTATAGTTGGCATTTGACTTACAAAATGAACAAAACCTCCTTTTATAATATTTATAAAATTACAGTAACCCTTATTATGACTTCTGTAATGCTATCTTTTCAGAATATTGTTCAGATGAGCTGTCCTGGAACTCAGTATATTTCAGTATATTCAGTATGTTTCTTTTAGTTTTCTCACTATCCAGTTTTGCAAATTTGAGCTAAAAGTCCCAGTCTTGCTCACTCATCTTTGAGGAAGTAATAATGATGTAGCGTCCTGTGTTGTGTTGTTCAGCTGTCAGACCCCACACAGAAATTGTCTGACCTGGCTTCCTTCCATTGGCTTGTATCTAAATCCGGAGGAAAAAAGCCAGACAACTTACACTGTCTGCTAGTCACTCTGAAAGGCTTGGCCTTAGGTTGACTTGCCAGCTTTGATCCTGACCGAAAATACTTAAGTAGGCTCACGCTGCAGTGTTACTACCTGAGACAGAGTAGGTGTGTATGAGTCTACTCAGCTTCAGGAGAACATATCTGACTGGTAATATGCCCAGGATGACCATAGAGCGAAACAACAGAAGTAAGCCTTAAGAGAGTAAGTTAGTTTGTTCTGAATGAGAGGAAAGGCCTTGGATAGCCGTGGGAGTAGCTAAGAAAGTAATGGTACTGGAAACACATCTCTTCATTTAAGCTCCTTTCGGCTGCTTGTTGGATCAGACATAGAGGGGGCCCTTATGCATTATCACTTTTATTATCAACACTTTCAGTTTTGTAATTTCAGACTTAAGAAATGATACAGTTCATTCATAAAGGCAGGATTTGTTATTTTGTTCTTGCATATTCATAAACCTGATTTAATTTAAGAAAGTGTTGGGCTAGCCAAGTATTTGATGGTAATTACAATTCATACTGTGTTTCGATGAGGAGCTCTGGAAATGGTTAAGAGAACACACTGATAAACATAAAAATGATTCTTTACTGTTTTATGTTATTTGACTAATTGTATGAATATAAAAAAAAAATAAATCAATTTCACTGTGAAATTTTGGATTTTTAAAAGTCGTGAAATGAATAATAATAAATCACTGTAGGGTCGAATATTCAATGTTATACATAATTATTTATTTATTTGTAATGTGCATGTTGTTCTTTGGCCTGCAGAACACAAGGTGATCATCGTGGGCCTTGACAACGCTGGAAAGACGACCATTCTTTACCAGTTGTAAGTAATGGCCGCTTTTTGATCATTTGTTCTCACTGTTAATTCTGAGTAGTGGGACTTGTTTATTGAAGTGCTCCTGTTGGTTTTGCAGCTTGATGAAGGAGGTTGTGCACACATCTCCCACGATCGGCAGCAATGTTGAAGAGATTGTGGTGAAAAATACACACTTCTTAATGTGGGACATCGGTGGGCAGGAGAGCCTTCGCTCCTCTTGGAACACCTACTACTCAAACACTGAGGTATCTTTTCAAAATGGCCTTTCAAAATTCTTACCTCAACGCAGCTTCTGTCTACCGAGCGTACAGGGGAGCGCAGTGCGACATGGTTACTGATACGGTCATAAATACGGCCATTACACTGATTAAAGAGAGCATGGAAACAACAGCCAGTGAACAGCAGCGGCATAAACATAGTAAAATTGGATGTTGGCCCTTTGTCATCTTGTTTTATTTATTTATTTACCAACTGTTAGATTTATGTGCTCCTAGTTTTTTTTATAACCCCTGTTTCCATCATTTGGATTATCTCCTCTTTAAAGCATGCCTGTGTTGTTCACTTGCTCTCCTTACCTGTTCTCAAACCTCGAAAAAAGCTAAAAATATATGTCATAGATTAGGAAAATGTAGGAAAAGGAAAAGTATAGTTTGCCATGTATTTTTTTTTTATACTGGTCAATCTGCCTAGAGAGTATACAATACTACAAATAAAGAGTTCAGAATGGGGTTTTTCTGGTATGGGTTCACTTTACTTTACCTAAAAGCTCGCCTGGGCTGCTGCAGTGTGGCCTGTAAGAGTGTAGACTTAGCTTAGTTTTGGCTGTTATGTTCATGAATGGTGTGAACAGCAGTCTGTCCTCCAGAGCCCAGCTGGTGTGTGTGTGTTGGGCTTCAGGGTCAAGGATCAGGGGCTGACAAAGAGGGCTGAAAGAGAAGGTCACCGGCATTCAGTCCAAAAAAAACGGGTGTGCGTGGGTGGATTGGTGGGGGGCCTGTTACTGAATACTGTTCCAAACCACTGCAGTCTGTTCTACACGCACTCACTCCCACATGCACGTGCTTGCATGTAGGGACACGCAGAGCCACTCGGAAAGTAGACTTTCCAAACATAGACCCTGCCTCTCTCTTCACAGTGGCATTGTTAGATGCCTTTTTAAAAGCGGTAGCTGTAACATGACCTGTTTACGTTTTTTTTACTTTTTGTATGTGTCTGTGTGCATGCCTGTCTTTTCTGTAGTTCATTATCCTGGTGGTGGACAGTACAGACAGAGAAAGGCTGGCTATCTCTAAAGAGGAGCTGTACAGAATGCTGGCTCATGAGGTAAAGCTTTGTTTGCATCACATGCATTTACTCTTCACTTTTCTAAGCCCTTAAAAAAAAAAAAAGTACAAAAGCTTCATTCATCTCACGGTTTACTGCCCACCATCTATGTCCGTTCAGTTATAATTTATAAAATGTCCAGTTCTTAAACTGTGACTTTCAAGCAGGTGGACTAAACCAAGTTGTACATTCCAAATGTTGACATTTTTGGAATAAAATATCACACTCTATTGATTATTTTGAGGATTAACTGAGGAATAATTTAAGCAAGGACCAATCCATACAAACAAACACACCCAGTACAGCAAAAAAAAAAACCCTGGATATTTCATGAGAAAAATAGAACCGTGGAAGGCATTTAAATGGGTCTCTTAAAATATTAACAGACAAGCAAAGGTGCGTTTTGAAACGATACATTATCAAGTTAAAATTTAGTCAAATAATCCGGACAGTCCTAGTGACTGCGGGTTACTGTGTCGGGTGTTCACAGCTTCATGTAAGCAGACTTGTGTTGCTTCTTATCTTCTCAAGGCCCTCTGCTTTGCAAAACTAAAGCGTTCACAGAGTACAAAAAAAAAGTAGCAGATTTGGCAGTGGGAAGAATGCTGATTGTAAAAGTGAAGCAGCTGAGAGTCCCACTTTTTAAGAACTTTGAAGGTTGAACAGCAGAGGTGGGAACTGTTTTTGCTGCCATGCTGAAAAAAGTTGTCTTTTTCTAGATCTAATTTTTGTTCTTTATTGTTCTGTGACTTTTTGCAAAAAAAGATGTTCGTCCTGCCTTATTCCTCCACAGTAGTGTTCCCCAGTCTTTGTCCTGGAGCGCTGCTGCTGCTGAGTCAGATGTTCGAGCAGGAGCAGCACTATAATGAACAGTGCAGCTGCGCTCCAGGACCAAGACGGGGAAACAGTTATAAGGGTTTGAAGGTTATTGTTTGACGGTGAGAGGAAGCAAGTGTTCAGGCGCTTTTGTTTTTGTTATTAATTCCGCTCATAATATCTTTTAACATTACTTACCAACATGAACAAACAAAAGTGTACTATATTCATAAGTATAAAGATGTTTCAAAATAAAAAAAAATAAGGGAAAAAATATTCCCACATATGTAAAGAGTGAAAATAACACAAAATAAATACATATTATTGCAAAAATGTGAAATGAAATGTTTTTGATAGATTAAAACTTTATTAATCCCTTGGGAAGAGTCCTCCGGGGGAAAAAAAAGTCTTGCCATTGGTCTGGAATATTTCAAGCAAGAAGTAGCAAACATGGTGAAGGGACTACAGAAGCCAGGCGGAGATCTTCCACATCCCTGCCAGCACAGTTAGAGATTATTTGAAGGTCCATGAGAACATAGCTACTCATCCCCAGACAGGTGCACTTTGTCAGGAGAGACACCAACAGTCATCTGCAGGATGACCTGAAAGCAAAAGACACAGAGAATATTAAGCAGTGAACTGCATCACAGTCGTTTCAGGTACTCCACCCCAGGAAAATCTCACAAGCATTTAGAACTCCGAGCTCCTTTAGAAGAAAGCTTTCTGATCAGACGGAACAATAACAGACCCCTGGCAATAATTCAGCTAATCCTTACATGAATTCCAATTTAATGTGCAGTAATTTAAAATCATGAGTCTGACAGGAGGGGTCCTGTAAGCTGGATGAACTAAAAGACAGATAATGGGCTAAAAACTACAGTGCTGCAAAAAGTTGATTGCTTTTAACCTTAAAGTAGTAATGTTATTCATGTGTGAACGGTTGAATGGTTTTTTTAGATATATAATTATATTTCAAATTGCTGCAGCATGCTTAGCAGTTTTTCTTTTCTTTCTGATTACACATTTCTTTCTTCCACCACTCCGTCAGGACTTGCGCAAAGCAGCAGTGCTGATTTTTGCTAATAAGCAAGACATGAAGGGCTGTATGTCTGCAGCAGAAATCTCCAAGTACTTGACCCTCAGCTCCATCAAAGATCATCCCTGGCACATTCAGTCCTGCTGCGCACTCACAGGAGAAGGGTGAGACACACACACACACACACACACACACACACACAATCTTTTACTCTTACACTGATCCTAAAGAAATTAGATTAACTAAACCTGTATGCATCTGAAGCAAATTATGATTTAAGTATCCAGTCTGCACAATGTCTGTCCCAAACCAGTGGCTTTAACATATAAGCTTACATTTGAGACCCACTGAACAGTTTTAATTGGTTTCGTTTGTATTTCAGGCTTTGCCAGGGCTTGGAGTGGATGACCTCAAGGGTGGGACTCAGATAGCCTCCAACTTTCTTTCAGGACTGACTCTCTGACAGCCTTTACCACCAGCTCTGGTGACCCATCAGCCTGACCCTATTGGCTGCTTTTTTTTCCCCTTTCTCCCTTAATTTTTAGCTCATGATCAATGTTCACTTCTGCGGTTGACCTCTCTGGACACCTACCTCAGCTTGGAACGACCAGCTGATTGGTTGATTGGTCGGATGGACTGCTTTGGTTTGACCAATCCCGTTTTAGGATCAGCGTAACTATGCCTGTGAAAGAAGGGAGTATACAGCGTTTGAAGTATTGTACTCACAGAGAGGTGTGAGTGTCTGCGTGTGTGCTTCAGTCACTCTGGTTTGGAAGAGAAGTTCTCTGCTCTGATTCTTTTTTGCTTTCTGGTGTTGTTTTTTTATTGGGCAAAACACTATATTAGACACACGTGTTTTGCCTAGAGGAGAAATTGCTCCTTTTTACAAATGATATATATGTAATGTCAGCTCATGGGTTATGAAAGTCTGTTCCTTGTTTTAGGGAAACTTGTGTAGGGTGCCTGTAAAGCACCCAGAAACACCACTACATATCATGAACATTTCAAGCATATCAACATGCGTTACATATCATGTAGCATTACCTCAGTCCTCCAGAACTACAGAAGTCTGTGCCGCACAATTTAAAAAAAAAAAAAAGAAAAAAAATCCTGTCGTTTTACCCAGTTCAGCTAGAGCACAGCCATTTAAATGTGGGAATTTGGTTGTTAACAGGGACTTTTTCATTCATTTAATGGTTTAGTAAGTTACAGTCAGGATGCAACAAGGCGGTCATGTTTTTCTGTCATGTTACATAAAATGAGCCAGATTTCTAGACACAGAGTAAGCAGAGACTTAATAAGCTGTCGACAGTCTGACGTGGCTCATGGTGCTAAGGGAGTTTCAGTTACCAAGTATGATTTAGCCTGTAACCAAGTTTTATCTGTGTTTTACCTCATAGTCTACCTGTATATGATCTGTAAAACTGGGGTTAGTTTAAGGGATACCGTTTTTTTTTAATGAGACTGTCCTTATAAAGCAATTACGGTTAATTATTTGAATATTAATGATGACCTGGGTCTTAAAATCATGAATAAGTAGTTCACCTGTTTGCATGAAAATCAACAGCTCCCATTCCTCTATGCTGTTAATGCTCAGATTTTGCTGGTTACTGTCTTTCCTTGTTTGCAGTCCACATTATGCCTTTTGCATTTTCATATTCATCAGATTGAACTTGCTGTTTTAATAGCTGCTTATTAATGATTTCAAAAGTTATATTTGACCAAATTAATAACCATTAATGGACTTTTTGTAAAACGTTTCAGGGTAGTCTCGTTGTAAAGTGGTACCCTTTAAAGTCATTAGTATGTAAAGAACTGGTTCCTATTATGTGTTCCTTGGCCTTTAACGAGGCTGAGCTGTTAATCTAGGCCATGGATTAATCTGGAGTTCCCAATGTACCATTTCAGATACTGGGTGAAGACTGGTAATCATTACTTGACATCAGAGGAAAGATCCAGCTCTAATGAACAGGCAGTGGGATTATCTGCAGCTTTTGCTGTCTAATTTGAAACATAACTGCGGTTGGTGTGGACCTGACACATTTTGTTTTTGTGTGTTTGCAATCATGAGCAATTGTGCTGGCGTTGCTGCTTATATTCGCCTGCTCACTCTTCTGTTTGGAGGCAGCTGGCCTTTGTTTGGTGCAGATGGAAACATGCTATTGTGGGGGCATGATAAGTAAATTGTGGTCAACCCCAGCCTGGCACAGGAAGTGACCAGTATTGCATTCAGTATGTTACCATGACAATGTCATGAATAAAAAAACTATTCTATGAAGCTCCTTTTTAGACACACTGCTTCAAGAGTTGTTGGCACATCTTGTGCATGTGTGACTTTATTCTGATGGTGCATAGATCATGTCTCGGCTGGGCGACAGTCTGGAGTAGAAAGCTTTCGCTCAGAGGTGTGTGTGCGTGTGGCTGAGCGTGTTTGTTTTTCTCCACTTCTCGAATTTGCCTGTCTGAGTTTAGTCAGCTTCAAATTCAACTGAAAATCAGCTCAGATGTTTGAGTTGTCTTCAGCAGTGTCTTTTTGGACCTCAAAAGACTTGCTCTACAGGTACAAGGTATGAACTTTTGAATGGATCTTTTTTTAATAAAAAGACTTTTGCCAGAATCACATTTTTGAATTAGATCAGACTCAGACACTTGAGCTTGTCTTTGAGCTTCAGTTGAGCTCAGGAGGAACAAAGCAGTGAGCAGCACCATCAAGAGTTTTTGAAAACTTGCCGCTTCTTGGTGAGTTCGCAGGTAAATGTGTAAAAGTGTTCACATAAACCGAGTGAGCATCCCTGCACTCTGTCCTCACTCTCCTGTCACTTTTAAGCAGGACACTCTGCTTTACTCTAACTCTAAACTCTGCACACCTGCACTCATGTTGTTTAATGGTTTTTTTTTTTATCTGGGATTATTATTTTGTGTATGTGCACATGTATTTTTTTTAAGTTTATATTTTCCATTTTCTGTGGATTGCGAGGGAAGCCTGGTGTCTTTCTCCATGTGGACTATAGAGTTTTGGCACCGGTGAATTTATCTGCGGTTCCACTGATCCCTCATTTCAAAGGTCAACCCATTCAATAAGCTGTCAAATGTGCCATATCAACATGAGCAGAAGTATGTACCAACTTTCGTAAATCTGTAATTTTATAATAAATGCTTTTATTTTGAAACAGTCTTTGTTCTGTGTGCTGTGGAGGAGGTAGTCAGGACTCTAGATTGTTCTCGAACCATGTGATGTTGGGAAGATCGAACGCAGGGGTGACGCCAGCGAGAAGTTGGAGTGAGTAAGTGTTTGCAGTGCTGGTGTGCTCTGGCTTTTAATACTGAAGCAATAAAACACTGCTTGCTCTATCATGACTAACAACACGGTTCTGATTCACTCAAACTGTCAGCCCCGAGTGTTCCATTGATTCTTACAGTTGAAAGAAAAGGAAGAAAGTTTCATTTCAAATGTGCTTAAATCTGCCAAAAAGTGGAACAATTTACGCTACAGCTCGTTTTTTGTTGTTGTTGTTTTACTACATATAGCTGGCTGACATTTTTAGTTCCAGTCAGTCTGTAAAGCATTTCACAGTTTGTTTATTTCTGTTTCGGCTGCCCAGCAAAAAGTTTCTTTTTATGCAGAGTAGCTGTCCAGCCTTCTCAGGATCTGACCACACGGGCCGCAGTTTCGGACGCATGTCCTGGTCCAGGCCACGGTGGTCACAGGCTGAGCAGGGCAGCGCAGGCGTACCGTTCACCAGCCACGTCCACCAGCTCCTCCTGGGGGACTCCAAGGCGTTCCCAGGCCAGCCGAGATAATAGTCCTCCCAGCGTGTCCTGCCTGTGACCCGTAGCCTCCTCCCAGCTGTTGAGGCCCGGAGCATCTCCACAGGGAGGCGCTCCAGAGGCGTCGGGACTTCTCGCCAGAACCACCAGCTCTGGCTCCTGTCAGGTCGGAGGGGCAGCGGCTCTGAGCCCTTCCAGGGTGTCTCAGCTCCTCAACAGCACCCAGGGCTTTTTTTGAGAAATGTTTTCTTTCAAAAGTTTTCTGAGGTATTGGTTTTCTGTTTTTGCACTAAAGTAGAACATTTCATCGTTACTAAGCAACCGGCCCTCAGCAGAATGATTGAGTTTAAACGTTCTGAGATGATAACGCAAGACCCTCAACCAATCAGATTGCGCCGTCTGACCTAATCTATAAAAACATATTTAGTGTGAGAAGTTTTCCTTAGAGGGTTATTCCGTGACGTCATTTAGTTTGTCCAGAACTTTGTTAGAGAAGAAACTTGGTTGCTGTTCGTTTACTGACTTGTCTCCAGTAAAAATGTCCAGTAAAAATCCTGGAGCTTTCAGTATTAGGATGCAATTCATACACATAAAGGCATGGGATGCTTTTAGCCCTCCTAGACTGCAGTTAGGGCTAAAACAAGGGCTCTGCATCAGTGTTTTTTTCTTAATCATGTTCCTGTTGACCCACAGTGTAGTGAATTCCACTCAAACCCACCTGGAGCACAAGGAAATCAGCAGTCAACCCACAAACCCCTACTGATAAACCCAGCCGATATCATAAAATTGAAGACTAGGCCAAAATAGTGTGGTATCTTGTTAATAGGGGTATAAAAATGCATCAGTATATTGATCTGAAGGTGGCTATTTAACTGTATTGATGTTGGAATGTTCTAATCAATTATAATGCACTGCTATATATTCAGCGGAGTGTGTTTTGCAAAAATGATCCTCAGGTAATTTCCAAGCGCATAAATGCTCATTTGCTTTCAGTTGACAGTAATGAATATATATTGTCAATATTTCCTTGTTGTATTAGTAACTGGGACCATTGCAAATTCAGTGTATTACAGAAGACAATTCTGAATTGTAACCATCAAATCAGGGTAAAAGATATTTAAGGGTTTTTTTTTCATAAACATAACTGGATTGCATTTGAAGAGAAGAGGTTTATGTTCTTATCTGGCTTTCTTACCATGAACTTCCTACACAGTGCACCTTAAATAACCATTAAATGAATACAAGGGCATATTATTCACTAACTGCTATGAATTCTCTTTAAACAATGATCAGAAGCGACCAGGCTATGGTCTTTCTGGTTTATTATGGAAGTAAAAACCAGACAATAAAAAGGACAGGAGGATGTTTTGGAGTTCCTTGGGTGGAAAAAGAAAAACAGAATGGATCTGTGACCAAACCAAGCCTCGCCGCTCACTGGAAGTCCAGACTACTGATGCTCTTATTTTGGACATATTATGAGAAAAAGCAGTTGACTGGAAAAGACCATTATGCTGTTTAAAACAACTCACAGTTGAGGGTAAAAGAGGAAGAAGATGTCTGGAAACATCTTCAGTGCTGTAAGAGCGGTATGTAAGTTTGGTTATTGTGAGAGTGGCCACACGTCTTGGGGTTAAGAGTTTTAAACAAAAAAGCCTGTGGGATTTGATTCATTTGATCTAGAATCATTACAGGAAAGAACAGCGCTGGAGCATCTCGGAGGCTGAATCATTGAAGATGAATGAAGGCATCCTGGTGACACACTGCTCTGGGTTTCCCCCTTTCAGAAGAGAGATGTTTTACTTTTTTGTCTTTCTATCAGCATGGGAACTTAACGCGAGGCTACAGAAAACATGGCGAACAGAAAGATACACAGACCACACACATGCCCCCCTGCTCAAAGTGACAGCATGAAAAAGATTTCGGAGAATTTATGTCACGACTGTCATTTAATCCGTGTGTTTACCAGAGCCAGACTGAAAATAGTGCCTGACATGCTGAAGGCTTATTCATTTCTGCATGTATTTGTGTGTGTTAGCACTCTGTGTAATAGTACATGTGTCTGCTCATTGTCTATGAATAGAGGATGTTAATTAGGTTAAAGTAGTAAAAGTGTAGGTATTTTATTAGATTAGATTTTTAGATAAGATGTTTTTTACAGTCTTTTACTATGATTGATACAAACCACATGTTTCATGTGTGAGTGTTTAAACTGGCTTTGTTTCTCCTACACTGCCTGGGCCTACAGTCAAACAATATCATATGGAAAGAGCATCACTTCGACCAGCCTTTTTAGTGCTTATACTAGTTAAAATGAATAAAAGCAAGGCCAGCAGGGCACGATTAGACTGTTTAGAAATGATGGTTATATTACACTCTCATGTTATATTTGCAGGACTTAGTTTGGGATTAGATATTATTAACCTCTTACAAGGCCAGGAGTGGCCAGGCTTCAGTTCTTCACTCCTATAACTTCAGTATTTATATGTTTTTCATGTAATTATTAAATAATAAGCCATAGTCTGCATAGAGTCCGGGACCTTAAAGGCTTTAAGGCTCGGTTTCCCAGACAGGGATTAAAACTACTCCTGGACACTTTCAATGGAAAATCAGCATTCATGATGCCGTTTAGTGCAGGACTAGGCTTAATCCCTATCTGGGAAACCACTTCTAAGAGTTTTCAACGTCTCTAAATCTCTATATACACTGCTAGTCAAAAGTTTGGCCTTCTCATTCAATGTTTTTTTTTTTTATTATTATTTTCTACATTGTAGATTAATATTGTAGATTAAAAACAAACAAAATGATGATGGAACACCTGGAATTTTGCAGTAAAAAAAGAGTTAAACAAACCAGAATATGTTTTGTAATAAGGTAACAATGGCCTGTCGTTTATTTTACTTAGTGGTTCTTGCCATAATGTGGAGTAGAACCGTAGTGGAATAGGATTACTAACTGTGTACCAACCCCACCAT